>JAYKKT010000077.1:5950000-6272500 GCA_036023115.1 Brasenia schreberi
GTCAAAGAAATGTTATTTATCAATACCCTCCCAATAATCTGATTTTCACGAAACGCTGCCCCTCCTTTGTTGATGACTGTCTTGTGGGGATTACTTAGTAGTGTAGCGGTAGCACAAAGACAGTAGAGGCATCTAGTAATCGAGGAGCAGAGAAATGCCAATTACAATTAGTTCGTCCAGGGTATGGAATAAAGAGCCTTTCGAAAAATGATCCATCTTGAGCTTTTCTTTTGCACTATTCTCATGGAGCGAACCCACTTATTTTTATCGCAAAAGAATGTTGATGAGTTATCAAAACCTTAGTGCCGGTGACTTGGCCGCCTTGCTGATCAAGGCTTAGTCGACTTTGGGCAAGTTTCTTCCTGGCCCAGCCAGGCGATTTGTCTAGAAGCAGTAGCCAGCCTTGAAAGTGTGCCTAATAGGTCACTCATTGAGCACACTCGCACCGAAGATGACTCGAGCTAAGTGATCTGCTGAAATTCTGGTATGTAAAAATGCATTAGTAGGGAAGGTTCTCCCTTCCAGTGAAGCACTGAAGAAGATCATCTCATAGTCCTGCAGTGGCTAATTAATGAAAAGCATGAGACTCTTAAAAGCAGACCCACATTATCAAACAGACAAATGGAGTTGGAAACTGTTCTTTCCACCCATTTTGTGTGAATCAAGCCTTTTTTTAACTAATAGGTTAGCCGAAGCCAGGTATGCACACCCAGGAATCAAATAGCATCCCACAACATTCGGATTCGAGATCCTTGCTAGGTGGGCTATTGTCTCGTGTGTGAATCAAGCCTTTTATCTTGCTCCCCAATTAACTTTTTCATGGATCATCACACTGATTTAGGACCAAAAGTGCCTCTGTAATATATATATTTTGAAAGATGGTTAGTTAGAAGTGAATATCATCTATTCGAAAGAGTACTGAAGTCTTAGGTAGGCATCAGTAAATATATGCAGTTGAGCAGTCTTTCTAAATTTCTCAAGGAAGAAATTCGCGACCAATCAATGAAAAGATAAAGAAATAAGTAAAGAATCATTCAAAAATTTCGGTTGTGAAAAGACACTGGCAGAATCTGTGCTCAGCGCGTCACATGGTGCGATTATTCGGTTACAAGAGCATGTGCATGAGGAGCAAGGGATATCTAGCAGACCTTGTGTCAATGGCACAAGAAAACACGGTTCGAGGTTTGCGGCAGAGGAGATGATGTGACGTTTTAGCTTCAAAGAGTCACGAATGCATCGTCGTCATTTGACATCTCCTTCCGCCCATAGAAATTACTACACTCTTCACCTGCATGTGACTTCACGCTGCTCTTCCCTCACTATAAACAGATCACGCGCCTTCTCCTGCCTCCCACGTTCTCTCTCTCTCTCTCTCTCTCTCTCTCTCTCTCTCTCTCCGATGAAGCTGAAAGCAATGGCCGATCTTGCCTTGCTTGCCTTCTGGGCTCTGATTATAGTCGCTTCACCGATCATTCCAGGTATCACGTCTCCCGACTATTGTTACAGAATCTCCATTCTCGTGTATTAGTTTTAATCTGTAATACGGAACCAAGCAGGGTTAAACTTATCGCACTCGTATCGTAGAGCATGAACCCTTCGATAGAGGATCTTGATCTCCTCTAGAGCCTAGCTGACTGTCAACCTTGCAACGCAGATAGCACCTATGAAAATCGTATCTCATTGCCTTCTCTAGCTATATAAGTTGTTGCTGGTTTTTGGTTGACAACTCCTCTCTCTCTCTCTCTCTCTCTCTCTCTCTCTCTCTCTCTCTCTCTATATATATATATATATATATATATATATATATATATATATATATATATATATATATATATATATATAATGTGTCTGCTTGCCCACGCATGCGTCTGTGTGTGTCAATCGAAGTTATTCATGCATGTCCCCGGCTTCCGCTCGTGCCATACCCTTTTCAGTGTGTAAGGTTCAATCATATGCATACATCTAACCAACGAACCTAGTGGTACGATTGCCCCACCCTTGTGGGGGTGATTGATTGTTAGATCAGGATCACGAAACTGGAACTTCAAAGGTCAGTGGCCTTATAATCGGATAAAAAGTGAGTCGTGCTGAACATGAAACCTACTTTAGATCCAGTTGTATAGTCTCAAGCCTCTTAATCTAAATACCTTACAAGTACAGTTTCATAGCCCTTAGAACCAGTTCTATAGTCCCAAGCCTCTTAATTTAAATCTCTTATAAGTACAGTTTCATAATCCCGGGCCTCATAAAAGAGATCCGTCTTTCTCACCAGCCCCACTAAACCCTAGGCACACGAATGGCCTGAAATTCTTCCTTAGAAGTCAAGCTCGGGTTAGGCAGAACTCCGGCTGATAAGCCCAAGAACTGAACCAGCAAACACTGCACCAATGTCTCTGATCTAGGATGAGGAACTCACAAATGACAACCTCCAAGTGCATTGCCTACAGGGTTCTTGAAGCTATTCACACCTTCAGTATGCATGTCGGACTTGTTCAACTTGATAGCAACCATCAGGCACATTATGTATCTAAGCTTAAATTGTAGCTTATTCATGCTCTTGCAAACAAAATCGAAACCTAACAGCTTCCTGTGATCCTATAAGAACAAAACGGCTCGATGAAATAAACTAAATATTAACAAGAGAAAAGAAGGCATCAAACACTGGTTCCCCACACCATCGCATGACGTACTTCATTCTGATACATGAATTGGATTGCAGTGACTGGATCGAGGTGCGCGAACAATAGTCCTTCAGTTCAGCAGATTCAGGTGGGTTTCGGGAACCCACCGCAGTTTATGGTGGAAGTAAAGAACAACTGCCCAATGTGTCCTGCCACAGACATTCATGTCAGGTGCGGAAGCTTCCCGCAGAAATTGGTTGACCCAAGTTTGCTCAAAGTTCTGGGCTTTGATGATTGTGTCGTCAACGGAGGGTTGCCTCTAGGACCAATGCAGAAGCTATCCTTCAATTACTCTCACCAGAAGTTCCCCATTACACCAAAGATGTGGTATTTTCAGTGCGAATGATGATATAATCAAGGCATTTTCTACCTTGTCTTTCTGTGAAACATGTATGTGGAATTTATGGATGGATGGGGACTAGTGGCTCTACAATGCTCGAGCGTTCTACAAGAACAACTTGCGTACTAATAATACATTTTGTTGAATAACATACAACCCAAAAGAAGAAAAGAGAAGCCATGTCGATCCGACCAATTTAATGAATCAAATGGAGAAGAATGATGATTAGGAATAGTATTAGAGAGAATCGCGGCGATTGTAGGTTATGAGCAAAGGAAATATTATGGGCTCCCACAGAATAAACGGCTCCTGTCTTGGAATCCTTGACTTTGATGCTTGATGAACCTGAAAGGAAAAAAAAAGTGATTAAAAAAAGTGCATGTTCTATTGTTCTCTTTTAAATGCCTTTAAAGTCCTCAAGTGCCTTTAAAGATTTCCAATCCAAGGGAAGAGAGTCCCTTTGACTGGACCCAACCAGACCTGCATGACCAAGCCGATGAAAGGTCAAGTACCTGGTCCAAACATACACACCTTTAACTATCGGGAGGTTTGGATTCAGAAACATGGACTCAAACCTCACTAAACATGGGGAAAGGAAAGAGTTATGTAGGCATTATTTTTCTCAGTAAGACTAACAAGCCATAAAAGAATCTTCTGAAACGCCCTGCTCTTAAGAAGCTCGCTTTCACTGGGCTAGCATATGATGTCACAAGCTGTGATATGCTTCATTTAATATTAGGGCAGGAAACGGGCAATGCATGTATTTCACTAATTAGCATCGCCGATCTTGATACTTACCAATGTTGTAAAACGTGGTTGCGCAGCGGATAATTAATAGTAGAAAACATAACACAAGATGGAGAGGAAAAATATAGAAATCGAAGAAGGGGGCGGACCTCCAATGGAAGCCGTCCCCCCTCTTTCTCTCTCTTTATTAATCTCAGACCCTTATCCCTAATACAACCTTTAAGCCCTTATATAAGGAGCTATAAAACCGTAAAAATTATCAAAATGCCCTTACGATTTCGGACAATTACAGAAATACCTAAAAACATCAAATTTACTAAAACTGATTCTAAACTCATATTCTTCAACACCCCCCTCAAGTTGGGAGTGAGATACTTCGAACTCTAAACTTACGAAAAACTGCATCTGTCTGCAACATTCTTCATCTGTCTTCATCACTGGTCTAATCTTCAACGGCTTTTTTGACTGCAACATCTTCAAATCAGCCTTCCTGACTGATCATATCAAGCAACATTTCTGGTTGTAATATCAACTTAGCCTTCCTGGCTAATCATCTCAAGCAGCAAC
This sequence comes from Brasenia schreberi, assembly GCA_036023115.1. NCBI lineage: Eukaryota > Viridiplantae > Streptophyta > Magnoliopsida > Nymphaeales > Cabombaceae > Brasenia > Brasenia schreberi. Next base: position 5,954,336 of record JAYKKT010000077.1, read on the forward strand.
ATCAACTCAACCTTCCTGGCTGATCATCTCAAGCAGCATCTCTAGTTGCATCATTACCTCAGCCTTCCTAACTGATCATCAACATGACTTTCTTCACCACACGTGCACGATGATCTCTTCGAGGCTTCTGTAAAACAACTTGAACAATCAAGAACACATTGGTAGCACACGACCCTTCTATGGGTGTCGGTTGTTCTCTCTCTTTCTTCTTCTCCATAAAGTGATTCGCCAGCTGCACTTCAAAAATCATATTTTCTTACTCTTGAGAAAGCTGATGCGCCCCTTCACATGGTGATTGCAGCCATTTTTTAGTCCTCCTAGCTGTTTACTTCAGTAACTCAAGGTTTTAATTTTCATGTTTCTTGGTGATACTGCCGCATTCTATATCAACAAATTCCTCTGGCCTTTTCTATGATTTGATTTTTCCATGAATGTGTAGTGAAAAAGACTGATTTTCTGTGTTCCATCTTTCTTTTATGTGCATTCAGCTGTTTTTCCCATGAAGACACTCATCACTTACTACTTTATATCTTCTACACTCTTTTAATGAACTTTCAGTTTTCTTAAACATTTCTTCAAACACTTAATGAATAGGTAAATATCTCTCTTGGGCATTTACTCGAACATTTGATGTTTATGACATTATGTTAATCATCTCTTCTTGAACATTTCATCGAACACTTTACGTGCAAGCAAACATCTATCTTGAGCATTTCATCGAACAGTTAACATGCACTTCTACATGTCTGAGCATGTCATCGCAAATGCAAATATAAACCTTGAAATATTCAGATGCCCACTGACCAAACCGCCATGGTAGCCACGTTATTTAGAAGAAGTGTTAGAAGCTCTGGTGGAATATCTTCACTCTCCTCCAAACCACAGTCATGATTCCTTCCATAGAAGCAAAGACGCATTGTGCATGATCCTCCCTTATGGTTTTGAAAAAATGGCGGAATATCTCCTGCTGCCTGGTTCACCAAAGAACTTACTGCCAAGAGTCTTTCAACAGCTCTTTTCTCATTAGAACTTGCATCTGTGTTGGCTAGTTCATTTTTCCTAGTTTCCAGCCAGCATGTTGTACTGGATGTTGGGCCAAGATGTCTAGCTTCTCCTTAATAAACAAGGCAAATAATGATGACATTTTGTCTCCATCGACAAGATTGATGCCTCCTGTTGGTAGGACATGGAAAAAAACAATCCTATCTGCGTCTCCAGTCTTCATCTTCCCTAATATGCTCACTTTCACATGGTCCCCTTTCCAAACATCTCATCATATAATTTCTTATAATCAACATCATTCCCTTTCCTTCTTATGTTAGCATCATTATCAGAATTTATGTTGACGGCAGAATCAAGAGGTCCATCATTAATCTCCTCTATTCTTTGAGGTTCGCCATTTAGATTTTCATCAAGAAAAGAAATCATATCTTCATAGATGTCCTCGTCAGATGACCAAAATGATAATGACCTGCTTGAACTACTATAGTCAACTTCTTGCAGATGGTCTTTTTCATGTCACCTGTTCACATTGCAATCATCCATGTATTGATCAACTTGATGGTTTCAGCATCTATGCCGTATTTGTAACCAAGATCAGACAAGACTAATGAATTATCGAGGTCATAGATCAGACCATTAAATGTCAATAAACTTGCAGACAATGCTCCCATTAATGAAGGGAGCATCCATTTTTGTTTGGAGCCACTCCTGGTATTTCTGGAACAGATTTAACTCTCTCCATCTCTCCAGATCAATCATACTGACTCCTGACATCCATACACATTCATTTTCATCCCATGTCGCTGCTCTCAAATAATCCCTAAGGTGACCAAGCCTTACTTGGCAAAACCGCAAAGCACCGACCACTTTCCCTTGCATGTCAAGATCCCATAAAGGTGAAAGGTCACTCTGAACAACCACATCATCATCCACGGCAACCACCTTTTTCAGTTTACGAAAAATTTCTGGGAGATAAAAGTACGCTTACCTTCCTTTTTCGGCATATTACACAATATTTGGGAAGGATGGGCCCACCAGTAGGCACCTTCTTTGTCCATCTTTCCGTTCTCTGCAGTGACTTTCTCCTTTTTGCAGATGATGATAACAGTTACCCCTTTTTTCTTTCCTAAAACAAACGTGGAGATAATACTTCCCTTTTTATCTTATTATTCCACCAAATCTGGAAGATAATCTTCCATAACTATTTACGGTTAGTTCTCCCACAAAATCAGGAAAGTGCTTTCCATATCCACCTTTATGGTTTACTTTTCACAAAATCAGGAAAAGTAACATATAACTTTTATTTCCAGCATTTGAAATTCAAAAGAAATGAAGTTATCTTCCATAACTAATTTTCTCCAAGAATGGTTCAGCCACCATTGTTACCTTTTTTATTTTGCACCCAGCAACTTTCTTTTTCATCTTCTTCTTCTTTCTTGAGAATTTCACGTAAATCATAAGAACATGCACAGCAGAATATAAGTGTCAAATATTTCTCCAAGGGCCTTGTGCTCGAAAACATTCTCTACGAATCCACTTTCACGCCTTGGAGCTTCTGTTTAGTAACACTTTCTGTTTCCATACAGGAATCTGAGTCAATTAATTCAGACTTTCTTTTCCATCTCACGGATACTGTCTCCATGGCCAGATTCAAACACTCCTTAAGAGGAATGAAGGAAGAAATGCATTTCAATTCTTCACCTGGTATGAGAACAAGTTCACATGAAACAGAGTCGCTGCAGTTAGATTCAAGACCATGACCAGGTACAGAAGCATGCCTTATAATGCATGTTTCCTTGTCATTATTGTGTCTCTCGAAAGAGGTAGAGATCAACTGCAACGGCACCACAGAACAGTTTTTGGCAGTAATGAAAAGAATGTTCTTCTCGAGCAAAGCAAGTGTTGTCATGCGATTGGAGGATGTTGATTTTCGACAACAGCAAGTCCTTTCTATAAGGCATCATAAATTGGTGATTGAGCATAATGGCAACTTTACCCTCAAGTTGCAAGCTCTTATGCACATGAACTTTCTCAGATGTGGTTTCCAAGTTGTTAGGCGAGTAGCCCGGCGAAACATACAGCAGCATCATTGACTTTGGCCTCTGCCACTTGATGTCCAACCAAGACGTTCAACATCATCTTCAGAAAAAGATGAATCAATGTCTTTAGGTGTAAGCAGCTCCCCCCTGGTATCCACAAGGTTTATCTAACTCTCCTATGCAGACCATATGACCTTTTGCATAACACAGACACCGGAAAGATCTCCCCAAGGCAAATATAATAGAAGAAAATGTGAATTAATCGTTTCTTGAATCTATACGTCCACAATCTTCACCATACGCACTGATACCATGTTGTAAAACATGGTTGTGCAGCGGATAATCAATAGTAGAAAACATCAACACAAAATGGAGTGGAAAAAAATGGAGATCGGAGAAGGGGCAGACCTCCAATGGAAGCCGCTCCCCCTCTTTCTCTCTCTTTCTTAATCTCAGACCCTTATCCCTAATACAACCTTTCAGCCCTTATATAAGGAGCTGTAAAACGTAAAAATGACCAAAATACCTTTAGTACAGAAAATTACCAAAATACCCTTACAACTTCGGACAATTACAGAAATACCTAAAAACATCAAATTTACTAAAACTGATTCCAAACTCATATTCTTCAAACAACCAAAGGTAACAACACATGTTGAACCAAGACTACGTGACCTATAACACAACCAAATCAAACCTAAATCCAGGTATATCATGCAGGAGTCTAGCTTTCAAAAACAATTAAAAGTCAACTAGAATGAAAAGCTTAATGCGATACTCGGTACTCCTCCAAGCAGACGGAACCTTATTAAGAGTTAGTCTGAGTTTCTATATGTGAAACCCCCACTTATTTCTAAAGACTTCATATAGGCACGTGAAAGGTCTCAGTTTTGTGGAAGATGAACCATATCAAGACAACCATGTCCTTAGCACACTGTCATACTGGATAAGAATAAAGACGCTCAAGATTAGTTCCCTAAACGATGTTGCGCACAATCAAAGATGGACTAGGAAGACCATATTCAGCGACGATGGCAAACATGTATATTCAACTAACAGTATCAAATATACTCGAACATCTCCAAGTACAAAATTTCTAGGAATAAGAAACAATGAAAATCACAAGAAATCATGTAACAATCTTCCTATGTTATTCTTCATGCTACCAAAAAGCCAAAGATGCACACTCAATAGTTTGCACCCATTTTCTAGATAGTCTCTAAACAGGAATTCTGCACATGAATCTTCAGTCGACAACTTTCAGGTCACTCGCATCATGGTTATGCACAAAATCTTCTAAATACAAATTACTACCAAAACAGCAAGCACCGGAAGAGACAAAAAGAAAAGCACCAACAAAGACATTTAACAAAGACAACGGCAGATGTTGAACAAATAATAAACAAGAAACTATTAAATGAACACCAGTCATGATCAAGATGAAGCAGAAGCAGATGGGAGCAATTTGTGTTAGATAAAGCTATTAAAAAAGTTAAAACATGCTGGTATATAAATAAATATAATACTCACAATCGTAATTGGTCCATCCAATTGATTGGTTCTCAAGATCGTAAAACACCAACATATTAGCCAAAACTAAATCTGCAAACACCAAGAAACCCAAATAGTTTTAAAGGAAACAACAAAAACCAAATAAGAGGAGATAATAATTCTCAAGTACAATTAGAAAGTCAAAATCATGTTGTAGAATACTAAGATCGTGAAAGCAAAAGTGGTTTAAGGCAGTGAACATTGTAGTGCATTTCAGAAGTATGACTCTTCTTCCTTTCATGCAAGAGCAAAAGGCTATCGGTTCAAATCATACCCCCCATCACAGTCCAACCTTTGGAATCACTACTTTGGTTTCCACTGTTTTGAAAACCGATACACCAATCAAAGTCCTGCATGATCATAAAACCCCAAAACATGTCATCGAAGATTGAAAGACAGTATAACAATAGTAGGCAATGACATTAACTTAAAAGTGCAGCAAGGTAGATAAGTACATGCCCATAGTGGTAACCATTAATTTAGATTTTAAGATATGAAAATAAGTGAATATGGATTTCAGTGGTCCTACCAGATTCATTTACAATGGTTGCCATTTTTATGAAGACCGACTTTTAAATCTGTCGCTATATGGTTTCATTTGATCCGAGAAGAATCATGCCCTATGCAAAATAACAGGTAGTCTCACAGATGCAAACAAAGTCGATCCATTTGTATCTTGATTGTTAAGGTAGGTCACCGTATCAATTTTCCATACATCTTGTCTTGGGTTTGAAAGGAATGCCTCTTATATGACAACATGCACATTGCTAACGGATAAAGTAGCATTGCTGACAGCATGAAGCTGATAAATCACTTGTACAGTAAAGAAATATGCTAAAGAAGCAAGAGTTGATATTTACGGAAAAGTTCTAAAGCTTCAGTTTTGGAAACCTTTCTCTGTCACTAACTAGTTCTATTGGCTAAAGCTCTGTTCAAGTTGATTCTGTCAGTTTGGTGTTGGTAGTCGATCCAAAATAGGCATGTGTATGGGCGGCTGGATGTCAGTATGAGGAGGTAATCAAGTTCATTCTAGTGGAGGAAGTAGTTCCAGTTGGATGTGTAAAATTTGTCCAACTGAGTGCGTCTATAATCAATAAACTCGGGATCATGACTCGTCCTCTGTGTATGTCCACAATCAGGACCTTGGAACCAGTCAATCATGAATCAATTGATGGTATCAATCAAATCTTGCATACCCTTCTAGATTCGTACACCACCTACCTACTGAAGGAAAAGACGATAGAATTAAGTTCAAAATATTCTCGTCTTTTTCTTGCCATATGCTTATGAGCACTGTCAGTGCTCAATGTGCATTTAGTCATCAACGTTTAATACAAGTTGATCATGGATTATCCAAAGAATATCCAAAGTTGTGGACTACCTCCAAAACTCAAACAAAATGGAGGCATGACCAATCTCTAAGTTGGGTTCTGTTCTTAGTATAATGCTTCAATTTCAATAGCTTTCAGATTATTAGGTGATTGTAATTCTGTAATTGTCATAAGATTCAGAACTCAGACTTTTGAAGAAAATCCAGCCAAAGGAAGAATACTATACCTATTTAATAAAGTGAGAGATAGTTAGCACTTACCCCTATTTGATATAGGTACTGATGTGGATAAACCTTCATGGTAACAGAATTTTCAAAATAAAAAGTCACAAATGGAAATGCATCATCCACGCTGTCAAAATGAAGAAAAGATGAGCTTCAATAAGTTCACATATAAGCCAAATATTTTGCAAAGAGTAAGAATCATTCAGGGCGAAACTCGTACAACAAAATAAAATTATGATAAAACCCAACAATGACAATGCAGAAGAAATTGACAAATTGATAAATTCGGGGGTGGGGGGAACGAACAAATTGACAACATGCACTTAGTGCTTCAATGCAGATGGTAGGGGGAAACGAACAAATGGATCCAGGAAAATCTAACACAACCTGCACCTTATTCCCTTAACACCATAAAGAGCAGATCACGTGAAGATAGAAATGGAAGTAGTATAATAATAATAAAAAGTACAAGTGCACACAGACAAAAAGTAGACTTCATTTCCTTCAGAATGGCTGGTCTATATTACCTTAATGTTTCAATGCAGATGGTACTAAAGAATAACCAACAAACACTCGAGATGTTCTACCAAAATTCGCTTCACTCATATCAGCACCGTAATCTAACTTCAAAGCAAGACTTTTCTTACAATAGACGGGGTCAGCTAGAGAGTAACACGAGGACTCCCAAGGAGGTTATTCGTCCTAGCACTATTCTCAACAAGCATGCAACTTCGGAATTCTAGTGGGATCAGGTATATCCATGCTGGAAAGAGCATAAACATAAAGTTGAAAATTTGACCACAATAAAACTTCTATATTTTATGCAAGATGCAAAATAAAGAAACGTGACAACTCAAAATAAATGAGCCATGGAGCACATTGTAACACAAATATAAACATGAAAATATAACCCTATTAGAAAATCAAATTTGAAAAGGATTCCAACTTAATGTATCTCATTAAGATCATTTCCGAGCTTAGTAATTTTCCATTGCAGTTGCCAGTCATATTCTCGTAGAAAGAATAAGAAAGAGAACCTCTCAGATATGCATCAAAAATATAGAAGTGTTAAAGTTGTTCTTCATAAATTTAATACCATAGCAATGATCCTACAGCAATGTCCACTCCAGACCTTTAAACATCACCGGTATCCATTGTAATCAAATAAGAACAGGCCACAACTGCATTTGGTTTTGTGAAAGCATCATTTCATTGAAAATATACACTCACAAAATAAATAAAAGTAGAAATGTCTTTTACACCGTATGGAGCAATAGGCCGCTCACTGTCTCATACTTTTGAAAGAAATAATATAATCAGACAAACCAATCATGCCTACTAGGCGTGGATCCTGAACAGCTAACTATTAATATAATAACGCAATTCACTTCAAATCCTCATCAGCTCTGGTTTCCCAGAACTTTAGGGCAACTTCATTAAAGATGACTACTGAATCATCGATGAATAAGAGAAAGTGGTACACCTACAATGCAATCAAGTAAAGCAGTGAGTAAGACAGTGGGAAAAATAAAAATGAAAACTTACAAAAGAAACTAGAACAAGAGTCTGGTGGTGTAACTCAGCCTTTCGCTCATTTGTTAGTTAGGTATGGAGAATCGGAGATAATGATAAAGTAATGTTGATCATTAAGCAAGAGACCCCACCCAGTTACATTCTTGAACACATAGCAACAGAACAAAATGTTATAAATAGCTACCTTCCTGTGTACTTGAAGCAACTTGAACCTTGAAGTGTGTAAAGTTGCACGTGTGGTCCATAAGAAACAATCTGAAAAAGACATGAAAACAAGAAGGTCACCATCTAATTAATAACAGCATCCACATGAAGAGACTTTGATTTCTCATCTCACCGCTTTCATCAAAGGGTTAAATGCATCTTCAGCAATGTAGGTCAATGTAGTTCCGCTGTCAATAATTGTTCCTCGTCGGTCTTGAACCCCATCTCCGGAATCAAATACATTTGAAGGAAGTTGGAGCAGCATGCCACCCACATCAATTGCTTTCATGTAGACATTGTAGTGAGACCTATGATAAAACAGAATAACAGATCACAGATGATAGATTTTCTGAAAGACAAAGGATCTGCGAGACTATGCAAGGGCACATTGTCCTATAAGCACATCAAATATACACCAAACAACAGACATCACCTTGCATGAAGAAACATTATCGTGCATGAAGAAAACACAAACAAATACAAACGCAACAACGGCTAAATGCATAAGAAATGCATTTCTTTTGTCAATACCATACAACAACAACAACAAGTAAGCCTTTTCCCATACTAGATGGGGTCGGCTACATGCATTCTTTGTTTCCACATAACCCTATCATAATTTAAAAAATCCATGGTAGATAAGTCCGACAAAGTTTTATGATGGCTATTGGAGGCCTTACGCAACCCTCCTCCTTTATCCGGGCTTGGGAACTGCCATTCAAGGGTGATACCTTATATGGGAAGAGTTCCTTTGTCAATACCATCATTGACATAAATTTAATTTGACTCTCAAAACGTTAAGAAACAAATACATTCTCCGTTGACTTCACTTGTTAAGAGTTACAAAGGGCCCTGTGCAAGCAGGCACACGTAAGTGGTGAAAATAACGTTGCAAGTTGCAAGCATCGGTCACCTGAATCCTGCCACAAAAAAGCAGTAGCATTTGCTCACTTCATAACATCTAAACAATACAGCACAAATCAGAAAGTGAGCCAATGAGAATAACAGACAGCAAAGAATATGGTCCCCGCTTAAAAGTATAATTGGCTGTGAATTACACAACGAGCTCTGACCAAGCCCATTTTACCTAAAGCTAAAACACTGTAACATCATAATCGAAGTTCCTGAACAAGAACAAAATAGTCAAAATACTCATTAAATTGGGCACAACAGCACATCAACTTAAACTAAAGATGTTTAATTCCCCTTTAATCCTAAGGCTGCCTGCATGACCTTCATGTGCCCTAACATAAAAACTTGATAGCTTTTTATTAGGCTTAAAGTTCTTTATATGCACAGGAATATCATGGTGACATATATGATATACCAGATAACATATATCGATGTTCCTCATCCACTTTTGGGTTCGGGCAGACCACTAGCATTTCATAACTGCTTTACCAACACCCTACTTCAAGGCTCTTAAACGGTTAAACCTTCCCAGATGATAAGAGTCAGGAGCAGGATTTAGAGAAGGCACCAAGACAAGTCAATAATCTTACATAAAATATTAAAATTATGGCAGATAAGATAAGGAAAGTAATGCGTGATAACTCAAGTTTCATCAATTCCTTCAAAATGAACACACCTTTGTTTTTGTCAAACAAAAAAAATAGATTAACCATTAATATATCTGATAACAAAACTGTTTGGTATTTGCACCTCACACTAAACAAGTAACAATTTGACATACTGGTTAGCCACCATAGGTGTCATCTTCAAGCCGGCTTCCACGACATGACCAATTGCAAAAATCCCACCACCATTTTTCCCATCCAAACAATGAGCAAACATCTTGTTGACTTTTCCTGATGAAGATAACTGAGAAATCACAGAGGTATCGGATTGGCCAAAACCCATGATTCCATCCACTGCCTGGCTATCGGCATCAAGTTGGCCAGTCTCTCGGACAGAACACCTGAATAAAAAGTAAATAACTGTATCAAAAGGCATGCATAAAGGTCTAACGTTCCCAACTTCAAGCAAACAAAATGGCGAGTACAGCCAGGTAATGGGGTGACCTGCAGGACTCTCAACCCAAAAGAATGAGAACCGTTACTTTCCAGAACACAGAAAGAACAAGGTGGACAATTATGCCTCCAATCATAAGGCAATTTCAATACAGCTTGTAACTAATAGTGCTTCTATAATAATAAATATTATACATGGCAAGAAAGGATTTTTATGTCATCTACTAGCAAATAGATCCATACAGCTATAATACATGCCAAGATGCAGAGCAGTTGCAACAAGCATCAAACCCTAGAAACAACAGATACCGGATGCATCAAACTGTGAGAAATACTTTTCAAGTATGTTAAACATATAGGAACCATCAGAATAAGGAGAAAACAAACGAAAAAGGTGCCAAGAGCAACTGAGAAGCAAGATCACCAAATGGCAAGCACCATTTGAGGCCTGGGAAGCCTGTAGGACACATTTAGGCAATCAAGTACCGCAGGCTTCACTTACTGAAGCAAATAAAGGAAATCTAACAAATCAACAACCCCTCCAAATACAGAAAAATATGCAGAAAGGACCTCAGTCATTATTGTCAAACAACTAAGACACACATGCATGTGCGCAGCTCAAAAGAGCAGATAAACATCATCAAGCAAACAAACATACCTAACAAAAACAAAAATGTCTTCCATCATGATAAACAAGGAAAGCGAATTGAAGACATCAGAAGGTTCACCAGGTCAGCCTTCTTATATAGTTCGGAGGAAGTAAATGTTGTTCTGCTCAGACAATAAGCTATTAGTCTCGACTCTCAACTGCTCCCAACAACTACTTTTTGGAGTTTTTTTCTATTGAATAGAAACTATCATGGCCAATGCAAGGAGATAATGCAATCATCGAGAGAATAGCTTAAAACACCCAGAGAAAGAAAGAGCCTTATGTTGCTAGATTGCCCATACTTGGCAGGGACCAGGTGACCCTTTTTAACTATAACATGACACACCACTAATTTACATCAGCCAATATCATATTTTTAGCAACTAACGAGGCTTGTGCGTAGAAACTTACCCAAACACCACACTAGCATTAACGGGCCTAGTTTGTAAATTGCCCGTTACTTTGTTATATTGTACGCTGTCTTTTACAAAGTAGCCCGTGCTGGTACTTCCATCCCCGTATTGCAAAAAGAACTGGCAGGCGACATTAGAGGTACAGCCCGAAACTCGACCCCTATAAAGCATTGAACAAAAATCATCCTTACACGAAACCAAAGAACCACTGGTCGAAGCGCTTGGATCATAAAGAGTCAACTCCAGCTGTACCAAAAGCATTACTTCAAAACCAATATCTCAGTAAAGCATTAAATAAAAACATAAACTGAAAAGGGAAAGAAGAAAAACTCCAGCAAACGTTTCAACGAATAATGGAAAATAACCACACCAATATGCATTCTACGACTATCAGGCTAGAAACAAGTAAGGAGCCAGTAGCACAATACTTAAACAGGGGTGACCTGATCCAAATGAAAAAAGAAATGATTCTAACAGCAAGTAAGTTAATCGAAAATTAAGAAAAGTCTAAGGGTGAAGGTGAAAAGATGGAAAAACGTACTCCAAGATCGCTCTTTTTCGGACAATCACGACACTGGATGCAGTTCACCCAAAGTTGGTCGCTTCCCGTGTCAACTTGCACAAAGAAATGTTTTGCCGGGTTTCCAATCCAGATTTCAGTATAATACAACCTATTTAAAGAAACGAAACAATACTGAGCTCTAAGCCTCATTCCAAGACTATCCAAACCGCAATTCGGGAAACATCGAAATTACAAACAGGAAAACACAAATGCTGCTAAACCTCGCCCCGGAAGAACGAACTCTCAGCGGGCGTTATTTTCGTGAGTCACTTTCCCAATAAAAAACGCTAGTTTCCTATCAATGAACTGTACATAGGCTCCAAGCACTATTTTTCTCCTTTAGGACTGCTGAACAATGTCTTCACAGCAAAAGACCGTCAGTTCCTCAGCGACATGAGCTCATTTTTTCTCTTCACTTTTTCGTGACAGAAAAGTTCCTCTAGTCACAAAATCTTTACTTTCCCCTAGCACATTAAACGATAAGGACGGGAAACCGGAAACAAAATCCACACGGATCAAGCACAAAAGCGGCAAGGATCGCGCCGACGAACTCACCCAGCCACAGTAGCGCTGCTGCTACCACCCAACGGCAGATCGACGGCGTCGGCGAGCAACCGGCCGTGTCTCCGGCTGTCGTGTTCCATCAAGTGACCAATCTCCCTTCTGCCACCGGCGAATTTGCTCCTGACTCTGAGAACCCCGGTAGAGGAGACATCAGGAAGCGAGAAAAGCACGAGGAAGATCCCCAAAGCAAGGAAGAACGCCATCTCCCTCAGATCCATCGAATTGAGAGAGAGGGAGAGAGAAAGAACGCTTCTCACCCTCTCTCCCGCAACTCAACGAAGAAAAAGAATGGACAGCAAAGGCTACGGTTCGGAGGGAAAAGCGCGGTGCGCCTCGACACCAGCGGGAAACCGCGTGCAGAGGAGGCCCTGGGAAGGCGCGCCCGCGCGAGAGAGAGAGAGAGGCGTCTTGTGGCTCGCGTCAAGAACTTAATAAATTGGGGGGAAAGGGCGGGTGTGCGGTGGCGAGGAGGGCCTTTTCGTCTTTTACGTTACCCAACGGAAGCCGACATCTGTAATTCAAACGGGGAAGACTAAATTACCATTTTGCTCTTGTCTTGCTCGTACCCGCAAGCCTCTTTTAGTGTTTTGTAAATTTGGTTCGGGTTTGGGTTTTACTTCCTCCATCCACAGAGTCTCCTTGAATTATTAAGGCTAACAAATTTGATCCGACCTGAGGGCTTGACGCACTCCGACCCGAACCAGGCAGCTACTACCCGGTTTTATTGGGTTCCAGTGCCGGTACAGAGAAAACCCGGACATCTTCGATTGTGTTCAGAGTGGGTCAGCTTAGTGGAAAGTAGCATTAGTATGTTAGCATACTCAAACAAATTAAAATTATTTAATTTAAAAGGTAAAAGGTACGCACGTAAATTAAGTGCTTATAAAAGTAGTTTTGTTTTGTGTTGTTTTTTGAATTTAAATCTTAACAATATATCTTTAGATGATATTTATTTGGATAAGTACGGGCAAATACTAGATTCATTTAGTTTTAGAGAGAGAACCTAGTATATATTAGTATCTTAGATGCTAACGTATCCAAATGAATTTCACTTATCTATTTTAGTTGATAGATTATTTAAATTGAATTCAAAAAATAAAAAATACATGTGTAAATAAAAAACACTTATACAAGTTTATATATACTTTTCAAAATTCAAGTTTCAACCATCCTTTAAGTTTCAAGTATAGCTTTTGTATGGCTCCACCATTTTAACTATTGGATGCCGTCTTCCATTGCTTTGCATTATTCCTCTAGTACCAAAAACCATGTCATTATCACCATCAAAACCACCTAAAAAATTAAAAAATATATAAATAGTTTTATAATTTTATTTAAGTTTTAAAAGTGATTTTGGTGATAAGAATAATTATTTTTACTCATAAGAAACAGTTTGAGCAATCAAAAGCTCAAATTTAAGTCTCATACCCTCTAGGTATCTATCTATAGAAAGAAAAACCAAAATGTACACTTATCCCATACTCTATTGAGTTAGGTATGAAGTGAGCATTTGTATTATATATATATATATATATATATATATATATATATATATATATATATATATATAGAGAGAGAGAGAGAGAGAGAGAGAGGACATAGTCCAGTTTCAAGTAGTATAAAGACATGATAGAAGGTGATGGAAAGCGACAACTGGTTATTGAAATAATGGAACGGTACAAAACAAGTCATTGATGCTCTAATGGTTTTCGAAGTAAGGGTGGTTTGAGTATGGACTATATCCTCTCTCTACCTATCTATTTATTTATCTCTCTCTATATATATACATATAACAAGTGCTCACTTCATACCCAACTCAATTGGATAAGAGACAAGTGTACGTTTTGGTTTTCTTTTCATGGACAACTAGAGGTGTGCTGGACTGAAATTTGAGGTTCGAGTACCATTCGACCCTAACCCCTTTCATTGCCACTAACAACACCAGATCTTTATGATTACGAGGCTTAAGCCTACAAAACTAGAATTATCATAGGGCCAGCCTGGTAACCCAAATGCGAGACTGAGTGAGCATGCCGCTAGAATTAGGGGTGCTCTGCGAACCCGACCTTGTAAGCAAACACCGCCCCTAGGTACCAATCCCTTTTGTCACTTTTTAGGGTTCCGGAACTTCGAGTTCCTTTGTGTCCTGCTTTTTAGTGTCATTTTTTATTTTGTGCTTTTTGTCATGTCAACTTCATCTTTGTGTCAAAATAGGTCGAGTATGATCCAGTGCAGGTAGCTCACCTGCATAGAGGGCAGACCCACAAGTTGGTCATGAGCCAATGCCCGGCATGCAGCAAACTTTGCCCACCCCTTTGTATATAAAAAAAAAAACTTTCCTTTGGTACTTTCGGTGGATATTAGTATGGACTTTGTGGTCGTGTTTCTTGTCAAAATTGAAACCAAAATTTGGTTTTGGATCCAATGTGAATCAGTTCGCTCCTATTCAAGTTGCCATATATTGGCCATAATTGGGCTGGTTCGTTCCTCTTGGTCATTTTTCAATTTATTTTTTCATCTCGAGTTGATTCATGATTCAAGTCAGCCGATTCTTTGAATCTTTTAAAACATTTTATCTAAACCAGTTATGATAAGTTTGGATCCAGTAAAAGGAAAATTTGGTATGAGGTGTGTGGATTAGAAATAGGTCAACCCGAACATGGCCCAATTGTCTTTTTAGGGGACATGGACAGAGGCCTCTTATATCATTTTAGTGTCCGGTTTTCAATATTGGTCATGCAAATTCGTCAAAAGCAGGTCGACCTAGACACAACACATCTTCTTCTTGCTCTACTTTGTGCACACAAACTCCTCCTTTTAGAGTGGCCTTCGTGTTGTCTTGCCGGCACTAAGTTCAAATAAAAGTTAGTAATGCATTTCATTTCGTATCTCATGGACACGCAAACTGGTACCCAAACCTGAGCTACATATTAGTCGTGTCTCAAACCCGGATACACGACACGGGTTAGCCAAGTCTAGAACGTACACAAGTTATTGACAGGGGCCCCTGGCGAGAATCGAAGCAACTGCATTGTAAGTCATGAAAGAATAGCTCTTGTTTCAAGCAGCATACTGCTAAGATTCTCATGGATAATCCAAAACTTTAGCAAACGAAAAATTATTTATCTCTTATCCAAATCCAAAAAACCGGTCGGGTTCGAGCATTACTCGTTCCCGCAAATACTTTTACGAATACCTCTTCCGGTTGTGGTTCCACCTAGGGATGTTCATCGGGTGGGGCGAGACTGAAGATCAAAGTTCCCATTCTCAATCCCGTTTCAAAATCTTGTTCTCATTCCCATCCCCATGGTAGGACCAAAAACGCCCCATTCATGTTCCGTGGAATGAAATCTAATTTATAAAAAATGCATCTAAATTGAAACATATTATTACGAATAAAATATGGGAAATGATTATGAATTCAAGAATTAGAAAAGAGGTAACACTTTTATTTATTTATTTTCTCTTATAATTTGTTTTATTTTTAGATAGGCCTAACTTTATACAATCAATTAGGCAAATGAGGGGCAGGGAGGGCCTCCTATTTTCATCCCCACCATGATCCCCCCTCTTCTCGTCCCCGTCCCCATCTTGTTTCCACTCTGAGTCCCGATGGAAAGCAAGGGATCTCCTCCCCATGAACATCTCTATCCACACCATATTGTATTCTGGTCAAACGATACACACTAGTAGAGGTGAACATTTTTCGGATACAACCAAAATAGAAACTTGGTTTGGTTTAGTTTTTAAGGTTTGAAAACCGAATAACTGAATATAAATATATACAAACATATACATAATATATATATATATATATGTGTACATATGCATGTGGGTATATAGTATATATGCATATATACATGTATATATAATTCACCATAGAGGATAAATTGAATAAAACAACCGAACTGAACTGAAATAATCGAAACCCTAACTTTCTTTAAATGTTAAAACTGAACTCGAACCAAATAGTATAGGTAACAACTGAACTGCCTTAGGGCCGGCTCAACTGGCAAAAGTTTCAACTTCTTTGAAATACAAGAACAATGCATCCTCTAGGAGTCGAATTCTCTACTAGGTAGAGACAATAGGGAGCGCCCTACCATTAATAACAATCAGTTTGTGATAAGGGGTTTTGAAAAATATATTTAAAACATAGCAGTGGTTTTGAACCGCCGGTCTCCTTAGACTATAAACTGTAACAGAACCAGGGGAGTTTCCCGGTTATGATTCCGGTTACCACGGAACCAGGGGAGTTTCCCGGTTATGGTTCCAGTTACCATCGGTTCTACAGGCGGTTCAGCTCCGATTCGAAACGGTCACGTCTATATGAAATTACAGTAATAGAATACCAATTCTCGGGTTTTATATGTAAAGTCTCTACTCCTTAGTAATCAAAACCCAATTCCCAGTCACTGGATTTGGACTTTAAGGCTAGATTTATTATCCAGATCTGCTGTTGAGAGCTAGTACTTCTAGTTTTTGCAGTTGATGGAAAAATTATAAAATGAACTCGAAACCTGCGGTTTGAAGGGCCGGTTTTAGTTCCAGTCTAAGTGAGGAACCGGAGGACTGTTGTGGGTCCTATCGAGGCTGTTTTGGGCCAGTTCCGGACAGTCCATCCCTACATGTCACAATTCAATTGCCCCTTGTCTTATGTTCAAATCTTTGGGCATGTTTCTTTCGATCATAGGTTTAAGTTGCGTGCAATTTTTTAGTCTTGAATTATTTATGCTTAAAATAATTATGTTTTACATTCACATCCCCAACAGAATATATATGATATTGCAAATTCGACCTTGACCTGTTCTTAACTGGCCCGATGGTTTGGAACTAGATCAGGAACCGACTGAACCCAGAATCAGTGAAACCGGAACCAGAATCAGTGGTTTCAAACCACGAGTTCGGGTACTTTTTATTTTTTTAATAAAAGTGCAAGCTCTAAAACCATAACCGGAATCGACCCCGAGCCAGTTCAGATACGGTTTCAGGTTCTGGTTAGCCTGGAACCAGATAGGTCTACTCACAACGTAAGACACACCACTATAACCCAGTACAAACATAACTCGAAAAGTCCGTGCTCATGTTCAGTTAGAGTAACACGAGAAAATTCTGAGTCATGTTCAGGTTGATCTGTTTTCAGGACACGAAATGAACATGACCTGAAACTAAAACTCGACGATAATACGATACCCGACATGAAAACCCCATGGGCCAATTCAAAAACTACCTGAAAATTAACATTGTGTTCTATAAAGTAACATGAAAAAATCAGGTTGTGCACAGCTTAGCCTGCTTTGACACAAACACTAAATTGCACACACGAACGTGTCTATAGACACGAAACCACTGCCCCTAGTATTAAAAAAACTTTACACCCTCAGAGTCATGCTTGTATGACCAACAATCGCTGCAAAGTGGGCACCCAAAATCATAGCATGGAATGAGAAATCTTAAAACTTATCACATTTATTTTAGTCTGTGATCTCCTACATTGGCTCACAACTAATAGATATCTAGACGAATTGAATTTATAGATCAAAGCAGTCACGGCTTCCACGCAGTAGCAGATGTAGAAAATTTTCCGGCGAACTAAAGTCCAATTTGGTAAAAATTCCGGTGAGCGGCCTGCATGGTACGAAAATTCGGAGTACTTTTATAGATTTTTTTTTTAATTACGGGTGAGGCGGCTGACAAACTCGCCCACGAGTAGATCAGCCATTGTTTTCATGGTTAGAAAATTCCAATGATATGAGGAATTAGTAGTATAATACAATATTCAAGAGAGAATTTGAAGAGATTTACCTTCTCAAACCACTAGTGAATATTTTAATGTAACGTAGAAACCAGTGCCCGGAGTTTATCTTCTTCCTTTCTGAGGTTGAGTTCTTCGAGATATGGCAATATCATGCAAAACAGGTCCACTCCAAGTTGTTTTTTTGGGGTCATTTCGTGCCTTTTGATGGTCATAACAAACTTTTGGGTGCGGTTCGTTAAGGTGTTCTAATACCGGCAATTTTATTTGGGGTTCATGTTCATCATTTTTTCAAATGTAGGAACAAAGCAATTTGGGTAGTGTTCATTAAGTGCTCTAATACCGGCAATTTCATTTCGGGTTCATGTTCATTTTGTACTTTTTTCAAATGTAGAAACAACGCAATTTGGGTAGTGTTCGTTAATGTGTTTTAATACCGGTAATTTCATTTTGTGTTCATGTTCATTTTGTGTCCTTTTCAAATGTAGAAATAAAGCAACCCAAACGAGTTTAATCTTTTTTCGTGTTACCTCGAGTTAGAGTAAACACTGTGTTTTCAGGTCGTGCGTGTGTTGTGTGAATTGTCACCCTACCCTTTTCGTGTTTGAGTAGGAAACCTAAGGTCTACTTAGAGCATTCTATGTAGGTAATGGTGCGGCGACCACTTGATGGCCATGCTTGGGCGACCCGCAATCTTCACATCCCACGTGACGGTAGACATGGCCAGTTCCAAGCAGACCTGACAATTTGAGTGGGAACCAAACCAAGCAAGGAACCAGTTGAAACTAAAACCGTTGAAACCAGGCCTGGAATGGGGACCATTCGGTTCAGTTCTATCATGGAACCGGAACCGGTGGTTATACCTTTTATTTTTTATTTTATTTTCAAAACCTTCTAAGGATAGTTTGGATCTAAAACTGGAACCAAAACCAACCTGTCTCAGTTCCTGATTTCATGTAAACTAGTACCGACGGTAACGAGCCATGTCCAGTTGGAGATCACCATACATATCGCCATCATATGTTCATTTAACATTAGTCTTACGCATCAAATACTCTTGCCACGGGTGGCCAATTGGGTGCGACCAATTAGGTTTGGGTGGCAGAATTTTTCATCCAAATCAAAAAGCATGTTGACGCAAACCCAGCCAATTCTTTTTTGCTTGGGTAGATTTTGAAGACCCAGATTCAAACATGTATCTTCAGGTCAGGTTCGAGTCCATCTGGACCCAACCCAACTTTTGTCAGGTCGTTTACAAACAACCCAAACCCGACCTAGAGGCCTGGACCCTAACACAAGGTTTCCTTGTGGTGACTTTATCGAGATGGGCACACTTAGAAGGGATATTAAGCTTTAGGTTGCAGCTATCGTCGGGAGTCGGGCCCGTAAGAATGTTCTGTTTAATAACATGGGCAAGTGCACCATGCACCCAATGAATCTGGAAGAGATTGTGACACGGCGCACCTTTACTGGGGGTGACCATAATTAGCCCAAGCATTATTAGGACTCCAAGACAATTAAAAATATATAGGGAGAAAGAAAAAGTGATAAATGTTAAATCGCATTCATACTCAAATCTATTTTATCATTCCAACCCTTTAATGTTTAAGATGAACATTCAAAGTGATAATGTGGAAAACATTTAATTTATATGATACATTAAATGTAATAGACAAATGTATAATGATAAGTTTAATTAAAATATCTATTATTTACCATGCTCCCTGATAATATTTTCTCAAATCATGAGCATTTGATCAAGAGCGAAAAAAGTGTTGAGATTGAAAAGAAAAAGTGTTTTTCTACCTACTCTTATTATGAGAAACATTTTTTCTTTTCTCTTTATTATTCTCAAGTATTCATTGCACTTAATTGGACAATTGTGATTTGAGAGTATTTCATTCGAGAGGACCTTAATATTTCCCTCCTCCCCCCCCCCCCCCCACACCTCTCTATCTATTGTCTATCGTTATTTTTTAATTAAAGGGTAAATTTATATTTATATTTTTTCCTTTTTTATTTTGAATGTTAACCATTCAATTTATTTGACAGGATGATCTAGATTTAGTGCATAATGTATTGATGATACAAGGTGAATAAAATTCCAAATATTATATCTATATCTATATATATTATAGGTTTGGGTTTTGGTTTGGTTCAGTCAACCCACTACAACCCACACATGCACATAGGTGCATATGTGTATGTAGGAATGCTAGCATACTCCAGGATGCTAGCTGTTTGGACATGATGGGGCTCAGGTGCCGTCCGGATCATCCATCAATGGGCGATTCAGCGGTTATCCTTCGGCAGTATATTCTCCCATAGGACATGCATATATGTGTGTGTGTGCGTGCATGCACAAACCCAACCTGATATTTGTTAGGTTACTGGGAAATGACACGAGGTGCCTAATTCCCGACCTGGACATAGTTTTTTGGGGCCGGGTTCTATTCGGATCTAAAATTACCACCCTTATTGACTTGTTACTGACCGGCATATGTGTAAAGAATGTCATTCGATGAGAGGTTTAAGAAGAGTGCACACACAAATATCTTTCACTTGACTATGAACATAAATCTTGATGCTGAAAGTTCGACAATTTACTCCCATCATCTTTTTCAGTAACCTGGTCTTGATTTGGAAAACAACTCCAGAAGCACATTTTCATATCGTTTTCGGGGGATTCGTGTGGTGATTGAGACCTGCTCTTGTGTGCACAGGCCCGAACTTGAATCATCCTTTGAAAATTTTTGGGCTAACAAATATTGAACTCCCAACATGCCAACATGACACATTCCTCTTGGGGGTTTCTCTTTGCAACTTTTGATTCCAACCATCCTTTATTTTCAATTAAACACTTTGAATTAAGAATAACTTTATATTAATTAAAATAGAAACACAATCATCTAAGTTAGACGTGTAAATCCTTTTCGCTCAATCTCACCTCAATCCAAACACACCTTTGGTCTATGCAATCCTCATACATCCATCCATCCTGTTGGTTGATTCCTTCTGCATCAATGGCGAAGTAGTGAACTTGGCGTGGACCAACCATTGAGCTGGAGAGAACCATATAGAGCCCAACCTTTCAATAGAAACGAACCAAGGGGCCACATGGTGCATGGCGACAACTAAGAGTCTACGTAGCCGACCCTACTTGGTCTAGGATAAGGTTTGGTTTTGAACTAATAAAACGAAAGGAACCTACCGCCAAGGGTTGCTAAATGAGCCGACCGAACTGAACCCTCGTACGTTGTTTGACTCGTTTTCCATATGAACAAACCAAGCTCCCCACTAGCTGAACAGCCTATCGTTTGACCTTGTTGCCAGCCATCTTTTTATTAGGCGAGCCAAACCGAGTTCTAAGAGAGATTTTCTCAAGTACAACACTAAACAAAATAACAAATAACTCTTTGGTTTTTGGTACAATGGGAGGCCCAAGCAGGGCATGCATGCCTCCGGAGTCGATCTCTCCGACTGCAACACGCAAATCGAGAGCCCTAACACGTGGGCTGACGCCCTGAGTGCAAATGACGCTTACTTTACTTAATCCATTAGTTTGTCAAAAAGATAAACTAAAAATGGCCATTCATTTTTATAAAACCAGAACCTTACGGAATTGGCAGTTTGAAACTACTGATTCAATAAAATTTTAATAATTTTATAAAAATTCAAAAAAATTAATGCTCTTTCCGGTTCTACTAAATCCCAATCAGAACCAGTGATTCCAAACCGATATCAGAACCAACCAGATCCAAGTTTCGGTTCTAGGTAAACCGGAATCAGTCGTCTAATACCACAAAACTCGTTATATATATATATATATATATATATATATATAGAGAGAGAGAGAGAGAGAGAGAGAGAGAGAGAGAGAGAGAGAGAGAGAGAGAGAGAGAGAGAGAAGGTAAACCGAAATCAATCGTATAATGCCACAAAACTCGTTATATATATATATGAGAAACTGATTATGATATTTAAATTTAAAAAACAAAAGACGTAAAGGAGAATAAAATACACTTGCAAAAAATACTCCTATTTTTTTACTTTTTAATTCAAATTTCAATTATCTATTACTTAAGAGGATTACTTAAGCATTGAAATTTGTTTGGATTTAATATGTTAGCATATACCAGTTATATATATATATATATATATATATATATATATATATATATATATATATATATATATATATATATATGTGTGTGTGTGTATGACGAATTTTCACGAACTCAACAGATCCGTATGAATACAAGAAAGTGCAAAGCAATTTCCATATGAATACAAGAAGAATAAATATCACAAGCGATGCAATATACATCCGTAGCTAATTAGGATTTCCAGGTTATTACCTTTCTGTTGCACTTAATTTTGAAGAATACATTCCTATGGAAAGTGGAAAGTATGAGGGATGCAGCTTAAAGGACTCGGTCCCAGTGAACCATCCAGCTTTCCATCCTAGAATTACTATCACAGACTGATTACAGCGGATGAGCCACGCAATAGTTTGTCAACCGCTTCTGGCTGTTTCAATCGCAGCAACGAGGTCGTCCAACTTCGCTCCTGTGACCTCCTCCACAATTTTGCTGTCCTTCAGGATTTTAAAGGTGGGAACTACCCTTATTCCAAGCTCCTTGGCCAAAGGCTGCAATCAAAATGCAAGTAAATTTGCAAATACTCGATTATAAATGCTTGTTTGAACCATGTAGGAAAATGTAACGTGCAAGCAGCCAGAGTCCAGCCATCGATACATCTCGAGAAGATGGGTTCGGGTTCATCTTTCAACGTCAATCCTCATAAGAAAAAAAGGACCCCCGGACATCCATTGAAATTGATAACATGTCTATGCATCACACTTATGCTTCCGATTCCATCAGAATACAATTATCTCTAAATCGTATCATGAGAATAAAGGAAGTCCAAGGTTATACTAAAGATAACAACAACAACAACTAAGCCTTTTCCCATACTAGACAGGGTCGGCTACATGGATTCTTTGTTTCCACAAATCCCTATCGTATGCTATGTTAGCAGTTAACTCACAGTAAGCTAGATAATTCTTTATTGTTTCTTTCCAACACTTTTGTGGTCGTCCTCTACCTCTTATAATACTTTTCAAATTTAGTTTTTCTAACCTTCTTATAGGTTCTTCTTTTGATCTTCTTTCTATATGTCCAAACCATCTTAAACGATATTCTCTCATTTTATCCTCTATTGGTGCCACTCCTAATTTGTTTCTAATAACCTCATTATGTATACGGTCTTTTCTTGTATGACCACTCATCCATCTCAACATCTTCATTTCTATCACGGACATCTTTTGTACATGTTGATGATTAACTGCCCAACACTCAGAACCATAAAACATGACAGGCCTAATTGCTGCTCTATAATATTTACCTTTTAACTTTAATGGTATCTTCTTATCACAAAGAATACCTGATGCTCCTCTCCATTTTAACCAACCAGCATTAATTCTATGCGTAACATCTCCATCAATTCTTCCATCACTTTGAAAAATTGATCGTAGGTATTTAAAACTTTCCTTTTGGGGGATGCAATATGTGCCAATTTTAATTTCCATGTCCTTTGAGGTAACGAAATCATCAAACTTACATTCCATATATTCTGTTTTTGTTCTACTAAGTCGGAGGCCTTTGCTTTCTAATGTTTCTCTCCATAGTTCCAATTTTCTATTAACTTTTTCCTTAGACTCCACCACTAATACAATGTCATCTGCAAATAACAAACACCAAGGTACTTCATCTTGAATGTGTTTTGTTAACTCATCCATCACCATTATAAATAAGTATGGACTTAAAGTTGATCCTTGATGTAACCCAATATTAACTTCAAAGAAGTCTGTCGTTCCTTCATGAGTCCTCACACATGGTTTTGCAACCATCATACATGTCTCTTATAAGGTTAATGTATGTCAATGAGATACCTCTTTTTTCCAAAGTTCTCTAAATAACCTCCCTCGGTACCCTATAATAAGCTTTTTCTAGATCAATAACTTTCTTTTTTGCTCTAAAATGTTCCATAAGACGTCTCAAAAGGTGGATCACTTTAATAGTAGATCTGCCTGGCATGAATCCAAATTGGTTCTCTGTTGTACTAGATACTTGTCTTAACCTACGTTCGATAATTCTTTTCCATAATTTCATAGTATGGCTCATTAACTTGATACCTCGATAATTCACACAATTTTGAATGTCTCCCTTGTTCTTATATATGAGTATAAGTGTACTTACTCTCCATTCTTTGGGCATCTTTTGGTTTTTCCACATTTCATTAAATAGTCTTATGAGCCAAGTGATTCCTATTTCTCCTACTATTTTCCAAGCTTCTATAGGAATATTATCTAGTCCTACCAATTTACCACCCTTCATATGTTTAAGAGCCTCTTTGACTTCATTCTTTTGAATACGTCGGTAGAAATTGTGGTTTATATACTTTTCTGATTTGACTAACTCTCCTAAGCTAATACTAACATCTTTATTTTCATTAAAAAGATTATAAAAATAGTTTTTCCATCTATTTCTTATATCAACATTTGCCACTAGAATTTTTTCATCCTCGTCTTTTATGCATCTAAAATAATTAAGATCTTTAGTTTTCTTATTTCTAGCCCTAACTATCCTAAAAATATCTCTTTCACCCTCAATTGAGTTGAGTTTTTTATATAAGTCCTCCCAAATTTTAGCTTTTGCTTCACTCACGGCCTTTTTCGCTTCCTTCTTTGCTTTCTTATAAGCCTCTAAAGTTTCACTAGTTTTCTTAGCATAATGTAATTTGTAACATGCCTTCTTTGCCTTGATTTTATTTTGTACTACTTCACTCCACCACCAAGCTTCTTTTTATGCCGGTACACCTGCCTTAGATACCCCTAACACATCTTTCGCCACTTTCGTAATATGTATAGCCATATTGTTCCACATATCACACGGTGTACCAACATAATTTCAAACATCTCCTTGAAGGACTTTCTATTTAAATATATCTTCTTTCTCGCTTTTGAGGTTCCATTTAGTCCAAATAGCTCGATGCACTCTTTTCTTCTTTGTCCATTTTTTTATTTGTAAATCCATAACTAAAAGTCGATGTTGGGTGGTTAAGCTTTCTCCTGGAATTACCTTGCAATCTTCACAACACGCTCTATCCTTTTTTCTACAAATAAAGTAATCAATTTGTGTTTGTGATAAGCCACTCTTAAAGTAATTAAATGTTCATCTCGTTTTTTGAAGATTGTATTGACTATAAAGAGATCAAATGCCATAGCAAAATTTAAAATATTCCTACCTTCCTCATTTATATCCCCAAAACCAAAGTTTCCATGAAATGCCTCTTTATCGACATGTCCATTTAAGTCTCCTCCTAAACAAATCATCTCCCTTTGTGGAATCTTTTGAAACACCTTATCTAACTCTTCCCAAAAAGTTGTTTTTATACTATCTTCTAGTCCTACTTGGGGTGCGTAAGCACAACTATATTCAAAACCTCTGCTCCTAACACTAATTTCAACGTCATGATTCGGTCACCGTATCGTTGTATGTCTACTACACTATCCTTTAAATCTTTATTTATGATAATACCAACTCCATTTCGAGCCTTTTCTTTACCTGAGTACCATAATTTAAAACATGTATCCTCTATCTCCTTTGCTTTTTCTCCAACCCATTTTGTCTCTTTTAAACATAGAATAAGAATCTTTCTCCAAATCATAGTATCTACCACCTCCATTTACCGGATAATGTTTCGATATTACAAGAACCAATACGAATCTTATTATCTAGGACTAGCTTCCTTACCCCCCGCATCCATTTATAATCAAAATGCGGAGACCCTCTCTGAAAATTTTTCACTACATTCGGGCGGCAATGTAGCGGGACTAACTTCTTTACCCACACCCATCCATGATGTGGGAACCCTCTCTGCAATTGATTCACTACATTCGGGCGAAAATGTAGTAGCCCTTGCTTACTTATTACTGCATTCGGGCTCTGCAGCACGTCGCTAGGCGGGGACGCCCCAAAGCAATGCTCATAATTTTTGTAATCCATGTTATAAAAATCCGACGAAGATTTACGCTGGTTTTGGAAACCTAACACAACCTTCCTCCTTTATCCGGGCTTGGGACCGGCAATGCAAGGGTGATCCCTTACATGGGCAGAGTTCAAGGTTATACTAAAGATATTGAGGGATATTGAGGTGGAAAAGTGGCCAAGAGGACAACCATATTCGTAACAAGGTTATTAGAGAAAAAGCTGGTGAATCATCAACAGAATATGAAATAAGAGATATATGCTTAATAAGGTTTGGATATTAAGAAACCAGCGCCAATGAGAAGGTGATAGAAACTAATGTTACATGTCTGAAATATAGCAGAATGATATCAAATGACCCTATGGAGCCAATCATTTAGTGTAGAATAAATCTTGGTTTTGGTTGGAGATAAGAAAAACTATGCAAGACCACCAACAACAAATAAGCAGAACCTTTTGTTTAGAAAACACTGCAGAAATCCGGTACAGGAACATTGCATGATGGAATATTGGTGGCATATGGTGGTGCTATTGCTGGATGGTGTATATATGATAGTCAAGATAGTCCTGCCCGTAGAGGTTGCATGTCAGTGGTTAACCATCAGGAATTGGCAGCAACTTTGAGTTTGCAAATATGAACGATAATGACAGCAATCTCTTCGCTTCTTACTGAGATGGGATCGATTAGGTTGTGTTTCCTATTTCTATTTCCAAATCATGTGACTTCAAACAGATGACTGATACACAATGGCAGATCTACATGGAGGTGAGGTGGGCCAATTTGCCCCACCTGAAATTAGAAATATCATGGAGAAACTACAGTTGCAGTTAAGTCTATGGTTATAGTACACAGTTCGCCTACCTTATGCAGTTTCATGGGCTATTCTCCCCATCCAACACCAATTCCTAGATCAGCCACGGTTGCTATCCCTTGAGTGTCCACAGCCACCAAACAACATGATTTTGGTGGTGATACTGCTGTTTGGGTAGTTCACTACCAGTGGCTAGAGGATTTTTCTGTATGGCAGTGGTAAATTGGTAATGCATTATGGTAGCTGACTAGTTGCAATTATCCTTTCGAAAAGAAAAAAGATAGGTGCAGTGGTGCACAGCAAATGATTGTGTAAAGTAGGTGACGCATGGTGATGGCAGATGACGCGCATATCGTGCATGACATGCTGGCAGTGTTCTATGGTGGATGATGGGGATTGTGACTATTGGTAGTGATGGGTGGCAGTGAATGACGTTGATGGCAAAGATGACAATCGATAGCACAAGGTTTTCTCCATAAAGGAAAAAAAAGAAGGAAAAACATGAACGTATCTTACGGGAAAGATAAACCCCAAGGTTAGAAAAAGAAAGACAAACTAAGTCAACATGGAAACCAGATTTGCAAAAATACTCTAATTAGTTAAAAAGGGTGACAAAGAAACCCAAATTGGCTAGAAAGGTCAAATCAAATGAGGCTGATTGCAGTATAATCAAGTTTTGTAAGACTTGTTCCCAACCAAAGCTAATGAACAACAAAGTACTCCTGTAAGAAGACTAGAAGACAATGGGAGAAATAGAATTTAGAATCAGAACCTCCCACCAACCTTGTTGTCCTGATTGCAGTCAAGCTTTAGGAAGACAACATCAAGATACTTCTGAGACAGTTCCTGGAACTTAGGAGCCATTACCTTGCATGGACCACACCTATACAGGCAAAGCCAAATTAAAATCCAAAAGAAAAGTATTGCAAAATAGCAGCCAGTTGATACTGTGAACAACCGAAAGTATGCGAGAAATATTCAAAGTAAACATTTGATGTGAAAGAAAAAAAAAGCAAGCATTGCCGATTAACTGCTTTAAAAAGGAAGAGTTAAATTTGATAAGCCAGAAGCACACTCAGACCATCATATTTGATAAACTGAAGGAACTCACTAATCAAGACTAAGACCTGTATTTAAGCGCCAAGGGGTTTGTGTAGTTGGAGAAGCATCAGCCTATACAAATAGGCAAAGGTTCAATGACTAAATGCTTGTGAGTGGTATTCCCCTTGCACAAGGTTCAGCACCCTGCGGGTGAAAATCGTCACCTCAAAGGTTTACAACAAGGGAATGTGTGGTAAACTCACCTACGGGGTGTGGCTTCCACAGGTGACAAATATTGAAAAGGACCTTATGTTTACCCTCTTCATGGAAAGAGGAAGGAAGCTAAATGAAAACATTCAGCACATTAGGGTAATTAACATACAGTAACTAGGAAGAGAACTAGAGAAACACTTCCTCCCGAGTAACATGCTCCACATGGGAAATCAGGTCCAGAGTTAATCAACTTGAGACAGTCATAAGCAAATGAAGATGACAGTCCAGATAGAGTGAAATCATAGCTATGCCAGGAAGAAGATGTTGACCGGTGGAGTTGCTGACGCAAAAGAACCCATAAGCGACCCACAAGCGTGAGAAAAAGAAGCTAAATACAGAAAGGGCAAGCAAGCATTAGGAGGAGAGCCTTTTATCGCACCCTAACCAGAGAACGTGACAGTGATAGCGAAACATAATCAGTGGAACGCGGTAGCAAAAACTATTCAGTTAACTCTAATACGAGGAACATTTAAAAGAAAAGAAAGGCACAAGAAACGTCCTAACAAAAACCAAGAGGCGTCCGAGAACAATAAACTAAGGAGCACAAACAAAACCCAAACCCTCAACGGACGATTAAGCAATGGCGACTAAGAGACGAAATTCCACATTACCACTGGGTGTACATGTCCAGCACTACGACCCTTCCGTCGGCGGCATTGACGATCGGCCAGAACGTGTCCTTGTTCACCTCCGTCACCTGCCCCACCGTCACCGTCGCCGCCGCTCCGGCAATCTCGAGGCTCTCGGACACCAAAATCCTAGATCCTCTCCTCGTCTCCCTCCCGTTTCTTTTGAAAACCCTAACAATTCCGGCCGTCGAATTCCTCCACCCACTCAGGCGATCGACGGCGGAGAACTGCTGATTGAGAGGGAGAGAGCTCGACCGGACGAGGGAGGAAGCGATCTGAGAGGAACTCATCGACAAAGGAGACGAGATCGAGATCTGAAGAGCCATTTCTTCACCTTCGTTCCCTTCCTTCCCTCCTCACGAAATTCTGCGACTCGTAAGTGAGCGCTCACTGTAAACACGGCTTAAATGGCAACAGTTATGGGGAACGGGACGTATTGCAAACTTGGATTCCGGCAAAATGCTATGTGATAAATGATTACACTTAACCAACAAGCCCATCTCTACACTCTGACACGTTGATCCTTTCTTGCAGAAATCCTTGTGCTCCACTGCTTTGGAAATTTCCTCGCCACGGTCATCTTATCGAAAATTCAAAGAGCCTCATCTTGACCGATAATTTCTGTATGGTACTCCATGTTTTTACATCTTTTTTCGGGGTAGAATAAGGAGTACGAGGCCATATCCACGCTCGGGGCATCAAACTCATAACCTCAATTTGTGAGTTCCGCCCCCTAGCCAGGGAAGCTACTTCTCAATGAATTTACATTGCTTTTGATTGTTGAATTTAAGACTTTCCTCTTAGGGGTGCTTGTCATCGAGTTTGGTTTTATTCTGAGCTCAAACACGAAGCAAAGGAATATTGTTGGTTCCCAATCTTGGAGAACCAAACCATTATAACTTAACTCATAAAACTGAATTGAATCATCTCATTGATTCCCCTTTATCCAGTACTAAACCATGGTTTGTTGTATTTTAACATGCCAATCAGTTAATCATATCTAAAATGAAAAAAATCAGTAAGATTATTCCATGCTAATTAAATTCTTTTCAGCTAGTAAAATAAGCTAATAAACTTAAGGGTGTCAGTTTTAGACTCAAGTGAATCGGATCTGGATCATTGTAAAATGACTTGATAAAAGAAGGGGTTTGGTCCATATGAACCTGATCCGACCTAAACCCAACTGATAATTGTCTATATATGTACAAACACAAACACAACAAGCCCCTATATGTGTATGTGCATACTATACACAATGCATATAAGTAAGATACACACAAAAACAATATGTGTAGGGTTGTCTGTGAAGGCTTACTGACTACTCAAAATGAAGCGGGTGCCTCGAGACTTGACCTCCTAACGACCAACCCCATAAGGTATCCCTTGAAACCACTTAGAACTCGAACAGGTATACTCCCCAATTAGACAAAACGGCTCTACAACAAAAGAAGCCATCACTAGAAATACAAAACACACACCCACAGCCATAGTCCTGCGTCTAGTTAAAAGTCGGATCTTATTTTTACCCTTTGTGAGAGAACGTTGTATCTGAACAAATAATTTCAAAAAGTATGGCCCAAACATGGAATTTTCAGTTAAAAGTTGGACTTCACATGAACTTTTTCCAATTTATATGAGAAGTTTTTGGCGTGATTCGTAGAAGAATATTAAGTTGGACTTGATTCTTGGGTGCGATTCATGATTGAATAGTTTTCGTGAATATTCGCGCGGTAAGCAAGGCCCACATTATGGCGTCTTGGCCACAAGCGGCCGGAATTCCTGGTTCTCTCACAGGGTTGAGCTGAGGCCACCCTTTCTCTTGATTTTTCTTCAAAATTTGAGTGGGGCGGATGCAATATCTCGTTCAAAATGACCCATACTTGTAACCGACCCATATCCATCTCAAACAGGATGGAGCTTGGGTAAGGGTGGCAAATCGGGTTAACGGATCACTTCAAGCCAGGATGCTTTGGTACCAGTAAAATGCAGGTAGACCCAGGCCCAATCCCATTTTCAGTTTGGCCTATTTTCAAGACCCGGACATGACATGGATGCAGGTAGACCCAACCTGATCTTAATGGGTTCGGTGATACCCGGTTTGAGTGGGTTTGTGTACAAGTACAGATATTAATTGCTTTGACTGAATATGGATGGGTATGAAATAACAAATATCCAACTCATACTCATAACCCATACACCACATGAATTGTATATATGCGCACACACACGTGTGTGTATAGTTAAAAGAGAAGTCCATCATATAATAGAGAATTAAAATACACTCACATGTGTGTGCGTGGAATATATATATATATATATATATATATATATATATATATATATATATATATATATATATATATGTGTGTGTGTGTGTGTGTGTGTGTGTGTGTGTGTGTGTGTGTGTGTGTTCCTTGCATTCTTCTCCACCACAGCTGAAGGTGGATCTGCCACCGGTGTGGTTGGAAGGAATAATCAAGCAATGAGGGTCCTCGGCATAGAGTTTTATCTTGAGTGGTTCGCAGCGCACATCATCAAAGGAAGAGATTACTAGAGCTTATTTAAAAAATCATTGTTAATAAGTAGCCTTCATTATATACATACATATATGAAAGTTGTTGCTCTTTCATTTTACATCACTTTCGATGGCTGAATTTAAGGCCTTGGTGTTAGGGAGTTCGTGGTTGAGCTTGGCTTTATTTTGAGCTCACACATGAAGCAAATGAATATAGTTGATTCTCAATCTTGGAGAACCAAACCATTATAAATCATAAAACTGAACCAAATCATCTCATTGATCCAATATTAAATCACGGTTCGTTATGTTTTAACATGCCAATTAGTTAATCAGATCTAAAATAAAAAAGAACTCAGTATGGACATCCCACTCTAATTTAATTTGATAATGTATTGTTCCATCTTGGGGATGGCAATTTTAGACTCAACCAAAAACTTGACCGGAACCCGACCCAAGAGGGGTCGTGAGTGGATCGTTCCAAAGTGACCTGATAAAAATGGGTCAGCTCTGGATAGACCCAGAGTCAACCCAAACCCAACTGATAATGTACAAGCCCAAACATTTGCACTCCCCTATATGCATATGTATATAGTATACATAGTAAATTTATATATGTAAGTAGTGCATGTATGTATAGACACACGATATGGGGCTATAGTGGGGTTGACATAGACCTTATTCTGACCCGATCCCACTGACCTGTTGACCCACTTGCCACTCCTTAAGCTCTTAAGGATTTTTTTCTTCTTTTCGTTTAGCAATGTGAGTTTGTTTTTGGCAACGCTACTGAATATGGGGAAGGTAGCAGGTGCCTTGATGACCTGAAATGGCTTAGAACTCAAACGGGTAGATGCCTCATTACATAAAACGGCCCTACAACAAAAGAAGTTATCCATAGAAATACAAAACATAATTGCTATTTATATACTCCTTTTTACTAAACATATACCTCTTTTTCAAAAATCCTCAAATAATATACCTTACACTTTTATCTCTCTTCTCACATTCCCTTTTTCTTTCCATCACCCCCAGTTCTACACCACCACACCACACCACAATCAGTCTTACGTTTAACTAAATATTGGATCTTATTTTACCCTTTGCAAACTAAAGTTATATCTGAACCAGTAATTTCAAAAAGTATAGTATAAGACAGATTTTTCACCTGTGAAAGTGGGACTTCATGTAAACTTTTTCAAATTCATATGCGAAGTTTTTTTTTTGCACGATCTCGAGAAGAATATCAGGTTGGACTTGATTCTTGTGTGCTACTTAGAATGATCAAACAGTTTCCTTGAATACTCATGTGATAAAGAAGGCCGATGGTATGATATCTATGGCCACAAGCGATGGGGAATTGCAGGTTCTCAAACATGAAGGAGCTAAGGCCACCCTTTTGTTGATTTTTTTCTTCAAAGTTCCATTGAGGCGGATGCAATATCACATGCAAAATGGCCCATACTTGTTCCCGACACATATCCATCTCAAACAAGATGAAGCTTGGGTAAGGGTGGCAAATGGGTCAATGTGTCAGTTTAGGCCAGGTGCTTTGGGTACCAGTCAAAGGCTGTAGAGCCAGACTCGATCACATTTTTTGTTTAGGTCTATTTTCAAGACCGAGACACAACATGGATGCATATAGATCCAAACCTGATCTGAATGGGTAGGTAATACATTGTTTGAGTGGGCTCATGTGTGATTAGAAATTACCCAAATTGCTTTGAACGATTATGGGATGGGTGTTAAATAACAAATACCCAACTCATATTCATAAACCATACATGACCTAATATGTATATATACACACATACATATACACATATTTATATATATGTATATTTATATGTATACATGTATGTATGTATGAATGAATGCATGTATTTATACGTAGTTATAAGCCTCTACACATAATAGAGAACTAAAACAACACATACAAGAGTTTGTACATTTGTGTGAACTTTTTTGTGTGTATATATATTTGTATTTATGCATATACATGTGTTCTTTATATCCCAAAGGACCTTTGTTGTGTGATAAGATATGCATTGCATTATGATTTTGGTTACAGTTCGTCATCAATATTCTACTGTAACCGCCTAATGGTCACTAATCAACCCTGCACATTTATCTACTTCCTCCTTAGAAATACAATTTTACCACAAACTATTTCATCCCGCTTCTTATCACTGGAATGCGACCTAGTATATTCCCTCTTATTTTCCCTAATTTTTTGGGGGAAGACTAAAGAGATTGCTTTAGGATTCTAAAATTTTTAAAACCTAAATTTCTTTTTATTTTAAGTCATTTATTGCTCAACATTTTCACTCTTGTGATTTTAAACTCCAAATATTTCCTAGGCTATGAGCTAGGTCTAAATTTTTTGTTTATATGATTTGTGTGCCAAATTTTCCAAAACTATTAAGTCCCATATTTTTAATTCATACATATACTATTATTATTGTTATTATTACTACTTTTGTAACATGTATTATTAAGAAAATTTATATTTATAAAACTAATTAGTTTACTTTATAATCTCACCTCTCTCCCATAATTGTATTCATTTTTTAATTTTATTAACTGATTTATCCTCATTACATATTACTTTATTGATAAAATATTGTCTTTGGATAGTAAAATTTCTAAAATTTAAGTATGATCAAGAAATATTGTTGCAATAAAACCTCTTGGTAAAAACAATCTAGCTTTTCTTAAGGAAAAGAAGAGATTTATAAGAAAACAATAAAAACATTTACGACTTTCACTTAAATGATTGTATAATTCAATGCAAAATAAATCTTATTTAAGATAAAGAATGTGATGAGAAAATATTAAAATAGTTGATCTTATTATCAATTGAAAAAGAAATAATAAAAGAACTACTACTACTACTATTATTATTATTTTTGGTTGTTACTATTTCTATAATATATATTAGTAAGAAACTTTATATTTATAGAACTAATTAGTTTACTATGTAATATTAACTTTCTCTCATAATTTTATTCTTTTGCTTTTGCTTTATTTACTAATTTCTCCTCACTTATATGGCATTTTATTGATAAAAGTGTTGTTTCTAGATAGTCGCATTTCTAAATTTACAAAAGATTATCATAAAGAAATATTATGTAATAAAACCTCTTGGTAGAAATATTTATAAGAAATGTAATGAAAAGTTTATGACTTACATTTAATTAATCTTGTTTGAGATCAAGAATGCAAGTCATAAACCGGAAAAATCCCAAGTAAGAATGGGTGAACCTAGTAGCGAGGGCTTGGTGAGCCCTCCTTTAAGTTCACATAAGATGAGTCCTCCTATAACATCTCGTATCGAGGGTTTAGTGAGGGATTATAATGATACTTTCTTGTTGGGCTTTGCAGAGTCGATCAACACAAGTGTGAGTGCTTTGAGGACAGAGATATTGACGAGACAACAATACTTTAATTGATAAATTGTCAGCGGTATTGTGGCCTCTCAATGATGAAGATCAAATAGTGGTATATTATATAAATAAGATCTTGATGAGCTTAGAGCATTGGAGATACTCTTATATATATATATATATATATGAGGGGTAGGTCTATAGATAAATTAGCTTTCTTAGGAAGATGGGTAGACAAACCTTCGTTATGGAAAGGCGAACCCTTTATAGAAATAGGAAGAATTTGGTGGAATCAAAGTCATAAAAAGATCTTAGAATATGATGCAAAATAACAGTTTAAGCATAAGGTAAGGCTTACGGAAGAAAATGAAGGAAACAATTATAGGTGAGGCTTACTCAAGTATTATTCTTTGTTCCCTTTTTGTTAATGCTATTAACTTTCAGCATGCAAGAAAATACATTGTAAAAAATCGATATTAGTAGATTATTTTGTAGCTCTCTAATGGTCCCCTGCCCCCCCCCCCCCCCCCCACATTAAAGGGTTTTCCACATAAAATGTGTGTGGTGCATGCAATGTTTTTCTTTTTTTATAACACTCTTTATTTTATTTGTTTCATGGGGCTTGCACAGTAAAAAACTAATGTCTTATTCATTTACCGCTGATACACATATACTCTAACCAACATTCTAAATGAGCTAGCAATTTTTAAGAGTATGTATCATCTTTATTAAAGCAGACTATAAATTGTTTATCCTAAAATATTTAGGAAGGTAGAAGGCTTTGCCAAAAACAAAATGATTAATAGCACTATCATAACAAACCCATAGCACATACATCCTTCATTTATCCTTTCCTCCATGAACTTACATTGTTAGAATAGATCTTTTGCATATTTACCTTGATCAAACATATGTCCATTTGTTTGCACTCTAAGTGCTAGCTCACACACACAAGATATATATATACACATGAAACTCATGGTTTAGAATTGTTGGCTCCGGTTCAATGGAAGGGGGAACCTGCACCAGACCTATTGGTCCTCAGTTTCATGTCCAATTTGATCAATTCTGATTCTCAGTCCGGTTTGGTTCCAGTTGGTGCCATCATGCTGGTTTTAAACCGGCCATGATATATTTTAATTGCATTTGTGTTTCACAACTGGGTACAAGTAAAATGTTTTTGAGAAGTTGAAGCAAATAGATGAAAGCGTAAGATCCTTGCCAACAAAATTTGATTAAACTGCTCTCGTGTTCAAATCACCTTAATTTAGTTATGATACACACACGTGCACGTGTGTGTTGTGTGTGTATATGCAGACTTAAGTGTGTAGAGAGAGAGACACATAGGTGTGTGTAGCATCTTTTTTTGTTGATGTAGCTTGAATTTGTGATGAACACAATGTGTCGATGGAGCTGGATAGCTTAGAGTGTGACCTGAATTGGGCAAGAACAAAAAAAAAGGGATCTGCACATAGTTTAAGATTTATGAGATTATTTGTGGGAGATCTATATTGTATAGTGTGCAGCTTCACTATGGTGAAAATCATTGTCTCATCCATGGAGTGGGTATCTTTAGCATAATCACGTAAACCATGTGTTCTTTTTCTCGACTTTGCGTTTAACGCGAATAAGTTTTATGTGATTGTGTGTGCTTCTGAAATCTATTGCTGCGACAATTTTAATATGAATAGAATTATAAAATCAGTCGATCAAACTTGTCCTGCCTCATTAAGACAGTTTTCTTGCTTATCACTTGACTTGTTTTCTAGAAAATATATGCTTCTGAGAATACAATCAAATACATAATATCAGGTTACACTAGTTCGAACTACAAATGATCATGATAAAATTTATCAAATATATTGAAATATTTTAGGCTGCTTCAAAGATTAAACATGCAATTTTGTGCCTTGCGCTCTGTCATCTATTGATGGATCAGTCAGTTAATCCACTATCTTTCTTCTTTATAGAATGATAAAGGCAGGGATGGGAATTTCAGACCCTACCTGGCAACCCAACAAAAAATAAATGTGTATAGGTTGGCACTAAGGCACCCTGAGTTGGGATTGGGTAGGCTTGAAGTGACCCGAGAAAAAGTGAGGTTGGATTTGGGGTAGACCAGACCCAAAACCAAACCGATATATGTGTGCATATATTTACATAAGTACATATACATTGCACATATAAATACACATAATACATACGTGCACACAAATATATATATATAAACCCGAAGGCGACCTGACATGTTGATCTGATTATCTACCCATATGGAGGTGGGTGCATGTTTTTTGGATTCTTTGTTTTCCTTCTGCTTCAAGAGCAATACCAAAAGCATTGTACACCAAAATCTGATTTCAGTTGGCTTCAAAGAAAGTGCATAGCTGGGGAAGGCGGCGTTCTTCTTGATGAGAGCACTAAACAAAAAATCTATCATGCTACACTTGCATATATATATATATATATATATATATATATATATATATATATATATATATATATATATATATATATATATATATATATATATATGACTGGACCGTGGCTACCATTGATTGTTCTCACTCATGTCGTACTATTGTTTTTTTTATGATACGAGTGTCTTAAGTTTCTCCTTCACAATTTTCAAATAATCTTATAATGTTTGAAAATTACATTCGGTCTTTTGAAAATAAATGGTTGGGCATGAGTAAGCAACATCAAACATGATCTGGTTATCCCATATATATGTATATATATATATATATATACATATATATATATATGTATATATATATATGTATATATGATATATATATATATATGTATATATGTATATGTATATATATATGTATATATGTATATGTATGTATATATGGTGTGTGTGCACATGTGTCACATGTGTCTCTATGTATGGTGCATTTTTTCAAGCTAAAGAATGTGCCAAGTTTATAATATGTCGTACCTTTTTCTTACTAAAAATGAAGCATTTCATTCACAGCATCATACAAATTGTTTTATTGAATAGAGAAATTATTTTATATTAAATATAATTTTATCTTTGAAAAAATAATAGATGAGGTGGGATCCTATGATCCCGATTTGGTCACATGATACTCAATCCTAAGAGCCTCATGCCATCTTAGGTAGGATCTATGATGGTTGATATGTCTTTATCTCTCTCTCTCACACACACAATGTATGAGGGTGGGGAGCTTAATAAGCTTGCCACTTTATAGGCTTACTCATCCTGAAAAATCTCAACCATTTAAGTAAGTTACAAAAACCACATTTTTTTACTTTTGAACTCAATCATTCTTTTTTTAACTTTTAAACTCATCATCCATCTCTAGAGATGAACTAGAATTGTAGTTTCAATTCAATAGTATTAAGCTTTGTAATCAAGCACAACCTTCGTAGTTTTCTCGCTATAGACTTGTTTGGGTTCTTTATTTAGGATTTTATGACAACATGACCATGATAATGGAATAGGCCACAAGAATGGCTATGTTAAAAAAGTGTGTAAGACCTCCATGATATACTCTCAAAAGTATAGTGACTTTACATGTTACTTTTGCATAACCAAACTTAAGAACACAAAATTGAATCATGGATTTTGGTATAAAATTGTATGGTTTTAACAGGATTTAAGCATCTCATGAGAATCTGCCCCTTATACTAATCTATCCTAGGAATCTTGGGATTTATTTTGAGTTGATTATGAAATTAAATCTTGCATGTAGTGTTTTGAACTCTTCTATTTGTTCTTGCATGTTTACTGAAAGATGAATTTTCTGCTAAACATTTTCTTAAGTCTTTTACTCTTTCAAAAGTTTTTTTGTGCTTGTCAATAAAGTATTATGCTTTGTGTATGTGTGGACATGATATTCTTGCCACTCATTTAGAGGAAAATGATTCCCTAATCTTTTCGTTCGATCTTGTTCTTTCACTGCACCCACTTCCAGTAGATGTCAATTTTTTGTCCTTTTCATTCTTGTCGGTGTGAATTAGTAGTCTCTCGATTGATATTTCACCATCATAGTTGCTTATACGAATACTAATAATTCAATTTGTTGTACTTTTGGTAATAAGCACAAATTCTATTTAAAGTTATTTAGATGTCTCTTTTCTCTATACATGACAAAGCATTTAAAGCTGGCAAAAACAACAGTTGATTCAAAGAGATAAGATTACCAATTACATTATGGTTCTAGTTCCCTTATAAGTCATTAATATTCCACAACTATGGACTACTTATCACCTATCTACCTCAAACATCCATGCAGTCCCTCCATGGCGGTCATCTTTAGAAGACCATATAAATAATCAAAGCAGTCAAAATAGAAGACTTATTGAAGTTTCATGAGCCAAAGAAAGATGGGTGAACCTCAATTTCGATGGTTCGCACAAGATGAACCCTCTTATAAGATCTAGTATCAGGGGCTTAGTGAGGGATCATAAGGGTAATTTTTTGTTGGGATTTGTAAAGTTGATCAACCCAAGTATGAGTACTTTGAGGGCAGAGATATTGGCTTTGCATGGAGGGGTTCACTTAGTATATGAAATCTCCTTAATGGATAACCTGTTGAAATGTGGATCAAGTAGTGGTAGATGATATCAATAAGCTGTTGATGAGCTTAGAGCAATGGGGATGCTCCCATATATACATAGAAGGAAACAAGTCTGTAGATAAGTTGGCTTTCTTAGGAAGATGAGAAACCTTTGCTATGGGAAGGCGAACCCCCTAAGGAAAAGGCTGGTAAAGAGATCTTAGAAGATGCAAATTAGCAGTATAAGGCTAGGCTTACTGAAAACAATTAAGAAAATGATATCCTAAACATAAGGTGTCAAGCATCATTCTTTGTTCTCTTTAGGCTCGTACTACGAATTGTCAGCATGCAAGGAAAGACATTGTAACAATTTGATATTAGAGGATGATTTAGGAGCTCTCCCGTATTTTTTTCCTCCACATTGAAGGTTTTTTCACGTAAAATCTATATGTTTTAAGTGGTGCATGCTTATGTTTTTTTTTGTTTACAACACTTTATTTTATTTACTAATTATCACATATGAGTCAAAGGGAGCTAGCATGGTAAAAAACTGATGTCATATTCACTTAATGGTGATGTATATAAAGTCTAACCAGCATTCAATTTGAAAGTAAACTCCAAACCAAGCCTTGTCTCACAAAATGGGCCAGCGATCTTTTAAGAGTATATCATCTTTCTTAAAACAAACGTTCGACTGTTTGCCCCTAAATTATTTTGAAAGGTAGAGGACATGTTATTAACAAAATGAGTAAGATTGACCAACTTTAAATTGAGCTCTTGTATTATGCATAATTTTCATCCATATTAAAGTTTGAAGATGATGAACCACCATTTAAAATCTCATTTTGTATGTATAGCCCTAGACATGTATGGTTTCAGGTTACTTGGAACTCAGAACAGGAGTCTTCCTGAAATTGCTATTATTTTTTTTAAAAAGGCGCCTAGCGCCCGTGGGAGTCGAACTCTCGTATTGCTCAACGATAGCAAGTGTTCCATTAAGCCATGCATTGACATGTGTTAAATGTATGTAATATATATACATGTGTGTGTCCATTGAACTCCCGTCTGACTCAACGATAGCAAGTGTTTGGTTGAGCGAGACCTCAACGTGTGTTAAAATGTATGCAATATATATATATATATATATGTTTTATTAACAAGCAGTTTAAAACCATTTGTTCTGGTTCTGTAACCAAACCGGAAATACCCGAATCCGGTTATGGTTCCAGGGCAGGTTCAGTCTGTTTCGATTATTGGTGGGTACAAAACCGGTTCAATCCCAATTCAATCCGCCAGACTAGTTCCGAACCGGCCATGTCTATATAGCCCTATCATAACAAATCCTTAGCACATACATCCTTCATTTATCTTTTCCTCCGTTAACTGACCATGTTATCGTATATCCTTTACTTGTTTTTACCCTTTATCAACGTATGTCTATTTGTTTGCACTCGAAGTGCTACCTCACCAAGTAGGTCTCTCTAATTCACAGGATGAGTTCGACTTCTAAGGCATGCATGTATGGGGAAAAAAAAGTAGAGCTTGGTTTTGGTTTGGTTAAGGATTCGAATCCGATCCACTAGCACTCCTAACTCAAAAGGGATGCGTGTGTCATTTTCAGAAAGCATTAAAACTCAGCTGGATCTTGATTCTTGCTCCCCTTTCGGTCTCGTCGATGCCAGCAAGGAGAGAGAGAGAGAGAGAGAGAGTCTGCATTTGTCTCTCCATCTGAGCTTCCTTCACGCCTCTCTCTCTCTCTGGAGGAGCTAAGTTAGAGTCCGGGTTCTTCTTCTTCTTAGTAGTCCTTTTGAGTTTGCTGCAATGATGGCGTCGCCCTCGACCTCCGCGACATCATGCGCCACTGCGGCGGCCGGAGTGACGGCGCAGCGCGGGATCCGGCGCCTCCTCGCCCACTCTGGCCTCTCCTTCCGGATTTCTCAGAAGTCGAATCTCGCCGTCTCCGCCGCGTCTCCGCATTCCCAGGTGAGAGAAGTCGCCCGCGGGCTTCTTTGATGTTTATCTTGGACGATTTCGTCTGCAAGTAAGGATCCTTCGAACCTTACACTAAAAACGACCTCGTTTTTCGCCATTTCTCCCAATAAATACACACTTCGATCTTTACATACCAAACAGGCAGCCATAGTACGGGCCGTATGAGGAAAACCTAGATCCGCGAAGCAAAATTCTTGTTGTGCATAAGAAAATGAGGAAAAGGTAAAACAATCGCATCGAGGAATCTGTCAAGTACACGAATTCTTCAAGAAATGACAAACACGAGAACGTAAATAATCAAACATAAATAAAAGAAAGGAAAACAGCACTAGCACTTTACGTATCCGGCACGCCCGCATGATGAAGATCCACGATTGTAGATTTATTTGAAGAGATTACTAATGTTAGAAGTTAATTCCCTTCATATGAAAAACAAATTACTCTCGTGAATGCACGAGCTGTGAAATGGGCAATGAATGCGTGGATAGCTTGAAGGTCTGATGGAGAGGGAGCGCAAAAGTTGTTCATGTTCACATGAAATCGGGGATTCTGGAGTTCATATTTTTTTTTGTTTGACAAGATACTACTTGACTTTTGCTCACACTCGTTTCTGTCAGCTACATGGGTTCGTTCTCAGTTGCCATTGTCATCAATCATGTCTAGTCCATATAGCTGCAAGGAAGCGTTAGGCAATATTATATTTTATGGTTTGCTTCCAACACCTTCCAACATGGTTCAGCTACATGGGTTCATTTCATTGGATACTGCACAGTTTTTAGTTTATTAATGATCCAGTCTTTTCTTGTATGGCCACACGCCCATCTCAATATTTGAATAAAAACTAAAACCGCTCTTTAAGTCTTTAACAGTGTCCATTGATCTCCTGACGTAATTATTGGGTAACTTTTTTGTTCTTGAAGAGGATGATTGGTACAAGAATTTTTATCATGGAAGAGCACAAGTGACATTCGCTAGCTTTCCTCTTTGAACTTCCTTTTTCGAGCCACTGGGTGAAGTGATTAAAAAACGTTCTAGTTTTTCTTCTTCTTATTGTGTTGCTAATCTTGTTGAATCTTTGTTTTTCCCAAAATCTGTTCTGAGCCTGTGGCATTGACATTGACATTATTTTGTTTTGCAGGTTTTGCATCACGATCGATCTGCTGTTGTGAAGGCACAGTTGAAGGAGGTAATTTGCTGCTGCTGATTCTGTTTAACGATATTTATTGCTAAACTGACTGTTTTTCTCTTTTACAAGGTTTTGGTTGATGGCCCTGTTGCATCGATACTTCGACACTAACCCGGCACAGTTTGTTGGTGCTTACATGGTTGTTGATGGCCCAAATGGTGCTATGCTGCAAATGGTGAGAATGAGGAAAGATCGATGTCTTCCCAACTTTTAGCTCTCTATCAATGTCAACAAGTTCACCACAAAGTTGCTTCCTCAATTAAACTTAAATAAGATATGATGGTTTTATTGTTGGCTGTTGTTGTATGGTGTTTTTGATGTAGTGTATCCGTGAAACTCTTCGGTTGCCTGTTGCTGTGATAACTATGTATGAATGCAAGTAAATCATTGTAATCAAACAATGTAGATTTGTGGTGAACTTGTTGATTTCCCCTAGAAATCAAGGTTTCATACAAATTTCTTATATATAAGCTGTCAAAACAAAACGCAACACGACTGGAAACATGGATGACAATGTCAAATTATAAGCTGGAAAGCCCATCTGAAAGACGATGTGAACATGCATGAGGACATTGAAGGTCATGTACTTTGGGTTTTTAAAATGTAAGAGGCTTGCAAAATATTGGTTCATGTCCATGGGGTGTTGTAGCATATGTTGTGTCTATGTTCGGCTTTGAGTTGGACCAGTAGATGACAAAAGGTAAATGGAATTGTGTGGAACATTCTTGTGAGTTGACTTCCACCTGTTGACATGTGCATGTAACTGGTTGACTGTATTTTCCGGTGATGCGGCGTTGCATTAATCTCTTGTTTGGTATTAACGTGCTTTCAAATGAATGTACTGTATAATTAAATGGGAACGAAGAGGTGCTTATTCATGATTAAGATGGTTAACTTGAAGCTCTTAAAGAAAGTAAATTCTAATTGCGAAGGCTGATCAATCGGGAACGGTCGTTGAGGTCCTTGTGGATGATGGCAAGACAGTCAGCGTAGACACGGTAAAGTTTGATCTGTTTATTCAGAACTCTCTTTCTCTACTGATTTGTGTTGATCTGCTCGTAATTATGGAACTTGATTTGTAGCCACTCTTTGTGATCTAGCCATGAAGCTTCATCAGTCTGTCATCCGACTAGATAGGTCAGTTGCGGGCAATCTCTGTGTTGAACCAGTTCAGGCGGTGGTGAGTGTGGGTGTGCGAGATAGAAGTGCAAGACAGTAAGTATTCATATGAAAGAAAAAAAATCCTTATGTTGTGGAAAGTAATAACTGAAGAGAAAGAGATGGAGTCTGAGTTCCTTTGCTTTTTCAAAAGTTTCATTTTCAAGGAAATGAAGAAGTTTTTCCAATTTTTTTCCTTTTGGGAGTATAATGAGGAGGCTGAAGCGTGGATGCATGCCCCCGGCTATCGAACTCGTGACCTTCTAGTTATATGTTGACCCCCTGGCTGGGTAAGCTAAAGCTCGTTGTGCTGTACTTTGATTTTTCTGTTGTCAGCAAAAGAGGCTCGTCGCTCTATGGTCAAGGTGGGTTCAAGCTAAATTCCCTGAAGGGTACGTTTAAAGAGCTACATTTTTCGAAAAAAAATGTGGACCATAGAGCAATATCTAGATGAAATTATCAAAGACTGGTGGTTCCACATGATGCCGAACCGGTTCCCGTGCAGGGTTTTTGGGACCATATGCTGAACATGGGTTCCCCAGTTCTGTTATGG
Source organism: Brasenia schreberi (assembly GCA_036023115.1). Taxonomy (NCBI): domain Eukaryota; kingdom Viridiplantae; phylum Streptophyta; class Magnoliopsida; order Nymphaeales; family Cabombaceae; genus Brasenia; species Brasenia schreberi. The sequence goes on from JAYKKT010000077.1 coordinate 5,998,258, forward strand.
TTCTGGGTTCGCTTCAGCAAGTTGTGGTGTTGGTTGGCCTGGTAAACATATTGTTTTTTTCTCTTAGAGAAATAGCCAGTCAGACACCCCACGTTAGTGTTTTTTCTCAGGCTGGTAAGCCGGTCAAGGTGGGTTCAAGCTAGGACCCCATGAGTCATATACCCTGTAGCGGTGGTCTCAATCCCTATACTGTTAGCTGGGTTAAAAGAAAGATCAATGAATGATGTGGGATTTGAGATAAAGAAAAGGGTCTCTCTCTCTCTCTCTCAATTTTGTTGTAAGGAATGGGGTTTTATTTTTCTATTCCTTTTGGACCTTCTTTCCTTCTCTATGGTCCTGTATCGTATGCTGTTAACAATGCGTTTGAACTTGGCTAAATAAATACAAAGTCCATCTCCAGTTTGTGTTCTCAGTTCGTGCCTGTTTTAATGTTCTATATATTTGACAGGTATGTTGGGCTGGAATCCCTGCCACGTGTCTTTCTCGGTCTCGAGACCTTGATCCACTCACTGAGCCAACCATACCTCTGTGCTGGCTTGTGTTTGAATACAAAGTCATCTTTGTGATGGTTGTACTGTATAAGATTGTGATGAGATCAATGCTTAAGCTTATGCAAGGCCTAAGATTATCCTAATCTTGGGGTTCCATGTTGCGAGTTGTAAAGTCATTGTTGGATGTGGTTTTGTTGAGTTACTTATAGGTCAAACCAGACCTAAATGAAGCCTTTTTCGGTGCTAGCTTGATCGGGTGACATGGATTGTTGGGCACTATTTTGATCTATCTTCCATCGTGCTGGGCACTTAGGATCAACTGAGCAGGGTCATGCTTGAATAACGTGAGATTTGGAAACTCGAGGGGTGGTAATTGTCCAACCCCACAAACCAACATGAAAAAACCCCATCTATTTGGGGGGTCTTCGAAATTGACCTCACAAAATTTCGTGTCAGATTTGGGTGGATTCTAGTCTGACCCGAAGATGGGTATATGGTGTAACTAAATTTGCCTATTGGAGACGCCTAAAAATAGAGTCGGTCATTTTCAGTAGATGCAATCTTTTTACGCCCGGGATTAGTTTTTCCCTGCATGAGATCCTGGTGGAAGTAAATCCGGTTCAGCACCACCAAAGCGGTTCAGTCCCAGAACCACCGATACAGGATCCGACCCAGACAAACTGCCGACGAGACGTGTACTCCACGCCATGTAAAAGAAATTCCGTTGCTCGTGGACTCTTTCGGAGTTTCCTCAAAGGGCCTCTCTTTCTCTCTCTTTGAGGGGAGCTGATGAGCGGTGGGTCGTGATCAGACTCACATGAGACCTCCATCACTTCTCTCCCTGACCATCGATTCTGCTCTTACTAACGTCGCCAATATCGTTGATCTTACCGGTGTGCCCGATTTCCTCCTCATTGAGCTCTTCATTGTAAGTATCAGAAATGGAAAAGCTTGTGGATTTTCTGATTTTCTCCACTTGGGGCAAGTGTCCGGTGTGGGTCGATATCGTTCTTTTAGAAGGAAGGGGTTGCCTCATTGATTGTTTTGATGGTGCGGCAAGAATGAAGTTTGGGTCGTATTCTTTTCCTCTTATCTTGTTTTTCTTTCTTCTCTGTTATGAGTTTCTGATGATTTAGTCGAAACTTGGATACTTAGATTTAATTTTGGTAATTCCCTCTTCATTAGGGTATTTTAAACCTTATTTGGTTGCTTCAATGCTGTTTGTGATTTCGTCTTGCTCTCTTATTGCTCCATGTAACCCTCAAAAGTATGATGAGATCCATCTATAAGTTCGCTTAAGTTGGTCCAGCCAGCGTTTTTTTGTCATTTTTATGTTGAATTGGTAGAGCAACAGATAGGAAAAAACGGTCCTGCAAGGAAATACAACAACTAAGCCTTTTCCCATACTAGATGGGGTCGGTCCTGCAAGGAAATGGAAAGAGAAAATCATACAAGGATTTCCCTTGGAGAACTAGCTTTATTAATTTATAGCTAATTGAAGAAAGTATACCAACTGGCTGGACCAACTTAAGCCAACTGTGGAAACAAAGAATCCATGTAGCCGACCCCATCTAGTATGGGAAAAGGCTTAGTTGTTGTTGTTGTTGTGAAGAAAGTATATGTATTTTAGTATGCCAACTGTCCTCTTTGTTTATATATATGTTGGAAATGCATCAGTAAACTATGCGGCCACATACTAAACTGTTGTAGAAACCATACACGGCCCGGATCTTTTTACATTCATGTATATTGAAACTCATTGTGTAGTCTAAGCAAGTTTTGTTTCTTATGAATATTCTTCTTTTTGTTTTTCGAGGTTTTACTTCCTTTTAAATATTTTCTTGTCATTTTGCTTGATAAACTATAACTTATAAATGATCCGAGGACGCTTTACTAATACATGCTTGAGCTTGTTTTTACTTTTTCTAAAAAAAATTGTTTAGGACACTATGAAACATACTTAAAAATGAGTATGTTTTTAGATTTTACTATGTACTTCGCAAGTATGCAGTAAGTGCTACAATTCCGTGTGAGTAATTCTGCTATTACAGCAGTATCTTATGTTGCTTCCGTACAGTGTGAGATATTTTGGTGACCTTAAGAGGAACAGGCATAGAACTACTCTGAAACTAAGCATTTGCTGAATTCAAGGTTCTTTAATCTGTAAAGTTACTAACTGCTTTACCTGAAGTTAATGCTCCTGTTCTCGTTAATTGTACTTATCGAGCAAAATAACTTTTGGGAAATTTCCGATGTCAAACAAGTCAGTTTATAGGTAGAGTCCAGTTTAGTCCCAAAGAGGCACCTGCTGGACAGCTGTTCTATCACACAAAGCAGGTGAACTTGACTGGTTATGCAAAGATGTTGTATTTGCTTAATTTTGGCCAAGGGTGTCGACAAACTTATCTCAATTTCTTGTCTCGCCCATGGATTCCAAGAGAAAGGAAACCCTACTCTTCGACAAAAACTGTCCATATTTGGCTGGTAATAGTAGGAGATGGCTAAAAGCCTGAAAGAGTAGGTGACAGTAAGGTTGTCACTCTAAAATCGTAATTATTTCTGACTTTTCCTTTTTCAATCTTTGCCGTGTAGCAGAGCTCCTTAGCAAATTGGTACTAGATCCATATTCTGTACTATTTTCATACAATGTCCCATGCCAGATTGCATATTGGAACCTCACTAGCGTCCCTTAAGCTTTTCTGTAAATTGTTGTACCATCTCATGCGCACTTACATAAATTGATACCGATGTAAACAAAATTTTTGAAGCACTTAAAAATAATTAAATGGGTCTTACTGGGACCGGCATACCTTCCTAGTCCTAGAGTCATTTAGCTTTCGGTAATGGGGTAATGTAGCTAGGGTCAAGGAATCTTTTAAAGATTGGTACTCAAGGTAGTTGACGTACAGAGTTTTTCTGTTGTTTATGTAACAAAAACTTTCGTTGTCATTCGGCTTAACGAGGATAGACAGTACAGTGAGTAAATTGTCATCAAATTGAAGGGTTGATAACAACTTATAGCAGTATTAAGTTTTTAAAATTAACGGATACGATCTTAATGACAGTTAGGGTGTGTAATAGCCTTAACAACGGATGAATCTATGTGGATGGGAAGTTCTATATATGGAAACACAAACCTCTGCTTATTAATGGGTAAACAGTGTTAATGATAATCAGTTACATGTACCATTCAGTTAGTAGATCTATGCATGTCATTATGCTACAACAATATTGTTTTACTTTGCTACATGGCAAAGTTCCTGAGCTCACTAGTGCATTCTCGTTACTGCAAAATTGAAGTTGGCCTCCTTGAGACTCCAAACTAAGATTAGGTTTTACGCTGCATTAAATATGCCCAGCAGACAAATGCTGTTAGTCCTTTTACCAGGCTTTTAAGTTGGAAAACATTGGTAAGTGAGTTTTACGACAGTGTGAATTGGTAAAGATGTCTTTTCAGCTATAGATAACTCTGTTGGTGTCGTGAATAACAACCAAATTTATTTACAAATTGTAGAAAAATCAAATAGTTCCAATGATTGTAGGAAAAATAAGAAAGCTTGTATTAGATGTCGTTTGCAGGTCACATACTAGTTTAGCTGAGAATGTATATAAAGTAATTAAATATTGTAGGAAAAATAAGAAAGTTTATATTAGATTGCAGGTCACATGCTAGTGTAGCTCACGTCTATAAAGTAATTGAAGGAGCTTGAGTAGATGGGCAACCTAACAGGATATACTAATTACTTCATGAATCCATGTTTTTGGACAGCTATAGTTAATACACTGAGTCCGATCCTCTCACCAATGAAGATAGGACAGGTGATGCATTCTGTCGACCTGCATAAAGTATGAAGGCTTCACATTGATTAGCTGTAGCTGAAACTATGCTGTGAAATTTGTTTTTAATTCAGAAAATCTGCCATGGATACCATTTTATATTTTAGTAAGAATATCCTGTACACAATTTTTAGGTGTATCTCTGGTGTGCATGCGTGTTTTGGCGTGTGCTTGACAATCCTTTTGGACACCTAGACTTTGATAGCTTGTAGATGCACCAATTGATACTTGTACTACCAATTAACTGCTTATTGGCCTGTCCACTGTTGTCTCTGAGTTGCATTAATAGATCCCTATTAGAATGTGGTCTGTAGTTACCGCAGATTGGTTAAAATTCATCGGGAAGTTGCATCAGCCCAGAAACGTAGGTCTGAGCTTCCAAAAGACAACATTGTGATTCCTGCCGATTCACTGACTGGTTTATTTCTTGACCATGAGAGATATTCATTCGCTCTAGCAAACTAGGCCTTCAAATACATGGGCTTTGCAAAAAGGCATCCTGTCCGTGTCATCTATATTACATGTATACTTCTGTTTTAGTTTTGTAGCTTATCGCTTTGTCCACACTTAACCATTTTCTGGTAAGTTCTAACTCGTAAGGTTGCAGCTTATTCCTTGTGCATGCGCTGAACTAGCAGATCTTGAGATGTTGGAACCTGAGCTAAATGAGTTGAGAGCTTGAGCCAACTTGATTACAAACAAATCATGTTGTCTTCGGAACTCAAAGTAATACAGTGGTCTAAGACCTACTGGAACAAAATTGAGTTTATTCAAACAGCTGGAACATAGGACACGAACTCTTCTCATACATGGAAGCTAGGAATTCAACTACTTGTGCTACTCTACATTACATTGTATACTTCAATATTTGAGATGAGTTTTCTTTTGTGTAATGGGTGATCATGTCAAATCTCCAATGCTTGTTTTAATACCATGTCCTCAGAACTTCAAATAAGCTCTTTGTGGATCTAGCATGTGGTGACCCAGTTCTCGACTTGTTTTCCCTGTTTATACGAATGCTTATGCTATCCAGTAGTTCAACTTGGACAATCAGAAGAGAGAAGTTCTTGATCCTGACATTTCATGCTTTTGCTGCTTTGCATGCGAGTCTGCAGGGAACCCTGCGGGCTGGGAAGCTGACTGAGAAGGTGCTCAAGGTGTTCATGTCAACAGGGAGTCAACACATCCTCTCCTTTATCCAGTCTCTGGATATAAATATAGTCCTCTCTCCTGTCCTTCCCACCAGTAAGATTCGTTCTCTTCTTCTTCTTATTTTTCATCAAAGTCGATTTATGTTTTCTCACTGAAAGAGAAGATGCGGCATATGCACCACATACGGGTATGCACTTGTGTCATATTTGTAGAGGAGCAAAGACATTAATACAAATGTGAAAACAGACTGAAAACTTTCACTAAATCATACGAAGCTCAAAGGCATGCATTCACTGGAGAGGGTGGATGATGTCAAGGTACAAATTACTGTTAGGGGTCCTTTTTTTGCTGTTCATCTGTGTGATGAACCGCATCTCAATGCCTTGTTTTCTTGCGGTTGTCTTGGCAGTCCATCTTTGTGCTCTTGAAGTTGAAGCTGATATTCAACACCAAGAGCTCTGAAAACTTTTGGGTAGCCACCTAACTAGCAATCTGTCTTTTAGATTGGTGAATTCAGCAAATTGAACCGCACAATCATGCCTATGAAAGGTTGGTTAAAAAAATGAACAAGCTGACCACCATTCGGGTCCTTGTCAATTTGTACATTTTGTCCATTTCGAACTTGCAAATTGGCTCAATGAATCAAGCATGAACAGTAGGGATGCAGCAGGCTTTGACTCATACAAGGTTGTTAGGCAACAAAAATACATTTTGTATGTAGTTTATATTTTAAAGCATCATGTAGAATGAACAGATTTTATCACAAATACAAGGTTGTATAGTCAATACAATCTTCAAAAAACGAGATGAACATTTAATTACTTATAAGAGTGGCTTATCACAAACACAAATTGATTACTTTATTTGTAGGAAAAAAGATAGAGCGTGTTGTAAAGATTGCAAGGTAATTCCAGGAGAAAGCTTAACCACCCAACATCGACTAGTTATGGATTTACAAATAAAAAAATGGACAAAGAAGAAAAGAATGCATCGAGTTATTCGGACTAAATGGTGGAACCTCAAAAGCGAGAAAGAAGATATATTTAAACATAAAGTCCTTCAAGGAGATGTTTGGAATTATGTTGGTACATTTGTGTGATATGTGGAACAATATGGCTATACATATTAGAAAAGTGGCGAAAGATGTGCAAGGTGTATCTAAGGGAGCTTGGTGGTGGAGTGAAGTAGTGCAAAATAAAATCAAGGCAAAGAGGGCATGTTACAAATTACATTATGCTAAGAAAATTAGTGAAACTTTAGAGGCTTATAAGAAAGCAAAGAAGGAAGCGAAAAAGGCCGTGAGTGAAGCAAAAGCTAAGAGGATTTATATAAAAAACTCAACTCAAAAGAGGGTGAAAGAGATATTTTTAGGATAGCTAGGGCTAGAGATAAGAAAACTAAAGATTTTAATTATGTTAGATGCATGAAAGACGAGGATCAAAAAATTCTAGTGGTAAATGATGATATAAGAAATATATGAAAAAACTATTTTTATAAGCTTTTTAATGAAAATAAAGATGTTAGTATTAGCTTAGGAGAGTTAGCCAAATCGGAAAAGTATATAGACCACAATTTCTACCGACAAATTCAAAAGAATGAAGTCAAAGAGGCTCTTAAACATATCAAGGGTGGTAAATCGGTAGGACCTGATAATATTCCTATAGAAGTTTGAGAAATACTAGGAGAAATAAGAATCACTTGGCTCACAAGACTATTTAATGAAATATGGAGAAACCAAAAGATGCCCGAGGAATGGAGACCGAGTACATTTATACTCATATATAAGAACAAGGGAGACATTCATAATTATGCGAATTATCGAGGTATCAAGTTAATGACCCATACTATGAAATTGTGGGAAAGAATTATCGAACGTAGGTTAAGACAAGTATCAAGTACAACAGAAAACTAATTTGTAGAGGATAAAATGAGAGAATATCGTTTAAGATGGTTTGGACATATAGAAAGAAGATCAAAAGAAGAGCCTGTAAGAAGGTATGAAAAACTAAATTTGGAAAGTATTAAAAGAACTAGAGGACGACCACAAAAGTGTTGGAAAAAAACAATGAAAAGGCTTAGTTGTTGTTGTATGTAGAATGAACAGCGAAACAATAAAGAATGATCTAGCTTATTGTGAGTTAACTGCTAACATGGCACATGATAGGGCTCCATGGAAACAAAGAATCCATGTAGCCGACCTCGTCTAGTATGGGAAAAATGCTTAGTTGTTGTTGTTGTGTAGAATGAACAGCCCAAGGGTTTCACTTGCAAGAAATAGGCTATGAAGATTAGATCCTGTAGTACTAAACTTTGAATGTTGAAACAGTAAATTCTTTCTTTCGAGAGCCATGTTGAGCTCAACTTCATGTATCTAGAATTTGAACAATACTAATTTCTACCTTCTTAATAATTCAATTTCGTAAATGAGAATCTCGTAGCTCATTTAGCTCAGATTCTTCCTGCTTGGTTTCACTAACCGGAGTTTGAATACCTGATTTTTGTTTCCTTTCTTCCATTGTGAATCTCGGAGAAATCTTAGGAACCGTAGAGAAAAGTCATTGGTCTTTGTCATCTTCAATAAGGGAAAGGAAAGTTAATAACAACACCAACAACTAAGCCTTTTCTCATAGTAGATGAGGTAGGTTATATGAATTCTTTGGTTCTATAGAGTTCGATCATGTATCATGCTGATAGTTAATTTAACATAAGCTAGATCATATTTATGGTTTCCTTTCTCTTCCTCTTCTTCTTTTAATATATTCACCGTACTATATTCACCTTGTCGTTTCTTGTACTCCTTTATTGGAGCTTTTTTAGTCGTTTTGAAGTGGTTAAACCATCTTAAATGATTTTCTGTTATTTATTAGTGTCACTCCTACTTTGTCTCTAATAACCTCATTATTAATACAATTTTCTCTTGGATCACCACACATCCACGTCGTTATCCTCATTTATGTCATGGCCGGTTTCAAGCCCATATGAGAAAGGACGAGGGTTGCATTAGTCTCTAGACAGCTCTCATATGAGTTAGACATTAAGAAAAAGAGAGGTAATTTGTTTTAACTATTTCTTTAAATCCAGTGGTCTGCCTTTTTTTATGAGTTACACAGCAAATGCAGGTAGCAACACAAGCAGATGCGCGTTCTTATATATGTAGTACGTGCAACATTTGAGAAAGAGTAAGACCTATAAACAATATCTTCAGCCCCAATAAGGGCATCGCAACCTGCATTTCGTTTCAGTTTCTCATGTCTTTTCAGTAAATAAAAGGACATTGATTGAAGGTCCTTTTCTTTTGCATGCATTAGTTCTTAGCTATTGGATCACCATCAGTCTGTCAAATTTATTTCTCAGAAAAAGAGAACATATGTTGGCGGAGCACCCTATCATTTCCAATTTTGTAGAGAGAGAGAGAGAGAGGTACCCTTTGGCTTTCGGGCTGATCTCTAGTGTCTCTTGTCTGTTTTTTATCTATTGCGTATTCACTTTTTGACTTTTTCAGGTGCTCTTGATCACTTGTCTGTTGCTTTTTCATATTTTGATTATCTAAAAATAGTGTTGGAGTAGAAACAAGACAAGCTCACATCCAAATATTTTTCATTCCAACAGGATGCTCGGAAAGATTCTAAGACTCAAAAAGGTCTCTTGAGCGATCGGGTCAACCGCCATGCTTTCTAATAATATCATCTTTCTTTCTTGCTCTCTGCCCCTTCCGGTCAACTGTTTACCCTCTTTAAAAGCCAGCATTGTTTAATAGAAATACACAGGTGCTTCATCTTCTTGCTGGAACCTCTAATTGTTTGTTTCAGGAGTGATCGAAAATGTTCAAGACTGTGAAGGAGGACGAGGTTGATATTGTGATCACGGCGCTCAAGCCGGATCTTGGGTTCGTGGAGGAATGGCGACCCACTTTTTCCCGATATCATCTCATAATTGTGAAGGATCCTGATCTCCTTGATGCCGAACTCAAGATTCCGTCTGGTTTCCCGAGCATTGATGTCTACACCCGATCTGAAATGGAATCTGTCCTTGGCAAGGATTCAGTTGCCAAGCTCAGGTTCACCGGGTTCTCTGCTCGGTACTTCGGTTACCTGATCTCTAAAAGGCGGTATGTCATATTTATAGATGCTGATTGCATCCCTGCAAAGGATGATCTTGCCAATCCGGTTGATGCTGTGAGCCAGCACCTTGTGAATCTGTCGACCCCTGCCACTCCTTTCTTCTTCAACACTCTCTACGATCCATACGCCAAAGGATCAGATTTCGTTCGTGGGTACCCTTTCAGCATGCGGTGTGGCGTGGATTGTGCAGTGTCCTGTGGGCTTTGGCTCAATGTGCCTGATTTCGATGCATCCATTTTGAAATCTGGAAAATGCAATTCTAGGCACGTTCATGCGGTCATCACGGTCCCCAAAGGAGCCATGTTCGCATTGAGTGGGATCAATGTGGCATTCGACAAGGAGCTGATCGGTCCAGCATTGTTCTCCGGCTTGACCTCGGCCGAAGAAGGAAAGGTCCGGCACAAGACAATTGAGGATCTATGGTCTGGTATGTGTGTCAAAACGATCTGCGACCATTTGGGGTATGGTGTGAAGAGTGGGGCACCATATGTGTGGAGGCATGGGGATGGAGCAGTCGGGCATGAGGCCTGCGACGGCACTAAGGGGATCACCAACCTCTTGGAGGCGGCTGTCCCGTTCTTCCAGTCGGTGAGCTTGCCACGAACTGCGACAAACACAGAGGAATGCATGTTGGAGTTGGCCAAGCTGGCAAGGGAACAGCTCGGTCAGTTGGATCCGAGCTTCACCCAAGCAGCAGATGCCATGGAGGAATGGGTGCGTGTGTGGAAGTCGGTCCATGCATAACTCTGTTCCATTGGTCTGTTTACTACCACCTCGTCGATCTTATATGCTAACTGAGGTGGTAATGGTCCAAGAGTTTTATGCAGTTTGCCCAAAACTGGGACCTGTGTGGCCGTGTCACCTGGGTTCTTGAACTAGGCCTCGTGTTGTGTCCGCCTGAGTGTTAAACTATGTAGGAAAATGCACAAGAGTGTTGAGTGGTGTCTTGCTGATGCATCTTAGTGAGGGAAAGCTGGTCCTTGATGGCTTAGTTTGACATTTGCATGTACCTGATATGCGGAAATTTTATGAATAATCTGGAATTGTGTGATTTTGATAAGTCATGCTTTGGTTTTGGGTGGTTCTGAAATGGGTACATGAATCAAGCTGCTTGTAGTTGGGCTTGGTGCGGCTTGTCCCCGGTTCGGTCCTGTTTGGTTGGTTAAACCATATGACCATGAACATGGTACATTTGGCTTGGTTCAGCTTGTACTCACATTCTTAGATGGAGGTTTTAGGTGAAGAAGAGATTATATTTCAGGTATTTAAGGAAATCGCTCTCCCTCTCCTGATTCAGTTCAGTTCGACCCGTAAAACGATAATGAGCCGTTTGCAAGGAAGATAGCCATGTGCAAGATCTTGTAAGAGCCCAAAATCAGTGGTGGGTGTACATGCCTGCCCGCCCGAAACCCGGAAAGTTGATGGAGAATGCATACATGTGGTTGAATCACTACATAGTTCGCCCCATCGAAAAATACTTTTGGACCTCGGTTTTGTCAGTAGGCGTGATCTTGGGCTACCCTTCCCACCTTCAAAGAGTTTCCACATTCGTCAGTTTAGAGGGGGTAATTTCTGACCCGACCTAACCGTAATCCTAGAATGCCGTGTGCAGGTCAAGGGTTTAGGCACCCTCGGACATTCCAAAATGACCCAAAAACTTGGTCGGGTCAGAGACCGGTCCAGACCCACAAATATAATGTATATTATCTATATTATATTTATAAAATGAAGTTTCTCTGAATATACATGTTATGACCCCTTTGAATTATTTATTTTAAAAAACTCTAAAGAATTAAGAAAATGTGTTTATTAATTAGAGAATAAAAGCTCTCCCGTCATGAATATTACATGCTGAATCTTCTTATTTGGGATTGGAAATGAATTATTAGTTTTGCAATCCAAATACTTCATTTGAAAAAAGATCCATAGTAAATAATTCACTCCTGGTGGGTGCACTAACTTCGGCACCCGTTGTAAGTTTGTAACCAAAAGAAGAAGAAGAGTCCAGTAGGCAACCCCACTAGTGTGGGAGAGGGCTCGATTTTGGTATGCGCAGTGACTTGTTTTATTTAGAAATTTTGGGTTATAAATCATTAGAAAAGCAATAGGTTGGGTTCATTGTAACTCATTAGAGGAAGAATTCACCTTAGAAAGATGGAAATTGTAGAACTTGAGCTCAAAATTATTAGTAGAAAGACGAACGCTAGATGGCCATCACCATCCGACCACTGGTACCCAACCCAATGCAACCTGTTTGAGAACCTGCCTAATGTCGGGTTGGGTTGAGGGTCGACTTCTTTTGCATACAACAACAACAACTAAGCCTTTTCCCATACTAGACGGGGTTGGCTACATGGATTCTTTGTTTCCACAGATCCCTATCATGTGCCATGTTAGCAGTTAACTCCCAATAAGCTAGATCGTTCTTTATTGTTTCTTTCCAACACTTTTGTGGTCGTCCTCTACCTCTTTTAATACTTTCCAAATTTAGTTTTTCTAACCTTCTTACAGGTTCTTCTTTTAATCTTCTTTCTATATGTCCAAACCATCTTAAACGATGTTCTCTCATTTTATCCTCTATTGGTGCCACTCCTAATTGTTTCTAATAACCTCATTATGTATACAATCTTTTCTTGTATGACCACTCATCCATCTCAACATCTTCATTTCTGTCACATATATCTTTTGTACATGTTGATGATTAACTGCCCAACACTCAGAACCATAAAACATGGCAGGCCTAATTGCTGCTCTATAATATTTACCTTTTAACTTTAATGATATCTTCTTATCACAAAGAATACCTGATGCTCCTCTCCATTTTAACCAACCAGCATTAATTCTATGTATAACATCTCCATCAATTCTTCCATCACTCTGAAAAATTTACCCTAGGTATTTAAAACTTTTCTTTTGGGGAATGCAATGTGTGCCAATTTTAATTTCCATGTCCTTTGAAGTAACCAAATGATCAAATTTACATTCCATATATTCTGTCTTTGTTATACTAAGTCGGAGGCCTTTGCTTTCTAATGTTTCTCTCCATAGTTCCAATTTTCTATTAACTTTTTCCTTAGACTCCTCCACTAATACAATGTCATCTGCAAATAACATACACCAAGGTACTTCATCTTGAATATGTTTTGTTAACTCTTCAATCACCATTATAAATAAGTATGGACTTAAAGTTGATCCTTGATGTAACCCAATATTAACTTCAAAGAAGTCTGTCGTTCCTTCATGAGTCCTCACACATGTTTTTGCACCATCATACATGTCTCTTATAAGGTTAATATACGTCAATGGGATACCTCTTTTTTCCAAAGTTCTCCAAAGAACCTCCCTCGGTACCCTATCATAAGCTTTTTCTAGATCAATAAATATCATGTGAAGGTCTTTCTTTTTTGCTCTAAAATGTTTCATAAGACGTCTCAAAAGGTGAATCGCTTCAATAGTAGATCTGCCTGGCATGAATCCAAATTGGTTCTCTGTTGTACTTGATACTTGTCTTAACCTACGTTCGATAATTCTTTCCCATAATTTCATAGTATGACTCATTAACTTGATACCTCGATAATTCGCACAATTTTGAATGTCTCCCTTGTTCTTATATATGGGTATAAGTGTACTTGCTCTCCATTCCTCGGGTATCTTTTGGTTTTTCCATCTTTCATTAAATAGTCTTGTGAGCCAAGTGATTCCTATTTCTCATAGTATTTTCCAAACTTCTATAGGAATATTATCTAGTCCTACCGATTTACCACTCTTCATATGTTTAAGAGCCTCTTTGACTTCATTCTTTTGAATACGTAGGTAGAAATTATGGTTTATATACTTTTCTGACTTGGCTAAATCTCCTAAACTAATACTAACATCTTTATTTTTATTAAAAAAATTATAAAAATAGTTTTTCGATCTATTTCTTATATCATCATTTGCCACTAGAATTTTTTCATCCTTGTCTTTTATGCATCTAACATAATTAAGATCTTTAGTTTTCTTATCTCTAGCCCTAGCTATCCTAAAAATATCTCTTTCACCCTCTTTTGAGTTGAGTTTTTTATATAAGTCATCCCAAATCTTAGCTTTTGCTTCACTAACGGCCTTTTTCGCTTCCTTCTTTGCTTTCTTATAAGCTTCTAAAGTTTCACTAGTTTTCTTAGCATAATGTAATTTGTAACATGCCCTCTTTGCCTTGATTTTATTTTGTACTACTTCACTCCACCACCAAGCTTCTTTTTCTGCTGGTACACCTCCCTTAGATACCCCTAACACATCTTTCGCCACTTTCCTAATATGTATAGCCATATTGTTCCACATATCACAGGGTGTGCCAACATAATTCCAAACATCTCCTTGAAGGACTTTTTGTTTAAATATATCTTCTTTCTCGCTTTTGAGGTTCCACCATTTAGTCCGAGTAGCTCGATGCACTCTTTTCTTCTTTGTCCATTTTTTTATTTGTAAATCCATAATTAAAAGTCGATGTTGGGTGGTTAAGCTTTCTCCTGAAATTACCTTACAATCTTTACAACATGCTCTATCTTTCTTTCTACAAATAAAGTAATCAATTTGTGTTTGTGATAAGCCACTCTTATAAGTAATTAAATGTTCATCTCGTTTTTTGAAGATTGTATTGACTATAAAGAGATCAAATGACATAGCAAAATTTAAAATCTCCCTACCTTCCTCGTTTATATCCCCAAAACCAAAGTTTCCATGAATCCCTTGATATCCTAATGCCTCTTTAACGACATGTCCATTTAAATCGCCTCCTAAACAAATCATCTCCCTTTGTGGAATCTTTTGAAACACCTTATCTAACTCTTCCCAAAAAACTGTCTTTATACTATCTTCTAGTCCTACTTGGGGTGCGTAAGCACAAACTATATTCAAAACCTCTGCTCCTAACATTAATTTCAACGTCATGATTCGGTCACCATATCGTTGTATGTCTACTACACTCTCCTTTAAATCTTTATTTATGATAATACCAACTCCGTTTCGAGCATTTTCTTTACTTGAGTACCATAATTTAAAACCTGTATCCTCTATCTCTTTTGCTTTTTCTCCAACCCATTTTGTCTCTTGTAAACATAGAATATGAATCTTTCTCCGAATCATAGTATCTACCACCTCCATTAGCTTACCCGATAATGTTCCGATATTCCAAGAACCAATACGAATCTTATTATCTAGGACTAGCTTCCTTATCCCCCACATCCGTCCATAATCAAAATGCGGAGACCCTCTCTGAAAAATTTTCACTACATTCGGTCGGCAATGTAGCGGGACTAACTTCTTTACCCACACCCGTCCATGATGTGGGAACCCTCTCTGCAATTGATTCACTATATTCGGGCGAAAATGTAGTGGCCCTTGCTTACTTCTTACTGCATTCGGGCTCTGCAGCACGTCGCTAGGCGGGGATGCCCCAAAGCAATGCTCATAATTTTTGTAATCCATGTTGTAAAAATCCGACGAAGTTTTACACTGGCTGTCGGAAGCCTAACACAACCCTCCTCTTTTATCCGGGCTTGGGACCAGCAATGCAAGGGTGATCCCTTACATGGGCGGAGTTGGTCGACTTCTTTTGCATGATATATAATATATATGTGTACATATATAAAAGAAATTCAGATCTTATCCATATTTGATATATGCATTCATGCTTACTCATTACTTTTAGGTAGCGTGAGTCTAATTTATAATTTTTTAGGAGGTTTTAAAAAATATGGACATTGTTATTTTACTCAAAAGCAATCATTAGACATTAGTTACCTTATTATTGTACTAAAAAACCATCAATGAACATGAGTGAACAATATAGATGATGGGCATGATCCAATATATATATATAGAGAGAGCGAGAAAATAACTTGTATATGATAGCACACTTAAATGCTAGTAAATCTAAACAAATTTCAATAATTGTCTTTGATGATTAATAGATAAAATTTAAATTTTAAAATTAAAAATTAAAAAGTATATGTGTACCTTTTTTAGGTACACTTTATTCACATTAACACTTTTACTTTTAAATTTCAAATTTTAACCATCTATTATAAAAAAAGTATGATTGAGATTTATTTGTATTTGCTAACATTTAAGTGTGCTAGCATAATATTAGCTTTCCTATATATATTATTTATTTAATACTTTATAATAAAAAGTATTTTTATAAATAGTGGAGGTCAGTTTGTGGCAGGGCGATGAGCAGCTTCAACCCTGACCTCTTACATACCGGGTTGGGTGCCAACACGCCCGATTGCCATCCTTTCATGGAATCTGTCTTCTGTTTTGAGCAATTTGCGAGTACTTGCCATGTTCAGTGAGGTTTGAAATTCGCAATAGTTCATAGAGTGGGTTCCATTGCACACAGGATTCTCCTTCATAAGAATGAGGTGCACATATATCGTTACAATTACTTGATAATGCCTATAGAAGTATTGGCAACAAAAGCTTTTGAAAAGAGGCTGAGCAACGATGCATCCTGAGGGAGGTTTGTGGATGCCAACAGAAGCCGATATCTCACTGCATCTATTTATTCATGATTTTTTTTTTGGCAAAATAAAAGGGGAAAGCCCGGGAGTATGATTTTATGATGGGATATGACACTTAGTTAGATGGTTTATTTTTCTTATAAATAGCATTGCTTACCACATTAATATAATCATTTAATGTCAAAAAATCGGAAAATGTTATCCTATTATCTGTAAATTGGTCTATGGAGAAAGTGATGGATCTACATTTATCTAGGGAGGGTGCTTGCACTCTAGGCCTGGCCAGTTCTGGTTTCATCAAAACCTGAGAGAGTGACCCGACCCTCCAGACCTGATTCCACCAGTTCCGTTCTGGTTTGGTTCATGTTTCACTTGAAAATGTATTAAAAAATGAGGAATTTTGACAAGTGGAAGGAGAAACAACCTCGAACCACTGGCTCTGGATTCGGGCTTCTTATAACCGGTATCCAAACCAAACCATGGTTCTTTTAGGTTCAAGTTCTAATTCCCTCTGTTAGGATCCGATTCAACTTACCGGTATGGGTCCAAACCAGCCACCTCTACCTGTATCACTCAAAAAGTTGAGAGACAAAATTCCTGACAGCAGACAGGAGTTTTTTTGGGAGTAAAGTACATTTGTACTTAAGTGAGGCATACTTTTATTTTATATCCACAAAACACTTATATTTTCTTTATATATATTGGTGGAAAGTGAATTTTTCAGATTCTAAATGAGGCGCATGTCTCACCTCACCCTAAAGTGAGTCTGCCACTAGCTATAGAGTCCATCTACTTTATCTTTTTATGGACGAAGTCCTTTATTCTTTCAAATATATATCTCATTTTTGTAAATCATATTAATTTCAAACATCAAGTTGTTCTACTCAGATTCATAAACAGACATTTGCATGCACACGGACACACACACACATAGAGAGAGAGAGAGGTCATTTATGAGAAAAGCTCCAATTTAAATTATGATATCATAATAAATTACCTCAAAGGAGACTGTGATTAATGCGTTATATGTGTTCAATTCAAGATGTGCATCAATGAAGCATGTATGTGCCGTAGGTAGGCCAATGTGGATAATTATGCACATGCGAGTTGGATGATTTGAGACAAATTCGATGGTGCAAGCACGATGGAAAGCGAGTGAATGGCATAACATGGGGCCAATATTTATTGATACCCAATTAGGCTGCAACCGGAAGATGCAAGTGGGTGCCCATATTCATGTCATTTACTTCTAGCAGAAGATGCATGTGTTTATGTGTGTAGGCATGCACTCACGAGAGTTTGTGTGCATGCATGTGTGAGTATGCACATACATGTGTGTTTGTTTAAAGTATTCATAGAATTATATATAGATATAGATATATATAGAGAGAGAGTGGTGTCATCCTAATCATTGGTTTTCAAAAACAATGAGTGCAATAATATTTTTTCGTTCTTTTCTGAAAACTCTTAAACTTTTTTAAATTATATTCATACTACTCAACAACAACGAATGTAAATGTTGAAAGTGCATAGGATCCAGTTTTCACACACACACACACGCACACACACACACACACACACACACACACACATATATATATATATGTGTAGTCATAGCTTCTTCAATTAAGTTTCCCAATATTTGCATTTTGAGATGAGTAAGTTTGACCAACAACTCATTAAGTTGGTGCAAAAACAGTTAAAATAGAGGTGAGAGGTCAGCATTGTTTTATATATATCTGTGTGTATGCAAAAAAATCCAGATTATACGGTTAAAAGATTGAAAATTCATGTTTAAATTTGAAAAACAAAAATATATTTTTTTATGCTTTTTGAAATTTAAAAAGTAATTTAGATGTATTGATGTATCACTTACACATGATGAATCAATTCTCTCTCTCTCTCTAAAGAAATATAGAGAGAGAGACTTGTATATTGCCTTTCCAGTGGTTGGACCAATCCATGATGAAATTCCATGATTCGGACCCTCTCCCTTAAAGTTTAAGCTATGTTTAAGCTCGCACCGTGGGTGGTGATAACAGAATCGACCTCTGGCTGCTCGTCTAACAGTTAGCAGTCTGACTGGATTTCTATGTGCGCGCGTGTTGCCCTATTTATTGAGCTTCAGCCCATATATATACATATACATATATATATATGTATATATATATATATATATACATATATATATATATATACATATACATATATATATATGTATATGTATATATATGGTTTAGTATGAGCATTATTCAATTTAAAAGATAGATGATTGATATTTGAACTCAAGAAACAAAAAGTATACTTATATTATTTTAAATGTATTTAATTTAAAAAACTATTTTTTGTTATTTAAATCTAAATATAGAGAGAGGGGTAATGGTCCATACTCAATTAAGTATGGTTCCATCAATTCAATTTGTCATCCATCACCCTCTTTCTTTCACTATCCAAAACTGTTTTTCATTTCTATTACCTTTTACTATTCTTTTATTGTTCAAAACCATCCTCCACTCACCAAAATAGTACAAACATTTAAACATTTAAAGTTCTTAATATGGTTTTATGATGGCGATGATTATTTTAATTGGTGAAAGAAATAGATTTTGATAGTGATCAAAAGTGACAACCGGGGGTTGAATTGGTAGAACTATGCAAAGCGAGCGAGTGAACATCCTCAATTGAGCACTGATCACTCTCTCTACACAATATATATATATATATATATATATATATATATATATATATATATATATATATATATATATAGAGAGAGAGAGAGAGAGAGAGAGAGAGAGAGAGAGAGAGAGAGAGATTCTCCTGATAACTTATAATCACGAGCGTTGGGAATGCATGCACAATTTGAATTTCCTTTTAGCCGAGAGGTCTCGGGTTCCAACCTGCGGGGTTCTTTTCTTAGCTCGTCAACAATAATAAATAGAGAGAGAGAGAGAGAGAGAGAGAGAGAGAGAGAGAGAGAGAGAGAGAGAGAGAGAGAGAGAGAGAGAGAGAGAGAGATTCTCCTGATAACTTATAATCACGAGCGTTGGGAATGCATGCACAATTTGAATTTCCTTTTAGCCGAGAGGTCTCGGGTTCCAACCTGCGGGGTTCTTTTCTTAGCTCGTCAACAATAATAAATAAAAGACGAGATGCTTTTATAATTCCATCCAGATTACTTTATACTAAAAAAATACTAGAAGCGCCGAATGTGATAGCTTTATAATTGTTGCTATCTTAGAAAAAGCAAGTCCTACTTTTCATGTCCAGCAAAAATTAGCTAATCAAACTAGAAATCCACAAAATGGACCTTGGCTATGTTCGGATTCAGATCTAGAAGCCAGATCCATATCAGATTAAAACACCAATTGCCTGGTCCGTTTAACAAGATTTGAGATTGGATCAGATCCAATCCGTTGGCATTCCTAGTGACGGGTTACCTGATACATATGAGCAATAGCTCCCCTGGCTAGGGGGTTAACTCATAAGTTGAAGGTTATGAGTTCAATACCAGGGGTATCCATCTGGCTTCAGCTTTTCAATTGTAAAAAAAGATCTTCACTTCTGACCAAAACTACTTACTCATGAAATACATAAGAGGTTCGCTTAATCAGACCTTCATGAAATAAGTCAACGAAAGTCGCATTTTGTGAAAAGATTTGTTTTGCCAAAAAATTGAGAGAAAAAAGGGGACATCAATTTAAAATCCTTTATGTTAAGGCACCCATCATCTATCTAAGGCACGTGGTTCTCGAGTGGTTCACCATGTGTGAGTTTCATTTTCTGATTCACAACAGGAGTGTACTCTTTTCTCATCTGTGAGCCCAAATCGTTTCACCATATCACCAAGAAACTTTGAGACAAAAAAAATCCTTTATCGTTAATAGCTATCTCAATATCCTGAAAATATTTCAAGATCCCCATATCTTCCATTTCAAACATTTTGCTAAGACTATCTTGTTCAATTCTCTCTTTGTCATCACATAATCATATCATCAATATGCAAAAGCAAAACAACAATTCTTACATGGGTAGTGTCATTATGACAGGCACAAAAATCATTATTAGTCATATATCTACTAAACTTATAAACCAGGTCTTTGAAACCTGCTTTAATCCATAAGGGCTTTCTCAAGTGAAGAACACTCCTTGTAGAAAATTCCAATCTAGGTGGTGGTTCCGTACCCCTCTCTGCTGTCAAGTGTTGCGGGTCTGGATCAGGATCCATACTAGATCCAACTAGAACCATATAAAGCAAAAATTGATGGGATTCCCGTTATTTGAATTCAGAAGTGGAAGTGCTTGACCTGGTTTTAGACATTAATTTTTGAATTGAGGGGTCCATTCCTGACTTCAATACTCGGGCATGCATCTGGCTTCGGCCTCCCTTCATACCACTTAAATTGGGTCATCTAAATATGCTTGTTTTGTTACGAACCAAGCTGAAACTCAAAACACACATACGCACATGCACTCCCCCTTCCCCAGGGAATTGAACTTGTCACCACAGTGTCAGAGTCGCAGAGCCCTGCCAGTTGAGATAACGCTCTAGGTGCATCTAAAATATATGCTTAAGAGCACCAAGAGCATTAGCTTGACGGCAGGGCGCTCTAGTACCATTGCTGCTGTGGGGAGTTCAAGTCCCAAAGGATGCATGTGTGGGCGTGGGTGTCTCTTCTTGTAACAAAAAAAAAAGGAAGTGCTTAAAGCCAGTTACTAATTAGGAAATTAAGAGCCTTTGTTTAATATGGGGGCACCAGTAGATGTCCTTCCCCTCCTCCCACCCCCACCCCCCAATCTAAACGAGAGGGTCAATCAGTGCAAGGTCAAAGCCGAACACACAGACATGCATGCACCCACCTACCCTCACCCCCAGGAATCGAACTCTCCACCTGTAGTCAAATATCCAACAGTTAAACTGTGGACTCTATAATAGGATGTAGGAGAATTTTCATGGTGGGGGGCAAATGTTGTATTATAGCTTGCGGGTTGAACCACTGGATCTACTTTTTCTTCAAGTTCCCCATTTTTTGAGTGGGGCAGACTTCACTTCAGATAAATGCGGATCCGCCACTGTTTGTGTTTGTGTTTGTGTGTGTGTGTGTGTAATGAGCCGCAATGAGCTCAGCATGAGCTGAGACGACGAGATCATCTTGTTTGGCAGCCCTGCACTTCTTAGTATTTCAGATATTATTAGTAGAATTTGCCGGGGATGTTGGCAATATGGAATCTCTGTATGATGAGCTTTGTTATAATTTGTGGCCGAACTGAACTGGTTGGTGGTAATGACAAGATCCATCTCTAAATAAACCTAATATAAAATTTATATGACAGAAGGTTGGATTCTAGTGGGTTTGGTTTCCTAGTCCATATCTTAACCATTTTGTTAGTGGACATAACCAAAGGGAAGTACATACAGATCAGGAATTCAATCAAAAGAACCAGCTCGATCCGATGAATCAAAAGTAAGAGAGAGAGAGAGAGAGAGAGAGAGAGAGAGAGAGAGAGAGAGAGAGAGAGAGAGAGAGAGAGAGAGAGAGAGAGAGAGACCCTCTAGTCGGTTATTTTTGGTTTACAAGAGCAAGCCAAACGCGCACCTTGGGGAGTTGAACTCCCTACCAACAGCAATGGTGGAGAGTACCCTGCTGTTGACCTAACAGTCTGAGTTCCTTGATAGCTGGTTGCCTTTATGGTAGCATTATTAAACAAAAAATAAGTTTTTGTTCTCCTCTTTAAAAATAATACGGAGAAAGAACATCATGAAGGTTTGAAGCAGGTGCCCGTTATGCCCTTCTTGATGCCCAAATCCTCTTTCTTCTCTTTTTTTTGTTTGTTTTTACAATGTTAAATTTATCGTATTCATAACTGCATAATAAAACACACCGCAACCTTAACACTAGGCATGGTCAACTAGAGGGTGCTGCTAAGTGGTCACGAACACTAGGCATGGTCGACAAGAGGGTGCTGTTAAGTGGTCATGATTCCTGGTATTGCTCCCTTCGTACTCAACCATGCTTAACTTCCGAGTTCATAATACTAAAACAATATAGGTGAATACATTGTCATTCTTATCTTAGATTAAAATTTTCATAAAGTAATGATGCCCCAATACTCGATTGGACCTGCACATGGGAAGCAGCTGACCTGTATCCATCTTGGATCCAGCAAGATGTGAAAGCCAAATGCAGCTTCTCATGTTGTACTTTAAGATCCGGATCCAAATTCAATCTATCACCCAACTCTGGTCTGGTGGCTGTCTCTCTTAGTGACTGGATGTCAAAAGCTGTTCCAGCAAAGCAAATCCGAAAATGTTCAACCTGTATGTTACAACGGAATGCTAATCGTGAAGCGGCCGTCCTGGTCTCCTAAATTTGGTCGGGTCCAAGCCTACTTGCTAGAATAAAATCTACGCAAAGTTTTAAAAAAAATCGGCGACATCGGCGAGAAAACCTCTCTCTCTCTCTCTCTCTCTCTCTTCGTATGTACATATAAAAGACATCCAAATCTTACAAGTTCCTTGAGTTTCTCATTTTACCCTCTCCGATTCACTTTTTTCACCTTCCATCTGCTCCAATTATTGCTTCTTATTCCCTCGTCTCTCTCTCTCTCTAAAGAACTGTCTTCAAATCTCAGCCTGCATTACCTTCACCATCTCCCACCCCAAAACTCTTCCTTTCTCACCTCCCACCAATGACCAACCACACAAAAATGCTTCCTTTATCTTCACCCACAATTCTCCTCACTCTTGTCTTCTTCCTCGTGTTCGCCAAGCTATCGATTTCATTAAACGATCAACAACCCAAAACCATCTATGACGTTCTGCAATCAAATGGTCTCCCAATTGGATTATTGCCCAAAGGAGTTAGCAACTACAAAATAGATGATCAGGGAAGGTTTGAGGTTCATCTTGATCAAGCCTGCTATGCCAAGTTTGAGGATCAGGTTCATTATGAGACTAACATAACGGGTACGTTGAGCTACGGGCATATTGGAGCTCTCTCTGGAGTTTCTGCTCAGGAGTTGTTTTTGTGGTTCCCTGTGAGAGGCATAAGAGTTGATATTCCTAGCTCTGGACTCATTTATTTTGATGTTGGTGTCATCAAGAAACAGTTCTCTTTGTCTCTCTTTGAAACCCCGCCTGTGTGCAAGGCTGTGGATGGTCTTGATTGGCTTAATCTCTATCAAGGAAAGAAAGTTGCTGATGTTGTTCTCAAGGTAAGAGTTAACCTTTTTTTCATTTTATGGATCTTTGTTGATGATATGCTAGTTAGATGCGGAGAATTGTTTATTTATTGGTCTTTTCTTACTTGCTTTGTATCTGGATGGTGTTGTTTGTTCTGCTTCCTGAGTTGTATTGCTGTTGATCTTAGTGTCAGGGTTTGAAAATTTGATGTGTTTGTGCTTTTTCTTTGGTGAAATTCGTCTGATTTGTTATGTTTAGCTGTCGGCCATGGAAATAGCAAACCGTATATGTTGGATTTAATGTTAATTAAAGTTGGGTTAATTAAAAAGGCCGTCAGCGAAGCAAAAGCTAAAATTTGAGAGGATTTATATAAAAGAACTCAACTCAAAAGAGGGTGAAAGAGATATTTTTAGGATAGGTAGGGCTAGAGATAAGAAAACTAAAAATCTTAATTATGTTAGATGCATGAAGGACGAGGATCAAAAAATTCTAATGGCAAATGATGATATAAGAAATAGATGAAAAACTATTTTTATAAGCTTTTTAATGAAAATAAAGATGTTAGTATTAGCTTAGAAGAGTTAGCCAAATCAAAAAAGTATATAAACCACAATTTCTACCGACGTATTCAAAAGAATGAAGTCAAAGAGGCTCTTAAACATATCAAGGGTGGTAAATCGGTAGGACATGATAATATTCCTATAGAAGTTTGAGAAATACTAGGAGAAATAAGAATCACTTGGCTCACAAGACTATTTAATGAAATATGGAGAAACCAAAAGATGCCCAAGGAATGGAGACTGAGTACATTTATACTCATATATAAGAACAAGGGAGACATTCAGAATTATGCGAATTATCGAGGTATCAAGTTAATGACCCATACTATGAAATTGTGGGAAAGAATTATCGAACATAGGTTAAGACAAGTATCAAGTACAACAGAGAACTAATTTGGATTCATGCCCGGCAGATCTACTATTGAAGCGATTCACCTTTTGAGACGTCTTATGGAACATTTTAGAGCAAAAAAGAAAGACCTTCACATAATATTTATTGATCTAGAAAAAGCTTATGATAGGGTACCGAGGAAGGTTGTTTGGACAACTTTGGAAAAAAAGAGGTATCCCATTGACATACATTAACCTTCTAAGAGACATGTATGATGGTGCAAAAACATGTGTGAGGACTCATGAAGGAATGATAACCTTCTTTGAAGTTAATATTGGGTTATATCAAGGATCAACTTTAAGTCCATACTTATTTATAATGGTGATTGATGAGTTAACAAAACATATTCAAGATGAAGTACCTTGGTGTATGTTATTTGCATATGACATTGTATTAGTGGAGGAGTCTAAGGAAAAAGTTAATAGAAAATTAGAGCTATGGAGAGAAACATTAGAAAGCAAAGGCCTTCAACTTAGTAGAACAAAGACATAATATATGGAATGTAAGTTTGATCATTTGGTTACCTCAAAGGACATAGAAATTAAAATTGGCACACATTGCATCCCCCAAAAGGAAAGTTCTAAATACCTAAGGTTAAATTTTCAAAGTGATGGAAGAATTGATGAAGATGTTACGCATAGAATTAATGATGGTTGGTTAAAATGGAGAGGAGCATCATGAATTTCTTTGTGATAGGAAGATACCATTAAAGTTAAAAGGTAAATATTATAGAGCAGCAATTAGACCTGCCATGTTTTATGGTTATGAGTGTTGGGTAGTTAACCATCAATATGTACAAAAGATGTTTGGGACAGAAATGAAGATGTTGAGATGGATGAGTGGTCATACAAGAAAAGACTCTATACATAATAATGTTATTAGAAACAAATTAGGAGTGACACCAATAGAGGATAAAATGAGAGAATATCGTTTAAGATGGTTTGGACATATAGAAAGAAGATCAAAAGAAGAACCTCTAAGAAGGTATGAAAAACTAAATTTGGAAAGTATTAAAAGAGCTAGAGGACGACCACAAAAGTGTTGGAAAGAAACAATAAAGAATGATCTAACTTATTGTGAGTTAATTGCTAACATGGCACGTGATAGAGCTATGTGGAAACAAAGGATCTATATAGTCGACCCCGTCTAGTATGGGAAAAGGCTTAGTTGTTGTTGTAAATAAGACTAAGTCGTTCTTATATAGTAAGTTTGAGATTAAAGATATGGGTGTGACTTACGTGATTTTAGGGCTTAAAATCACTAGGTCTACTTATGGTATAATAATCTCTCAGTTTCACTATGTTGAGAAAGTTTTAGAGAGATTTGTATATAAAAATTGGAGCCATGTTAAGATCATATATGATTTATCTAAGGTTTGTATAAGAATGAAAGTGGTATTCTCGTGTTTCAAATATGATATTCTAAAATTATCGGTAGTTTTGTGTATCTAACCAACTGTACATGACTAGATATTACTTTTGTTATGTGTAAGTTCATAGATAAAACCCATTGGAAAGTTCTAGACAAATTGCTTCACTATGTACAATTTTCCTTGGGATGTATTACTGTAAATATCTTTCTGTTCTTAAAGGATTTAGTGATGCTAGTTGAATAGCAAAAAAACTTTGAGAGTAATCGGGTGTAGTAGCACTGTCACATGAAAATCCAAGAAACAAATTATTTTATCTCATTCTACCTTTGAGGCAGAACTATGTACTTTGAATGATACTGGATTGAAAGTTAATGGCTTAAAGAACCTATTTATAGTTTACTTATGGTAAAGAAGTCACTTAATGCAATTTCAGTACACTATGATTGCATGACTACTATTTCTAAGATGAATAGTTCTAAGTACAAACAAAAGCAACAGAGACACATTAAGTGACACATTAAGTCAAACTAAAGTCTGTAAGAGCTTTTATGTCTGATGGGGTCATGGTTGGAGATTTTGTTAGATCCAAAGATAACACAATTGACCTTTTGACTAAAGATCTAGCTTTAGTTTAGAAATTTAGGTTGAGGATGGGATTGAAACCCACGATTTGTTCACAAGTAGCAATCCAACCTACATTCAGTGTAGATCCCACGAAGTATGTTTAATGTGGTAGTAACAAGTTGTTCGGTGAATAGGATAACACTTTTTATTATGTGATACTTTCAGTATTTGTGATTCTGTTTCCAGTAAACCTAAAGTGTCATGACTATAAGTTTAGCAAGAGATTATTCTCTAATTGGGATCAAGTCTTAGGATAAGATGCTAGTAGTATCTCTGGAGAAGTTCAGGTAAGTGATTGACATCGTGTAGTCACAATACGGGAATTGGGTTATTCCCTTAAGTCAATCATATGAATGCATGGCCATTAATGCATCATCCCTAAAGATCACGCCATAGCTTTTTATTATGTTGTTATCAATAGACACCTTTACACCCAAGGTTTAGGTTAAAGACGTATATTCACCTAGTTCTTTTAAGGGTAATACTAGACAACTCGGGTAGTAGTTCAAATTTAAAGGTATTATTACTGAAATCATAATATGATGGTTGATTTGGGAGGACACTTTACACTAAAGACTCTGTGGGGATCGCTAGATTTAGTGTTAATTAAACCTATGTGCATTAATAATATTTAATTAATATTACTTAATATTTAATTGATGTATCATTGATATACGTAAAAATCCTAAAGTATAAAGTCATGTGTGAGGAACTTTTGCATGTGAAGACCGAGAGAAGACAAAGTTTAGTCCATATCGAATAATGAGATAAACCCACATATCTTTTTATATAGTTGGTAGCTCATGAACCTTAGTTAAAGAGATTTGAGAGGACATGCTAGACCACACAAGCGCACTGGATCAAGTTTGGGCTTGGGCTTGGGACTGCCTTTGGTCTATTTTTTACACGAAAAACTTTTGATCTAATGATCAAAAGTGTTTATGCGAGAATGGTTATAAGACGAAGAGATATGTCGTTTGGTTCGGATCCATGATCCGTGATCCATCATGCAACCTATAAATAAGGGATTAAGTGTCCATAATCCACACTTATTCGATTAAACACTCTCTCTCCTTAGTCTCGCCTCTCTTGCGTCTCTCTCGGGCCATGGTGTCTTATGCCTGAAGTGACTCCTCCCTGCCATCCTTCTTCTTCGGCTAAAGGCAACTCAGCTTGGGTGAAGTCTACTCAAAGCAATGTATTTGACTTTGGATTGTGTGTATATTTTATTCTAATAGAAAAGCGTAGATACCTATACGTACTCTCTAGCGGTGCGCTGATTTATCTAAGAAAAGTTCGCAAGAACGACTCGTATAGATAAGTTTTTTTTTCTTATTACAGTTTGCTTGTGTCTTCCGTATAGTTTGTTTATGGCTTACTTTGGATATGTGGTTATTATTGATTGGGGCATGTTTATAATTGTTGCATATATGGGTTTCTTATGCATGTATTTCTATGATTGTTTACAACAATCTTCCCAACAGTATCCTCATTTATCATATACTACTCTGTTAAAGACTTCGATTTTTTTTCTGTTTGGCAGTTTGTGTGCCAGTTTCTGCCACTGACTATTGAGTTCTTATGACTGGTATTCAGTTTATGACCCGGCTATGGGTGATGGAGCTATTTCAGCAGTCATGGTGCTGCTGATTAAAGGCCCGAGAATATGCTGAGAATTAATCCATTTACTGAATTACAAATTAGTATTGAGACTTGATTCCTGTTTCTTCTCTTTTTCCTCAATTGACAAGCTGAATTTATCCGAAGCCTTTCCGATTTACACAGCTTAGGTTTCGAAATTGCAACCTTTGACTTACAGGTTCTTTTGAGCCAATTCCTTTTCTGTACATTAGATATGATTTTCTGAGCATTGAGTCTTCATTTCTCTGTTTCCTGACACGTTAGTTGTTGAAAGGATCTGTATCATTTTGTGCATGTGTTTCCCTCGGCCTTTTCTGTTGGATCTTAACAACGACTTAATACCTCCTTTAGTGCTTTTCTGATGTCCTGACTAATCTAAATATTTTGTTTCAGAGTAAAATGGGGAACCTTTGCGAATATCATCAGGACAGTCAGAAGTCTATCCTATGAGTACCTGAATTGGGAGCTCAAACAGTTACGGTTTCAGCATGTTATATTGTCTCTCTTACATCAAAACAGTCTCAGCCAATCCGTTTAGCAGATCGTATGCTTCTCTCATGTGCTTGTACTTGAGTTGGCTTTTCTGTCAATGGGAGAATGAATTTTTCATAGGTGAGGAAGATAATTGCTGCTTGTGTCAATGGAAAGAAGGGGAAGTGAAGAAACAAGATGTACAATGGAATAATAGAGAGATCAATTGAGACTGGCAGATTGTTAGTTTGGTTAAGCTATGAGTTGCAGGTTTTGGTCATTATAATACTATGTGAATGGGAGGTTTTGCTCTTGCATATGTCGAGTTGAGACTTGTGCCACGTACTCCTAAAGCTCCTGGTGCGGGAAATGCTGAATCCGGTGAATTTCAATGATGGACTCTTCGTTCTGTTTGTATAGTTGCACGTAAGTGGTTGAGGAAAGGTATATCATTCCCTTGGTGGGATAATAAGCATCTCTCTTTTGTTATTTGTGAAAATGTTTTCGTGTATTGGTCATAATAATGGACTTGGCATTTAATTGATTCAAAGTCGTTTTGTCATGATTACAAACTTCCATTCCATATTGAATGTAGTTATACTTTCATTGTGAAAAATGGGATGAGCAATGCAATATTTTCGCGTGCTTACAACTGGTACATGCAGTGCTAATCATCATGCTCCTCTTTTATTGTTAAAATGGGGAGGCTGCCAGGTGTGCACCCCGTGGGTATTGAACTCGCCACCTGCAATTGTGAGTCGAGCCCGCTAGCCAGGTGAGCTATCGCTATGAGAGCAACATGCTGTTTTTTATGTTGTAGTACTGGTATGGCATGATGCTTCCATGCAGGTGGTACGAGTTCTGTCCAGCACCGTTTTGCAAAGTGTGCTGTACTTAATGAATTCTCGTATTCTTCATCTTCATCACGTTCATCTGTGTACAGAGTTGTATAGTTTGATAGTTCCACTGAAATGCATAAAGGCTTCAAATGTAAACTTCCAACTAGGAATAGCTCTTCCCCCGAATGTAAACTTTTAACTAGGATTAAAGCACTGTAAAACACTGTTTATAGCAATGATTGGGAAAGTAACAGTGTTGGATGACATTTAACTTGATGGTGTCATGTCATGGCTTTTACCTTTCGTATAGCGAACATTGGCGATGTAAATGTTGGGGGTCAAGGCATTATTCGTTTGCACGAGTCCTGATTCCGACAGCAGACAGCAGCACAGCAGTGCACTGAAGCCTGTTGTCTCAAACGCACTCTTTGGTTGAGTCGCCTGGTAGACATCCTAATCCTATCAAGGTATCATTGTAAGTATATACACTATAAAATAGGTATGGAATCTCAATACCCCGAGAGAGAGAGAGAGACCACATAAGTTTTGATGAAGATAAAAATGAGAAATTCACCGCGGTAATTGGATATAATCTTAAAGTCAGTCGCAGCTTTTTGCTGGAAAAGTGTAAAACTAACCAGCTCTTCAAAAGAAGCAGATTCAAGCCTCAAAAGTGTTTCAACAAGCTACAATATACATGAAATTTCTTTTTTAGAGATAAATGCTAATAAAGAAGGAAGAAAATGGCAGCTAGGCATAAAGTCCAATCCATCTAGTGTGAGGAAAAGGCTTGGCTTTGGTTTTGGTTCCGAACTTATGTGGTTCAACATCAGAATACAGAGAGCAGGGCCTGTAGACATGTCCACTACCCAGGTATCAAACTTGAGACCACCTGCTTGATGGTCTTTCGAGCCCGACTAGCCACCGTAGCAGAACCTTTTGTGTGTCCACAAGCATAAGCAACAGACCCCTTCAACTGGAGATCATCATCTCAGAGGATTAGGCGTCGCACTGACCAACTTTGAGTCTGAACCCACAAACTGGCCCACCTGCTCATTGGTTTAGTTCCTTTTTTATAAGGCTGTTGCTACAAATCTTTCATCTGTCTACATTGTTAAGGCTTGTTTCTACGTCAATGCCTGCTTTTTACCACGCCTAAGTGTACCCTGAGCCAACCAGAAGTTGGAGGTTTTGACGGCGGCAGATTTCTTACAACTGCCCTTTATGCAGGTCAGATCGATAACAAAGAGGAAGCCAAACCTTGACAAAGTTTTTATTCATGCAACAATATGAGAGTATAGATCAACACACATCACTAAGATACAGAAAATACAAGGAGTCTCAATGTCAGCTTTTACTCATGCAACAATTATTCTAGTGTTCACAACAATTTTACAACCATCAGTGTTCTCTGACGCGTATCGTATCGAGTATCGCTGAGCTCTATGATACGGGCGATACGCCCAAAAAAAAATTCAATTTTTTTTCAATTTTTTTTTGAAGGTTTCTAGCCTCTCTTTACTTCTCTAAGACATCCTTCGACTGCTTTAAAAATCTAGTGAAACATCTTCATGAATTCCTAAGAGTTTATATAGACATTAATATAATAATATTATCTTTCAAAATTTTTTACAAATTTTAAAATTACACATATACTATTCAAGAAACAATAATTGAAAATAAGCCAAAATATCAAAAATGATCTTTATATATATATGATCTTCTTGGGTTCAACCTTCTAATGCAATAGCGAGCTCGATTAAGGTCACGATGAATGTGGACTAAAATTGAAGAATTTGTATTTGGTTAGTTAAGCTTTTTTCAACAAACCTATTTGGCAACAGTTTGAATACTGTCAAGGGGATTATTCATATTTGATACATAAATTTGGTTATACATGCATTATATGTTGAATATTTCTTCATATAAAGACATATCGTGTATTTAGCAATTTGGTTAGTTAAGCTTATCTCTAACGAAATTTATATTTTACATACACATTTTGCAATCTTAAACAAGCATATCAAAGGATTCCTTAGAAAGAAGTGAAGAGAGGCGAAGAGACACCAAAAACCTTCAAAAAACATTTGATTTTTTTTTGAAAAAAAATAAATTTTTTTGAAACGTATCTCCTGTATC
This sequence comes from Brasenia schreberi, assembly GCA_036023115.1. NCBI lineage: Eukaryota > Viridiplantae > Streptophyta > Magnoliopsida > Nymphaeales > Cabombaceae > Brasenia > Brasenia schreberi. The sequence goes on from JAYKKT010000077.1 coordinate 6,029,582, forward strand.
GCACGATACGGTGCGATATTCACCGTTTTACAATACGGGGTAGTGTATCGTATCGTGATTGCCCATGATACGGTGCGATACTGGATAACACTAACAACCACCAATTCCCTAACAAAGAGGAAGGTTTTATACATACATATATATATAAAATAAAATCTCTATCATTTAATTAACAATCAATAATAAAGATTTGAATTAAAAATATCATTATACTAGTATTCTTTACATTTAATATATATATATATATATATATGTATTAAATATTTTTTTTATTTTATCACCACAATCATTCATCTCAAAAATCAACAAGTTGAAATGATAAAATAAATTTAAGCTGTAATGGTTTTGAACATTTACCTATATATATATATAAAGAAAGAGGATAATGATAAATACATAATATCTTTCTATATCTTACATAAACATTTTCATTGTTTGATTGACATGATTAATAATATATATTTAAATTAAAATTACTATTAAATTTATATCCTTTGTATTTAATGTACATTACTTTTAGTTTTATCATTTCAATCACTCATCCCAAATATTTGAGTGAAAATTTAAAACATTAAATATTTTTCATTTTATTACCTCAACTATTTATCTCATACATTATTTATGAAAAATCATGCACCAAAAGACATTGGACATTTACATCTTTCTCCCTCTAAATATATACATATATATAAAGAGAGAGAGAGACAACAAAGAGCACAACCCAAGTAATAAATTAGGTATCACCCACCAAATTTATAATGATAACTCACTATGCGTGCATAGTTTGTGACTTTGTGCACATCTCTCTCTCTCTCTCTCTCTCTCTCTCTCTCTCTCTCTCTCTATATATATATATATATATATATATATATATATATATATATATATATTATCAAAGGAAAAGTAGATTCAAAAGCAGATCAAAACCCCAAAAAAATAAGGTGAAGGTATGACTCACTACAAAAAAAAGAACAGGTAATGAATTTTGTTGCCGTTCAATAAATAAGAATTCGATGACCACGAAGGTGGCACCGGAGCCACCCATTGTGGCGCGCATGAAGCCCATCCCAAGCCCGACTGTCATGCCACCACTCGACTCTGATGATAGGGGATTCACATATCGACTCTGACAACATACCACACTGTGAACACGGTTGGATGCCATCTAAACGGAATTGGAGAATAATTCTTGAGAAATCGAAGAAGATCAATCATCTGCGATAAGCATCATGAAAATCGAGTATGCACGATCACCATACATTTGAGCACTTGCTTATAAAGATCAGCAGAATTAAGTAGCTGTATCATGTTATCACCACAGGTGGAAAACAACATAGCAAACAAGTTTGCCTGGCAGCAGTCACTTAATTATTTGGGAAAAATGGTTTCCAAAAATACCCATGTTTAGAGAGAGAGAGAGAGAGAGAGAGAGAGAGAGAGAGATCATTCTTCACTTTGTCTGGTTCCTAACACTGGAATGTCTTCATACCTCTTCTGCAATAGAGAAATCGAGACAAATAGATGAGGAAAATTACTGGAGCGCTTACATACTAATGACCCTAAACAAGTAAACATAAACATGCAAATAAACGAGCAAGACGAAACAACCAACAGCATTGTGCAGAGCAATTTAGAGAACTTGGTGAGATTCAAAGAACATGCGTCTTTGCAAGCACACAAGTCAATGGTGTTGAACTAACGGCCAGTTTCTGACAAACTCACTCGAACAAGAATAGCCGTGAGTTTACAAAAAACATATGGAAGGTCAAACCATGATTACAAAGAGGCACTACATGCAGCACCACGCCACAATGTACAAATACCAAACTATAACAAAAGGGAAAACAATAAAGAGAACCACAGCAACACACCACAATCAGATAAAGGTATATAAGAATCAAATTGTTTCTATAGCTAGCCTTCAATTATGCGGTCCTACAATCACCAAGCAAGCATGTTGAAAGAATACACGGTAACTGAGACGTTGATGAATCGTGCTAACAAGTTTTCAGCAGACTGAAAATTAAACCACCTGTCAATAGAAAATGTAAACGGAATTGTCAAGAAGCATGTCATTCGTTCCCCCTAAATTAGTTTGAGTCTAGCATGTGGTGCAGATTCGTTTACAACATGATAATGGGCAACAAAAATATCGCATTCAATTTCCATCACGCAAGAACACGAATTGGACAATATGCTGCAACTCGGACGGTATTGTGACCTGTGAGTTTCAGTAGAAGACAAAATCCAGAAAATCACCCTCGGTAGCCATACACACAGAAGAAACAAACTTCACATAACAAGATAACTCCACAAGAAGACACCTCACAACGAAAACACAAAACAATCCTAAAAGATATATTTCCAATACAATGTCAAAGGAATTGTCAATTGCAAGGCAACTCCTTTAGTTACGAGAGAGAAAGAGAGAGGGAGAGTACCCCAATATTTTTATATTCCCACAACTTATGAACGCCATAGTCCACAGCCTGCATGACAGTAAGCAACATGATTAGCTGCTACACAAGATGCATATTCTGTGTTGGCAACGTGTGGTTCACTGTTGGCTAAAGCACTAAATAGTAAATAGTAGTATACAGCAGACCAATTACAGGAATAGAGACGTGCATAAGATAACAAAGTTACAAAAACAGAGCATCTCCAAATCCAGACAATAAGTAGATAATACGAGAATGCATAAGGCATAATCAAGCATGTCCTAACCTTCAGTACCTCCATGAAAATGAAGCGTGATGGATAAAAATGAAAAGTTCAACTACAAGTAAAAGCAGAAGATAAAATTAAGCTATTAAAGTGTGGACATATTGAAGTTCACAAACTGAAGGACAAATGAAAACTCAAAAAGATTGGATGCGTCAAGAATGAAAATAAGATCAGAAACGTCACATTTCATATCATGCAGGCAAACAATGTCATCAACGTATAAAATTGTTGAGCACTTCTGGTGGCTGCAGATTCCTTGCTTACTGTTAAGAGAGAGTTTTGACTTTTCGATATATGGCCAAAGGCTCTCGTTATCGAAAAAATTAAATGGTACAATCATACACATTGAACATTTCAAAAATCAGCATCTTCATCATACATAGAAGAGAAACCCTGGGAAATCATGTTTCTTATAGAATGACTTAATTATTAGACTTGGTGGAATTCCAAATTGTATATATGGTGTTCAATATGCACTTTTACTGTTTTAATATACTTTTCTGCAATAAACATTAATAGCAACGTGCATTCCCCAAATTTTGTTGAAAATCAACACAAGAGTATAATTTTGTCATTTCTTCTTATAGTTGTGTTGCTGAAATAATTATAGCACTTTTGACAATTAAAATATGTTGGATGTTACCTATGTTTTCTTGGCAGGGCTGAAATCACTCATATAGGATTTTGATAGTTACCAGAACAGGAAGTGAGAAATAACATGCAAAAAGAAGTCATGAAATCAAATTTTAAGATTTGAGAACTGAGAACAATGAGTATTTGAAGAACTTTTGGGAGGTAACATGCAATAAGATTTAGTAGAAATTCCAAAATTTCAGAAAAAAATCTCTTCCAGAAGAGAATATAATAATCACGAACTAATTACAGTGCTTACTAGATAGGCATAGCTATCTAATATCTGTGTATAGTAGTGGTGGTGGTTCTAGAAGTGCATATTTTTTGAAGACCTTCACAAATAAACTAGCAGAAATTATATCCCAGCCACCATATAACCTTTGTTCCTGAGAAATTGGACGCATTTACCACATAAACACTGACAAGGCATTTTTCACTTCCTAGAACCAGATCATCTTCCAATGCAAACACTGGAAGCTTAGAAGGCCTAGATAGAACAACTCTAACTAGGATGCAACTCGTTGTCCTATAAGCTGCAGCATATTTTTCAAAAGCAAAAGCAAAAGCAAAAAGAAAAGAGAAATATACCTCTCAAAACTGTCTTCAGACAAAGAGACATGGAAAAAATCAACTGCCTTTCTTTTTCAACCTCAATTATTATAATGATAATAGGAAGCACACTGCTTTTATCTTAAGGAAAACAAAATAAGAAAACGCAACGAACACAACAAGGTCTTGCCCTCATGCGACAAGATACCGTTTTGGCAGGGGAATCATGTAAACAGCCATTACGAGTGAACCCACCCAAAAAAAAGAATATCATATCCAAAGTGATAACTAGAGCCATTCTTCCAGAAAGACTTTTACAAACTACCTAATCTGATCAAAGTTCAAACCTAACTCTACGTGCTGATCATATGCCAAGATCTCTCTAATGCGACCATTTTAACTTTTAAGGGAATTTGATGCACACATCCGCCGAGACAATCAAATAATAATGACACGTTTCTCTTCAATTTTTTTTAAAAAAAATCAAAGTTCTCCACTTATTCCAAAGGTCTGAACAAGAGGGTGCATCGGTATCCCTAGTTATCGCTTCTCTGAAAAAAAAAAAGAAGATGGAAAAACTCTCCTCCTAAACCGAGCATTATCCTAACGAAACTGCTATCACGAAACAAAGAAAATACAGAAAGCATCAAATCAAGAAAATACCATTACCAGCACTAAAAAACACCCAAAAATCAAGCTCAATAACCATCTGCATAAGCTAATCCAGAGATATATTCCTAGAAAAACAGAAACCGAATTGTCCTGCCGATTTCCACGGATGAGAAACCACAACAAACTGCTTTTCCCATCAATCAAAGCAGCATCCAATAACTAACCATATAAAAACGATCAAAAGACGACAAAATAAGTGAACGGAGAGATCAGAGGACGAGGGGTACCCGTTCGCCAAAGAAGGCTCCAGCGACGATGAAAGTCACGTAGACAGAAGTCCTGCGCATGAACAGCCTATAGATCCCTTCAGAGATCCCCATTGCTGAGATGGGAAAGACAACTAGGAGCGAGTGGGAAAATCTAGGGCTTGTTTCCCCCCTTTACTTTCTCCACGAAGTAGGCGAGAAACGGAGAAAACCAGTTGTGAGACGGCTTAGTCGCTTAAAGCAGCATTTTCCGGATCCGGATTCAGCCTTATTTTATCTGGTCTGGTCCAGATTCGGATTTTTGCCTGCAGCCGTTTCCTTGGCGTGTCGGATGCGATTCGGGCACGTATAAACTTCTTTTATTCTGTTACAAGAGGAGGCCGAAGCCTCACATAGACCTACACATGCACACCTCAGCGATCGAACTCACCACCTGTAATGCAACAGTCAGTCAACGCCCTGCCAGATGAGCTAGCGCTCGCGTTCCATGTATAATATCAACTTTATTAGATTTGAAATTGTTTTCGTTTTGTAATTATAAGTAAAAATCACAAGATTACAAAGTTTTTTTTTCCACTGAAAGGCCTAAGCTCAAAAGGAGGGTGCAGGCTTGATTCATTGCTTGTAGATTCTTGATACCAAAGCCATTTTATTATCTGTATAGAGACGATCATTTTCTTGTATTGGCTCGACTCTTGTGCAGAGATTAATGGGAGTAAAGGCTTCAACCTGAATACAACAATCTTGGAAATGCATTTATATATTGTATTGCATAATGAGATCGGCCTGGACAAGCCTTTCTGGTTTCTTTACCTTCTGCAACACAAGAAACGTTTCGGTTAAAGAAGTAATAGTCTCTGGACACTGAAGCATGCACGGTGGTTCGGTGTTGGTGGCCCAACTTATGAGTCTGTTCAAGAGATCCGGTTTCATGTCGGTATGGTCTGGCATAAATTGGAGTCGGAACTTATGGAGGCTCGCCCGTAAAACTCTCTACCAGTTGACAGAAGTGAGCATTTATTTCAATTACCTCTTCCTTCCAACCAATGCATATGCACCCTGCGAACCCATCACCCAGGACAGAGAAGAAACCTTTAAAAACTTAACTTGCAAAGAATGATCGACCTCTTTGGAAGTGTATTCCGGTTTTCAGTAAAATTAACATGAAAACATGATTCATCTTCACAAGCATTCATGTTGCTCGCTTGATTTCGGGGCCACCCACACCTCTGTGGCTCCAAATAAGAAGATTGCTTCCCATAAGTGTATCCACTGATGCACACATGCACACACACAAGAGAAAGAAGACAGCCGGCCAAGCATGGAGTGTTAACCACATCCATCCAAGATTCTCCCACATACCAAAAGAAATTGTATCGACCAAGAGAACACAAACAGGCCATTATATATACAACAACAACTAAGCCTTTTCCCATACTAGATGGGGTTGGCCACATGTTTCCACATAGCCTTATCATATAAAATCCATAATAGATAAGTCCAACAAAGCTTTATACTGGCTGTTGAAAGCCTTAACGCAACCCTCATTCTTTATCCGGGCTTGGAACAGGTCATTAAAGGGTGATCCCTGACTAAACCGATCATACTTCAAATGTACAACCGCCAGAAAAAGTAATACACAAATAAGAATAACTAATCCAGAACTAGACCAAGACATGCATCAACCAGTAAATAAGTAAACAGGCCATTATATATAGTAAACTATTTTATACACACCCTCATTGCTAGGATTCAAACGCAAGTTCCACAACAAACCAGAAAATTTGTGGTGCTGAGACTATCAAGCAGGTAGCTATTGATCCAATGGCAATTCTACGTATAAACACCTGCATGAAAACCTACTAACCTCTCCAGTAGTAACTCTGGTTGAAAATTCATCACCTTCACTGGAGCAGCAAGGACTACGAATCTATTTCCCCAAGTGTGCCAAGATTCTGCTCACTAGAGCCTCCTTTTTCCCAGTTAAGGGAAGATTGTGGGCTGCGAGGTAATATTTCAATTCTTGTCAAATCCTTAAGCTGCAAAAACAGAAACCGACCATTTCCAGTTTCAGTATAGCAAAGCATATAGCTTGCGCTTATGCAGCTGTAAGTGTTAAACGAAATCATACACAGGTTTTCACCTTTCCATTGTCAGCAAGCACGGGCCAGTCATAATTCGCCGATTCATTGGCAGCAACTCCTGCGGTTGCTTTCCGCTTTTTGGAAGCCCCATTAGTTGAAGATGCAGCTGCCACTCCCTCCGTGTCGTGGTTTTCTCCATAGACGGAGATTTTAAAAGCTTCAATTGCACCCACAATTCCAGGCCTGGGGATAAAATTACAGGAGAGATTAGTTATACATAAGCTATGATAAGAGTAATGCAGCTAAAAGTACTCACTTTGACATGCCTTCCTCATCTGGCACGGTTTCATCCTTCACCTCTGGCAAGTCGTCATCTTCTCCAAGAGCCAATGCCTGCAGCATCTCATAGTGCCTCTGCAAAGCTGCAAAAAGTCTGTTAGAGAAAACATTTTGAAAAGCACCTGGGATTTAAGATTAATTGACGATATCTTGGTTTGAGCTTTTCAAGTAGCAGAACTCAGGAAGAGCCTTTACGGCAACAATATAAGCAATCTAAAGAACAAATTTGTCAGATTTTAATAAAAAAGGTAAGAACCACCAAGACCAGACCAAGTTAAGAAAATATTGTCTAGTTAAATTTTGGAAGATATGAATACAAAGGTACTCTAGATTAGCAATAGACCAAGCATGTCCATGTGAACATCTTAGAATGATACTGCACATGCTACGAATCACAAAGATCACATACGAACCATGACATATTGTGTACTTTCTTTAAGCTTTGTTATTTTTTCATGACCTTAAGATGATGGGAATTTCAACCTGCTCTTCCAATTAATTGACATGCATTATGTACATTTGAAGCTAAATTACCTTAACCCCGCTTTACTGATTAAACAGCACATGTACTATGACCTTCAAACTACTTCCATCAGAGATACTTGAACGCAGCGACCCTTCTGATCAAGTATACGTCTTTGAGAAGCAAACCTGACCATTAACAGCTTTGCTGTAGGCAGGTCTTGGTATAGGGTTCTTTTTTGTGTCAGAGAGCCCTACCGTGAGCTAACCCTCCGGGCTGGGTGCTGTATAGGGCTTTTATATATTAGACGTATCTACAGTTCACCAGCTACAGAATCTTTGGAGGAGCAAACGTGTGACAAAAGTGCATTTATTCAGCAAGAGGCAATAAGTATGTGCATGGAAGAGTAATCTACCTGAATTTGCAAATTGGCAGACCGAGAAGCCTTTCAGGTCAATCCTTTTCAACAAAACAGTCGCCCTTTTCACCTGCTCATCTGTTGCATGGGGAACACCATCATCGTCACCCATCTGTGTCTGCAACCTCACATGGAAGAAATATTAATATCATAGAACTCAACAATAAGCACACACCAAAAGAACTCATGCTGCCACAAGTCAAGAGTTGGAATGCAATATAAATCACTTGTCCGATAGACCATTTATCAAAATACCTCTTCAACGTGTCTAATGTCATCAGAGTACGGAAGGTATATCATGTACATTCCAGGGGGCTCAACCTGCCCACATGAATTTGTGACTTCATCCTGAAAAAAAATAATCATTATGAATCACATTGAGATGACAGGTACACATGCATGCACACAAAACAACAATTAGTGCAGGAAGCATGATTGAATTTGATACTGATGAATTGATGACATGGGAAGGAAACAGCACAAGTTATGAGATTTATCCGCTTACTTGAGCAAGAAGAGCAACTAAACGAGGACGAGATGAGCCACCATAAAATGCAACAGCATATCTGCAGAAGACAAGCGTCAAATTTGCACTTCAAAGCAGCCAGATGCCAAATATGAAATAAATCTGATGTTGTGATTGCTACTTAGTACTTCCAGGGTTCCCACTAGAGAACAGTAAAGTTCTGAAAGTTATGGTTCCGTTTTGTTTTTCTACTGTACAGGTGTTTGTAACGGCCAAAAACTAAGGAACAACTACTTACGCATCTTCTTTTTTATGAATACTTGGGACTTTTATAAGCCAAAGGTTAAGCCCTTTGCATTTTAAATGCTTTAAAACCAATGTATTTAACCACAAAATGCACTTAAATATAGAAGTAAATGGTTTTAGGGCATGAAGATTACATCTATACAGTTCATGCAGTATTTTTTTTAATAGGTTTCTAGACAATAGACACACATACAATTCATTTTCCGTTCAATAAATCTATCATGAAGTCAAGATTTTAAAACAACAGACGTTTGGCCATTTATTCCCAACCTTAAAATGATACGTGGATGTCATTCTCCTTTCACTTATAGGAAAACATGACCATGTTCTTTATAGACCAATTCATATATATTCATCAGCTTCTTCAAGCAATTCTTTTCTCTTCCAAACGTGTGGCAATAATTACTATTTATACTATTCTTGCGGCAGGAAACCAGAAGCACCTTCGAAGATAAACATGTCTAAGCATTGCCACCACAAGGAAAATAAAGCTATCTAGGCTGAATTTGCTTTACGTGAAGAAGAGCAATCGTCAGAGATACGATGTATACAGTTATGCCGCAAAGCGGTAGCTAAAGTTAGAGAAGGAAAGATTCTCCCCCTTCGAACGCCAATCAAGGCAACCAGACTGGTCAGATTAGAATATTCTTGACTGGTACGCTGCACTAGCTTATCTATCATGTCAAACAAAACAGGCAGATGTCTTTGTCTAAGACTTTCAAGTTTCAATACAAATATAGAATGATTGAAATCGCATCAAGTCAAATTCTGTATTTTAAATTGAGCTCGGAGACACTTTCCCTTATGCACAGACCACCAAAGATAACATTTGAGTTGAAGTGTTAGCTGATGTAACGAAGACGATGCTTCAATGTGGCAGCAAAAAGTTGATGAATATCACCTCAAAGTATCACTCGCATAAGTCTTAAAAAAGAAGGTTATAATAAGTAGTACGTAACAAAGGCACAATATTAAAAAAATATTATTTAGCTTTCACGTGAGGGATATTTATAGAGTAGATAAGATAAGAAGACAAGAGAGGAGGGGTAAGAGAGGAGAAGAAAGGAAGGGGGGTTGGCTGCCAGTCAGCCCCCAACGGCTATTGCACTAGTCGATGGGGACCGACGGCCCAAACCTACCGGTCCGAGCCACTTGGGCCCATTTTCTAACACCCCATCTTAAACTGACAACTCAATGACTTAAAGTTTGTCAATAAATCGATGAGCAAGTAACAACTTGGTGAAGACATCTGCAAGTTGATACTCTCATTTTATAAAATATAATATTAAATTACCTTATAGATGCTCTTCACGAACGTAGTGACAGTCCATCTCGATATACTTTGCACGCTCATGAAAAGTATAATTGTTGGCTATATACATAACACTTTTGTTGTCGCAGAACATGATTGGAGGAGCTTCTAATTGTATGCCCAAATCCTGAAGTAGTTGTCGCAGCAAGTTAGTTTGGTAGTGGTATTGGTCATTATACGGTACTCAATTTCGATGGAGTAAAGAGACACCTTTTGTTATTTCTTGCATCTCTATGAGATGAGAGAGTGACCAACAAATATGTACTAACTGGTGGCAGAGTGTCTGCCATTCACATCACCACCCTAATCAGCATCAGTATATGCGAGCAACTGAGATAAAAAGGAAGATAATAGAAGTACTCCCTTGATTGAGGTTTGTCGAATATAACGAACAATCCTCATAACAGCACTCATATGTACTAAGGTAGGCGCATGTTGAAACTGACTTACAGTATGAACGACATGAGCAATATATGGTCGTGTTATGGTAAGATAGGTGAGTATTCCAACCATCTGTTTATAAGGTGTGGGATCACTCAAAAGTTTGCCATCAATTAGACGCATCTTCTGGTTGATTACCTCAGGTGTCTCAATAACTTTGTCATTTGTAATGCCTAATCTAAGAACAATATCAAACGTATAATTTCAAACGGGTGTGGGATCACTCAAAAGTTCGCCATCAATTTGATGTATAATTTCAAACGTATTGAGATGGTTTTTAAAATCCTTTGATATAAACTTTCCTCTTGAATCAGATCTAAAACTCTTGATTTCGTAATCAAATTGATTTTTTACAAGATTATGAAAGATAACAAAATTTTGAAAGACATAGAATTTTGCTTTTAAAAGATATACCCATGTATACCTAGTAAAGTCATCTATAAAAATGACATAATAGGAAATACCTCCTTTAGACAAAACGGGTGTCAGACCTCATACATCCGAATGAACTATTTTGAAGGGTCTTGTTGTAACATGTGTTTTGTTTTGAAATGAAAGATGTTGCATTTTACCAAGAACACAATTTTTGAAAGAAAAAGATTCCTCAGATTTCATTCTAAGAGAACATTGATACAATTTTTGTCAAAACATTAGTTTGTTGTACAATAAAAGAGCATCATTTGTCAAAACATTAACATATCCTATACTATGCAAATAGTCCATGATGTAAAGTTCACCCTCTCTATGGCCACGACCAATCACCTTCTTCGATAGGCGATCTTGTACAATACATTCCGTAGATGAAAAAGTTACAACACAATTTTTATCCGAAATTTGAGATAAAGAGAGTAAGTTCAAATTTAGTTTTGGAACAACATTAATTTTGAAGATTTCAAAATTTTTATTTTGTAAATCACCAATTTTATCTACATCTAATTTTGTTTCATTCGCGGTGTAAACATAAGATAAAGATTTTTTAACACGAGTTTAAAATTCTTTCATTAGAAGTCATATGAAACGAAGCACCCAAATCAAGAATCTAAGAGGTCATACCTTGAATTTCTTTTATTGAAGAAGAGCAAACCGCACCAATTGTTGCTTTCTCCTTCATTTGAGCTTCAAGTTGCTTCACTTTTTCTTTAAGTGCAAGAATGAAAGATGAAGCATGTTCTTCCATTAAGGCCACCTTCTTTTTCAATTTAGGGCAATTTGGCCTTATGTGACCGACTTCTCTACAATGATGGCAAATGACATCTTTTCTTACTTCGCTTGATCTTTCGTTTTTAAAATGAGAATGGTGATAAGCCTTCACATTTGCTTCGGGTTTAGATGTGAAAAGTGTGGTATCTCTTTGAAACTTAACTTAATTCGTTTTTGTTTTCGCTATTTGAAGATTGGTTAGTACCTTTTCTTTGGTAGGAAATGGCTTCCAATGAATAAGAGATGACCTAGCTCCTTCAAATTCTTCTCAGAGACTTCGTAGAAATTGATATACAAAATATTTATTGCCTTCACATTGTCTCTCATTAAAATATTGTGTACATTTCTTTTTATAGCTATATAGTTAATTCCAAATATTGGAATATTCACCAAAGAAATCATTTATCCCTTTATCTCCTTATCTAAGGGAGACTAATTTGTCTTTTAATGTCATTCTATAAGCAACATCACTTTGAATATGAGCTTTTTTCAAATATTCTCATGCTTATCTTGCATTAGTGAAGTCAGCCAAAGTGTCCATAGTGTGCTCATTTACGTTATTCATGAACACCCATAGGACCGTTCGATGACCTCCTTCATATTCTTCTTTTTGCTCAAGCGTAGCATTAATGGAGTATTCTCCCTTCGAACCACTTATATAACCCCATAATTTTTTGAAATAAAAATAATTTTTTATAATTTAAGCTCATGTTTTGTAGTTTGAAGGTGTTAAACGAAAAATTAAATCCTTCCTTTTCGTTCATATTTCAAAGAGAAAAACAATTATCAAGAAGTAAACTTACAACAAAATCAATAGCACTATTAACACACTTCTCGAGGTGATAATTAACATTTTCAAGATAAAAAATAACTCTGATACTATGTAATAAAGACGATGCTTCAATGTGACAGCAGAAGGTTGATAAATATTACCTCAAAGTATCACTCGCAAAAGCCTTAGAAAAGAAATCTATAATAAAAAGTATGCAATAAAGTCACAATATTTAAAAAAAAAATTATTTAACCACAAAATGCTTGATTAAGTATTTACACATGAGGGGCATTTATAGAGTATAGGATAAGAGGAGAGAAGAGAGGAGGAAGAAGAGAGGAGAAGAAAGAAAGGGGGGTTGGCTGCCAACTAGCCTCCAACGGCCAATACACTAGCCGTTGTGGACCTGGGCCCCCAACAGCTAGTGGCCCTGCAGGCCCGAGCCCTGACGGCCCGAGCTGCAGGGCCTACCTGGCCAAGCCACTTGGGCCCATTTTAAGGTATTCTAACTTTTAACAAGGTTTTGGACCTAGAAATTTAGCACGTTCAAGTGGGTTTAAGGCGATTTCAGCAGGCTAACCAATTTTCAGTCATTTAAAAAGCCACCCATGAAGGCAAGGAAAAATATTTAACATCAGAAAATATAAAACCTAATTACCAGATTTGCATCACAATGTCGGATAATTATGTAAAAGATAATTAAATAAGGTTTGCTTGCTCAGCACAGACATTGTCTGAACAACTTAGTATGCATGAACTCAAAGTAAAGGCAAAGTACACCACGGGTTTCCCCAGATAACAGCCCCCACATGCATGAACTCAAGATAGTTTGAAAATACTATGAAGATTTTAGCAAATGGTGGCAGTGAGCGGTTTGTTGTTTATAACCAATAATACACACCAGTATTTTGTGATAACTACAAATTAGTTTGCAGGAAAAAAAATTGAACCTCCTTGGTTTGGAAAAAGAAAGGCAGCAGCAAGAGAAATCTCTCTAGAGCAAGCACAATACCACACAAACTAGAAAATAAGTGGTTATCTTCGACTAGCCATAGAAACATATGCTTTCATTTCCACTAAGGATCAGAATCAAGAAGAATGATCACTTACATCATCACTTGGATAGAGAAACGTTGATGGCCTCAAATTGTGATACTCTTTTAGGAAACTTAATGGTTTGAATCCCAAAAGGCGAAGAACTGGTGCAGAAAATCTCTTTATTTCAGATAGCTCCTCAACTGTAAACTTGATATTCTGACTAAAAGAAACAACGATATAGTCATGCTCATGCACCTCATTTGCCCAACAGACAATGCCAGCAAAACCCTCAAGACAGAAAGATAAAAGATAATTCCTTCCACGGGAGTGACAGAAATATCAAATAAGCACTCTACATCAGCGTTCAAGGACCATTGAGATAAAAATGCCACTTTTATGAAGGTCAAGCCAGACAACCTAACATCCTTAACATCAGTTTTTTTATTGGTAACTCAAAGAAACTGCCTATCAAATGCTGGAGCAACCCAGCATAAAACTCTGAAGACAAGATCCCTGACCTGTCCTGACTTCCAGTCCAGCAGCCAGAGCACTTCTATTATGTGAAACACCCCTGGGGCAACACCAGATGATCAAACAACAAAAACCCATACTAAAATAAGACTTACGCTATGGCTTTGGATATAACACCATAGGAAGATCATTCAAATGTTTCAAACTCAACATAAATAAATAAATAAATATATATATATATATATATATATTCATAAAAATTGAACCACTGTCATCAACAAAATAATCTTCATGTCCATTACTGACATCCTTGGTGAAGTCATTTTATCAACCGATAATAATCACATCTCCACGCTCTTATAAGTTGATGGAAATTAGGCATAAGGACTTTTCTAGTGTACCAAAAAATAAGGGCATATAGCATCATTTAGTATCTGCCAAAACCGCATCTTATGATACAGGGTATTCGACGGCTCCTTGTAAGCAACCAAAAGGGTCATCCTCGTTTGTGAAAAGTAGCATCCTTTTAGCAACAGTTTTCACAGATCTGTAATTAATAAACAACACGAATGTTAATTCTCACTTGAAAAGACAAAATGACACCAAGAAACAGAAAATATGAAGGGACTCACCCCTTGCGCAATAACGCCTGTGCAACCCAAAGGGCATTGTACAGAGAGTTCTCCCTAGTTCCAGAAACAATCGCATTTCGACTTCCAATTTTTTTCATGAATGTTTCTGAACAAAAGAACATGATATGGTCAAATCATTGTCCAAAATCACACTGAGTAAAATAACAATATGACCTCATATATTAAATGCAAAAAATATTAGCCTTAACAACAAAAGGCTGGACATTGATGATATGTTTAGCATTAGTGTTTTATATAACGTAAAAACACAATCACTGAACGAATACAGAATTAAATTAATGATTCTTAGACAACTAGCGCTACCTAGAATATATGAAAAATACTTAGGCACAGATAAGTTCGCCAGAGCTACATGTCAACGGCAAAGAATCATTACAGGCAATAAAAAGATTATTTATCAGGATTTTATAGTTACACAATTTCACAGGACTTCTAGACATGGAAAAAATATAATTTCACCACTTTCACATTTAAGTCATTTTCAACAACAAATTAAAGAGGTGTGAAATTTTAGAAATATAAGAAAAAGAAAGAAGTTAGAACAATCAAAATCTTTACATGATGCCAAAATATATGGAAATTGCATGCTTCAGTAAAATAAAGCGCTGAGCTTGTGGTTAGTCCTGGAAACTACTTCAAAGGGCAAGGCAGCACCACAAACCCTCTATATGACTGAATTCTTTTATCAGTCTTGCAGTTGGCCTATCAAGATCATCACGTTCAAGAACATTGAATACATAAACTCCACTCAAATCCTGCAAATTTTTCTTTTCCCTCTGGGAAAAAGAAGAAAAGGAAAAGGTTACAACATGTGATGTAAGATGTCAAGAAAATATGAAGGAAAAAAACAGATAACATAAAGTGACCAAAATGTAGGTTTCACCATCTAGATGAGATAGATGTGGCAATATAACAATAAGCCACTGAAGTTGGTGTCCAAGTAAACATATTTGCTTCTTTTTTTCTCTCTATTTCAAGAAGCATATTTTTCTTTCACGAAGACATTAGCACCACTTTGACTCTTTTTGTTTGTTTTCTTGTTTCATTTACTTTGGACTTAGTGAAGCCAGAAACTGCATCCAGGTTGGGGGACTTGTAGACTGTCCGACAACCTAAAACCCCAACACAGGGCAGCTCCCTTGCCCCCAAGGAGCACACAGTTTTGGACTTTATGGCAAGCAATGCCCATCATATAATGAAAGTTACGAACTCCTTAAGCTTGAAGGCGTTTCAGATAACCCCTTTGCTGAGTGAAACACACCATGGGGGATTTATATGATTTATTCAAGACAATGATCTATCTGTGGATAGCCATGCACACTAGCGAAACCAATTAAGTCAATATTCCCATACTTCTTAATCTCAGTTCCACACACATTAACAAACACAGGGAAAATTGTTTTGCATGAAAAATATTAATAACCTCTAATTATCTTTTTAATAGTCAATTTCTCAATCCAACTGTTCTTACTGCAATGGAAATGGGGAAGAAGATTACATTTCCAACATGCACAATGACATAAAGAAAGACATTGATCAGTAATTTAGGTTTTATGCCTAGCGATGGACTAAAAATAAATGGAGGTGACCCTTAAGGCCCTGTTTTTTGTAACGTTTGTAAATTATGCACATATTGTGCTGTATGTAAACACCCTAAAAATAATTTTTAAATAAATTGGGGCATATTTAAAAAAAACATGATTTTAAAATGTCCTATGAATTTCATAAAATCAAAAACATCATTTTCGAAATAAAAAGGTTTTGGGGAAATATTTTGAAACCCCGGGATCATAAAATTCAAATTTTGAAATACAAAAGGAAAGGTTGATTCAACCAAAGATAAGGCAAGGCTCAAATCAGAAGGAGGTGAATTCCTTGAAAAAGGATATGGTAAGAACCAAAAAGGCAAGCAAAACGGAGCCAGATCAGGCAGGAAATCAATTCAGGGCCAAGTCAAAAAGGCTCAATTCAAGACCCAGTCAAGCAGGACTTGATCTACTCCAATCCAAGACGAAACTCAATTCAAGTTCAAACAAAGGTAGTTGCATCAAATTGATTCAAGACAATGTCAAAGAACCGACATGGTCAAAGACACAAACCAAGGCCCAATATAAGGCTCAACCACAAGGGGCGATGCTAAGACCCACATCAAGCGAGCAAACAATTCATGCCAAGTTGCCTAGACCGAGCTACGTTAAGAAGATGGGCTAGGGTGACTCGAGCTCACCTAGCCATGCCCAAAGGAGAAACTGAACCATATGGGTTGTACCTAGCCCACATGGGTCAAGAGGAGACCACTCTCATGTCCCACATGGCCCATGCGCAGCTCTAAAAATCTGAAAATTTTGGATCGATATTGATGCAAATTGAGCCTCCCATAATGAGCCCAAAACTTGATCCAAAAAAGGCCCTAGAGCTCCCTTGAAAAACTATAAAAGGGGGCCTTGGGGGCCTGATTAGAGGCATAGCAAAAGAGGAAGAGAAAGAGAGAAAAAGAGAGAGGAAGAAATGCAAGGCTGATGAATGATTTTTATACAAAATGCATTCACATATTATATAAAAAATAAAACTCTATTTTCTGTATTATGCATAAGTACGATGAATGATTTTTCTTTCTTTATTGTGCTCCGAATGCGAAGAAATTTTACACACCTAATTTACACACAGATCCATTGTCCATAAAATTTTCAAGAATTTTAGCATCGTGCAAGGCTGTAAATAAAATCGGAGAAAACCGAATGAAATCAAAATAGAGTCTGTAAATCATGTACGTCCTGTAATAGAGGTTGGGTCATAATCCTATAACTTTGTTTGCAGTGAACCATTTTAATTGAAAACTTTCCTATTGGAAAGTTGAGAGAGATCTCAATGGTGAGATATAATCACTTTTATAAGCCTCTATGTCTATGTCATAGATTTGTCCCGAATATCAGAGTAAGGGGCATTCTCAGATTTAATTGCATACATCTATAACACATAAAATAAAAATAATAATAGTTTGTAAATCTCCACATCCCACTATGCTTTATGTGAATTTTTTAGGTTTTTTGGAAGTTCAGAAACTATAAAAAAAATTAAAAAACGAGTTTCTAAAAACATAACAACTTAAGTGTTTTGAGTGAAGAATTAGATTCATGATTTTTGCAAATCTTTTGGAATCGAAATTTGATTTAAAAAACTTTTCGGATCTCAAACAATTTTCAAAGCACCTAAATCGACCCTTGAGCTTCGGTTCAAGAAAATCTATGGCGAAAAGAGTTCACTTACTCACAATCGCCTAAGAGTCAAAAATTTTATAAAACTTTGCTAATTTTAGCAAACTATATGGCATGCTCGCGCAATTATAGTTTTGAATTGAGTTTTGAGTCTCTACGTAGGCTTTGAAACAAAATTCACATTCTACATAATCTACACTGTACATCTTCTATCTGTTTTCTGTAAATCGTGTGCTTTCTGTAAAATCCATTAACAGATGGTTCATATAGTGTTTACCCAGCTGCTGCTTTGCTTTGAAGAAACATTTGGGCGTTGCTGAGGCCTGGTTGATTACCTTTAGGGATTCTTAATGGAAAGCATGCCTTATTGGCATTTCAGTCATCCTTTTGTTCTCATGTTTTGAGCTTGAAGGATTTAGGTCAGTAATATTTATTAATAAATAAGCAGTTTTCATTTTGTTGTGCCTTGGCATTCGTGCCATCAGATTCCAGAAGATATATCACTGGCAACGAAAGAGGAGAATTGGCACAGAAATTATTTTGATATGTGAGAGCTTCGGTTCTTGGACTACCCAAGAAAAGACTCATAATTATGACATACTAAGTGCCATTAGAATGTAAAGCACTCATTGCCATAACATAATTATGCCACCGTCTTCAAACTTATTTCTACAGATGAAGTTTCAATACACTAAAACAAACATCTTCCATGAAGAATTGAAACATAGAAGAACCAAATTGATTCAAGAAAAAATAGCACTTAGTTGCAATAACATAAAGTGATTAAGTTTTTGGCTGATGCTGTGTAAAACTAGAATATGGTGAAAGAAGCATAAATTTGTCACAAAATAAAAACAGGCACAAATATCCAATCATCAAATGGTACTATAACTGTTTAAGCTAACTGACCATTTAAAGACAAAAGCAAACATAAATAACAACAGAAACATGGCACGAATATGACAAAAGCATATGCATATCAAAACCGCAATAAGTAGGGATGGCAATGGGTAGGGTAAGGGCAGATAATACCTGTACCCAACCTTGTACCCAAACCTCAAATTCATAACACGTACCTGTCCCGGTCTCTCCAGGGTCGGGTACAGAGTTGGGTCTTTTTATTTCTGTGGGTATGGGTCATCACATACTCTAATTTCAACTTTAATGACATTTATAACATTGAAAGTTCTTTTTACTTAGGCTCCATCATTCAGAAATTTAATTAAAATAATTATGAATTTTCATGATTTAGTACGAAAGTTCAACCTTTTTTGCACGTGAGGTGTATATAGACATATGTACATACATTTACATAGTGTATATGTATATATACACACATATGGATCGTGTTATAGGCAAAAGAAGATACGATAATACATTTATTACTTATTTTTATTTATATAGCAATATTGGGTTGGGGATGCGTGGGGCACTTCTTAAGCCATGCCGGGTCAAAGCAGTTTGGCAATCGCTCGTACCCGAACCTGGTCAAACTGGGTATTCCCCATCACGTTTGGTTCGGGTTGGGTCAGGGCACCGCAGGTCAGGTCAATATTGCCAACCCTAATGGGTAAGGGAGATGGGTTTACCAAACCAATATTGTTTGTAGATGTTGAATTTGTATTACCCAAACCTAAATCCCGTCTGGATATTGATTTGGTTGTATGAACTAAGTACATCTCACCGGAAACACCCAGTGTTGTACTCCTATACCAGGGTTTAGACATGCCGGTTTTGGGTAAACGAAAATTGAAGGTTTCAAATAGCAAGTTCTGATTATCCGGAAACTTTAATTCGTGACTGAATCGACCCGGGACCGGTTCTGGTTATAGTTCCAATTTTAGTATGGAATCCTTGAACTGACAAAATCTATTAAAAATTTTAAACTTAAAGATTTCCTCAGTTCCAGCCCCGGTTCCTAGCCTGGCTCGGTCCCAATTGGAACCAGCAATGTCTATCATGGATAGTAATGGAGTGGGTATCCGCTCCACCCGCACCAGACCGCACTAAAATGGTACCAATAAGACCCTCCCCTATGGTCTTGGAGTTTAAAATCCAGACTTATCCCATGACTGACCGGCGAGAACCTATCGATGGCAGTAGAGTTGTCGAACCTGAAAACCCGCCCTATGTACGGGTTGGGTTCCGCGGGTACCCAAAATTAAGAGGGGTTAGGAATTCTCATCCCTGTGTTTGTACCCAGCATTGCTTGAACTTTTACATCCATTTGTAGTCCTTGAGAGGAGGGGAAATAGCACGGCCAACGATAGAAGAATATACTTTGGAACCCACAAGGACATCTCGCAAAGAGAATATGCCTTCAAAAGGACCTTATTATCTTAAAAGGATCTCTCATCATAAAACAAATAAAACCCGGCTAATAAAATCCAATATTACAACGAATCGGGCCAACTTCATGAGAACATCATGTGAAAATTCCAATCACAGATTTACCTTTGAATTAATGTTTTTATTTAAGTTAAGATCTTATCCCGGCCTATCACAATCGTAGATCTTCAAGGACCTAATTTTGTGAAAATAAAATTGGGATCTTAAAATGTTATACCCCCTATATATACAGATAGATAGATAGAGGGATAGCATAGTCCATATGAGTGATACAACACACTCATTCATGTTTAAATCCAGTTAAACATTTATATAATTCGATTGATATAATCAACCATGAAGATTTGAATTTTAAAAACATTTAATGCATTATATGTATTTAAATTCAAATGTTCAATATTGATCACGTCGATTAAACGGTAAAGATTTTTGAACAAAATTGAATATAAATGTGTATATATATACCAATCTCTCTCTCTCTCTTTCTATACATACATGTATGTATATTGTATAACCTTTGATACATTGATACCCTTTAATTTTGGGAGAAAATTGTAAGAATCTTTTTTTTATAATTTTCTAATTGATACTTATTCTTCTCAAAAGTAAAGTATATGAATGAGTATATTAATTTTTTGAGACATATATATATATATATATATATTATAAAATTTATGAGAATCTAATAATTCATATACATATCATATCATTATTCTCACTTTGCTGGTTAAGACGATAATTGTTCGCGTAATTCATGAAATTCATATGCATAAAGTACGTTGTACAGTAAAATCATCTTCATTGCAAGGTCCCGATGACTTCGGTAATAAGCCGGCATCTCCAGTCTGGATCATATACAATGGAATTCTTCTCTTGGGATCAGGGAATTTCATCATTATCCAAAAGATCTACAGAATATTTTTCATAATATCCCTCAAAAAATGCAGATATTTAATTTAGAATATTTAAAAACATTTGAAAAATTATTCGGATATTTTTATTTGTGTCCAAAAAGTCCCATTCAGGGCCTTGTCCTGACTCAACAAATGGCAGAAATATAAGCGGAAGCCTTGTTTATGGGGGTACAACATCTCAAAGTCACAGAAAGCAAATAGTAGAGCATATATAAATCACTTGATGGACGGCTTAAAATTGACCTCAATTATCAGGTGAGCCAACATGACATGACTCGGAGAAGTACTAACCGTCCATCAAGAAGATGGATGGTCTAGATCTCAATGCGACGTTTCTATGAGAACACATATCACCTGCGTTTTCATTCAAAAATTCCATGTGGTGGTATCGAGTAAAAGAAGCATAATAGAAAGAAAGAGAGGTACTGACAAGTACATCACAGGCGCTCCGTCGTCCCTTTTGCAGCCACACCCTCCTCTCTCTCTCTCTCTCTCTCTCTCTGTATGTGATGGTGGCCATGGTGTATTCTTCATGGTTGGCCGGACCACTACCGGCCAGCGGAAACAGGGTGGGATGGTTGTCCTCAAAATCGTTACTTAGCGTCGGTGGAGGGACGAGGAACTTCCGGCTTTCGATACGGAGGAATGTTAGAACGAAGCAGGGTGGCGGCAGAGACGGAGTAGTGGCGTGTTCAACTCCGCCGTCGCCTCCTTCGTTCATGGGAGGGAGAGTGGGAAGGCAGAGTCGGGAGGGAAACGCGTCGCTTCTCTCGTTTGGGGTAGAAACACAGAAGAACGTATGTGCAGAAGAGAAGGCGGACGTTTCGAAGGTGCTCTCTGGGTTACTTCCGTACGTCGTCTTTGCTACCTCCGGCGCCGCTCTCATCTATCCCGCTACCTTCTCCTGGTTAGAATTCCGTAGATGCTATCTTTCTTCCTCTAGTTTATTCAGTATTTCTCTTTCCCCGAGGAAAATGGCTGAGAAGCGGTTCTGTGGTTGTGTCCTCTCTCTCTCTTTCTCTCTCCATCTAACAAAAGAAAACAGGATGACGGTGTCTCTCTTTTATATTTCAACCTCAACTCTTTGTTCAGAATGCTTGTCTGTGATTATGTTGGTGCTCTCTTTCTGACAAATTCATAAAGAAGGTGAAGCACGTAGTGATAATCTCTCTCTTTCTTCCCCTTATCCTTGCTCATAGATAAATTCATAGAAAAAGTGAAGCACGAAGGAATGGGATTGGGTAAGATGGTTTATAAAGGCATATTCAGTTCGTCGTTGTTTTGTTATGCCTATTTCGTGTTAGAAAATATTAAATGAGAAAGGAAGCGAATTCTTGGTAGGCCATTCTGGTTTGTTGAGAGCGTTCTTTTATGGAGGAAGAGAAGGACATGACATACAGTTTGCATACTAACTTGATTGCGCATATTCAGTTCGTTGTTGTTTTGCTATGCCTATTTCGTGTTAGAAAATATTAAATGAGAAAGGAAACGAGTTCTTGGTGTGCCATTCTGGTTTTGTTGAGAGCGTTCTTTTATGGAGGAAGAGAAGGATATGACATACATATTGCATACTGACCTGATTGTGCATATTCAGTTCGTTGTTGTTTTGCTATGCCTATTTCGTGCTAGAAAATATTAAATGAGAAAGGAAACGAGTTCTTGGTATGCCATTCTGGTTTTGTTGAGAGCGTTGTTTTATGGAGGAAGAGAAGGAAATGACATACAGATTGTATACTAACTTGATTGTCTGTTCTAAGCTAATACTCCTACAGAATTGCATTGATTAGAATAATGTTTTTGGTGGAGAACCATGGTGCCGATTAGTGCGTACTCCTTTCCTTGTTATTGTTCATCTAGTAAACGTGTTATTGTTGTTCATGTATTGGATGTCCTTTCAATAAATGGCACATACGATATGTTTGCAAATGAGAGTGTCTGTCTGACATCGAGAATTAACTGAGAGTGACTTATATCAAACGAACCATGTATTATAGTGATTCGTATTTGATTCAACTCTCCTGCTGATCACAGGAAGACTCTGTACCAGGATTCTCCCGCCAAAAGTTAGCTTACGCATAATGAGACAGACCACCATTGTTCTCAAGTTTTCTTTGTTTCTGTACCTCAAGCAAACCTAACTTTTAAACCAGGGACTGGTTGGAAGGTGACGGAATAATTCTTGGGGGAAAGTGAGGATTTGTGAATGGTTTACAGCAATGTGCACTGATGCTTCATATTTGGTGGATGATCGTAGCACACATGGATATGGCTCTGATTCTTCATTTTTCTGAAGTCCACCTGGCCTTTCCGAGTGGAGAGTTGCAGTGTATTTGTACCTTTATTGAGCTTTTGTGAATGACCAGCTTGAACATCAAGTGAAGTTTCAAGTTCCTGAGAGTCTATCAAAAAAAGAAAAATTTCTAGAAACCAATTGAGCGAATGTCAACTTTTAGGACCAAGTTTATTGTCTCTGGTTTTGGCTGTTCCTGATTCTAACTTCCATCTATTACTTAGAAACTAAATTCTGGACTTCTGCTAGGGTATCAAAGGAATACTATGCACCTGCTCTTGGTGGAATTATGTTGTCAATCGGTGTACAACTATCTATCAATGATTTTGCTCTGGCATTTAAACGGTACATTCTCATTCCTTTCTGTTTGACAAATTATTGCATTTTCCTAATATAGGATCTCTTTTCTTTCTTTGTGATGCTTGTCAAAAAACTGCTGGATCAATTGCTGAAACCAATCTTTGGGTTCTATTTCCTAGAAAATTTGATCAAATTTTCAAGGTTTTCTAGTAACAGTGGTCATGGTATGAGTGATTCGAGAAAGAAAATGAAAAGAAGAAAAAGGAAAACCATTGTTTATGGAATTCATATAGAATCAGATTGTTCCACTCTTCTGATTTTATCTCCTGATTACTATGTCATAATTTTCAACCAGTTGGAGTCCATTATTTCTAGCTCTATTACCATGTTAGTTCTGTGTAAAAGTTGGCTTTTCTTTTGGAAGGACGAAGTGACCAAAGGTTTTTTTATGAATCGTTTTCAGACCGTTGCCTCTATTTACTGGATTTATGGCACAGTATGTACTTAAACCAATGTTGGGATTCTTAATCGCTAGAGTTTTTGGAGCACCTCCCATTTTTGCTGCTGGTTTCATTTTGACGGCATGTGTTGGTGGCGCACAACTTTCAAGTTATGCCAATTATTTGGGCAAAGGAGATGTAGCTTTGAGCATTCTCTTGACCAGTTATACAACAATAACTTCTGTGATCATTACGCCACTTCTTACTGGATTATTAATAGGGTCTATGGTGCCAGTTGATGCAGTTGCCATGTCCAAGTCGATATTGCAAGTAAGCAAGTTCTTGAATTCTTCGCAACAAATTAAATGTTCCTATATGTGTTACTTGTTCATCTCAATAATATAACATGTGGTTTCTAGGTGGTGCTGGTTCCGGTGACCCTTGGCCTTGTGCTGAATACATATGCCAAATCATTTGTAAATGCTATCAAGACAATCATGCCATTTGTTGCTATGATCTGCACTTCACTCTGTATTGGTAGCCCGTTGGCAATCAATCGTGATCGGATATTATCTGGAGAGGGCCTTCGCTTGCTTATACCCGTTTTAGCATTCCATACTTCAGCATTCATCATAGGTTACTGGATCTCTAAGCTTCCTGCTCTAAGGTACGTTTATTTTCATGTTCTTATGGGCAATGAGGAAGTTATGGTCTTGATGCATGTTTATTCTATGAATTGGTCATGGAAATAGTAAAAATAAGGCCTGCAAAACATCTGCAGTTGAATTTCTTTTTGCAGCACTACTCTATGTGTGTGTGTGTTCTTATTGCACTTTGCAACTGCTTTAAGGCATGTGATTTTGTTTGATCTCATTTTATTTCTTTTGCATCCCAATCTGGGAAGTGATTGGGTTCAGGCTCAAATTTCTTTTATCAATCTTTTGACATTAACCACAAAAAGTCCCTGTGGTAATTGCCACAGTGGGAGGGTCCCCTCGGCCTCATCTGTTTGTTCTGGCAACGAGGGTTGTGCCCGTGACTGCACCTGCACTTATGTTGAAGTTCAGTATAGGCACTGAAGGTGTGGGTCCTAGCCTCAGATTTATATGCCAGTATGGTTCCATATCCCATGGTATGCATTTGGCCATCTATAAATTAGAAAGAGAAACAACAAAACATGCGGTAGAAAAGGAATTACTAAATGATTTTCAGAAATGTCAGGGAATGGACTACAATACAAGGTGCCAAACTACTTGATTTTTCAGCTGTTTATTGCATATCATATATCTGCATCCTAAGCATTCATGATTTTGGGTAGGAGACAGGTAGCGGTTCCTAAAATTCATTGGACTTGTCGATTCTTTTAACTTGACCATACTTAAGCAACAAACCTGGAACTGCATTTTCATCAAGGAAATGGTACTGAAAAATTGTGTAGATACAAGAAATCCCCTAATATACATGACATCCTTGTTCTTCCCTTATGTTGAATCAGGGAAATGATACTGAAAAATTGTGATGTAGATGCAAGAAGTCCCCTAATGTACATGACATACCTGTTATACTGCCATGAAGGCCAGAAAATACTTCTTTGATCTCTTGAATCTGTTGTTGAACAGCAACTGCCAATTGACGCTAACAAATAAATTTGATTGTGTTGGCTCTTGCAGACAAGATGAGAGTGCCTGTAGGACTATATCACTATGCACCGGGATGCAGAGCTCTACTCTAGCAGGTCTACTTGCGACACAGTTTCTGGGGAGCACCCATGCTGTCCCAGCGGCTTGTTCTGTCGTAACAATGGCTATAATGGGACTTTATCTTGCATCTTTCTGGGGTCATGGACTGCGAATTGTGGACTTACCCAGTCAATTGCTCTCGCAAATCAATTCCACTTTCAATTCCTCAGGAACGCGAGCATATACTTGAGAATAATAGGAGTCATAAACCTGGATATATCGTTCAAGGCTTCATATAACAGTAGCATTTCAATTTTCATGTGCATGTACACTGTTTATGGAGATGGGGCCATGATATACCATGTCTATATGCTATGCTGTACCATAATGTACCACTATGAGGAGCGTGGCAGCTGTGAGGAGCATGACAGCCATGACCTTGCGCAGATAAAATCTTGAACGCCATAGAATTTTGTGTGCCTACCGTGGTAGCACAGCAACCTTGGTTGGTGCATTTCATCTGTAATTCTTATGTAAATCCTTATCAATGTACAATTGTACATCCTTATTATGTCGTTTGCTCATCCCAGTTTTGTTTGCTACCATCATCTTTGAATGCAAAAACATGTTGACTTCATAAGGCTCTTTGCAGTGATTATTGAGATTCTATGAACAGTTTGGTAATAGAAATATCTTGAAAATGCTTAACTGGTTTTAGAGAAGGCAGATGATGTGGTGATGGTGTATATGTGGGTTATAATAATCCAAAAGAGAATCTCTGCTGGTTGCTTCCATAGGAAATTCGAGCTAATTGTTAGAAGGCAAGTGCAAACAGCTCTCAATTTGTCTGTGCTAGAACTCTTTCGGTTCATGCGCTGGATGTTGGTTTAGGAAGAAATGAATCGGATGAGTAATATTGTATTGAATCTGCCATTTCAATTTGAACCCAGTGGTTCGATGCTGGCCGGTTTGGGTGGTAGCGGTCGTCTGACTTTTGTCGTCAAATCAGGTGAATCGACGACAATCTGACCAGCTCGGGCCTTAATTTGAAAGGATATTTGAAATTTGTACTATAATTTCTAAATTTTGTATATGTCAAATTGGGGTTCTTTTGCACAAAGAGCAAAGGATCACCTGACTGGGGGGTTTACTCGCATGTTGAAGGTGATGAGTTTGATACCCATGGCGTGCATTGGCCTCCCCACTGTAACAAAATAAAGGAGGTTCTTTTCACCTTCCTTTGATGGAACTACTTCGCTATCAGCAAATGGGCAGGACGGGCCCAAATTATGATAGACCAAGTTCATCTTTGTTCTGGCTGCTCCCACTCTTCAAATTTGCTTCGGTTATATGCACTGATGATCAGTTTGTTTCGATTCGACCAATTCTCGAAATCTTGCCGGGAAACAACTGGATTGAAAACCTTCCTGGCACACCCACCCATACGCATGCACCCTCTGGGCCGAGCTCTCCACTAGGAGCACCGGTGCTAGAGCGCCCTGGCATTGAGCTAACGTTCTCAGTGCAATAGATGAATAGTTTTGCAGAAACTATTTCATAAATATTTCTTTGAACTCGGGTAGAAAAATCTGGTAATAAGGTTCCGATAAGAACAAGTGTAGGCCATGCTCTCAGGATCAGTTCTAGAATCAAACCTGTTCTGAGAAAGAATCTGTTCGGCTGATTCCAATGAATTAAACAACAAAATCGATACAAGAACAATTCGCAGATAGAAACCTGCACCGAAGCCTCAAGTTGATTCTTGTGCTCCATCTCACATTATATTAGTGTTTGAATCCAAAACAGCAGTATCACAAGTTATCTTTTCCTTCCAGTACTTGTACTAACAAGTGTTCATCATCTGCACTCAGGGCGATAGCCCATTTGGTAGGGCGCTCAACTTGAGTGAAGGCTGACCACGAGTTCTACTCCCGGAGTGTGCATACCAGGCTTCAACCTCGTTCTAACAAAAAAAGATCTTTTCATCATCTAGTTATACGTTCATTAGAGCTATATTTGGTTGCTCCTCTAAGAATCTAAACTACCTCTCTCTATATATATACAATGGAGAGGCAGAAGTCATTTTTTACACCAGATACTGAGCTCATGACCTTCAACTGGTGAGTCAACACCTGTCCAAATAAGATATTACTCTTGGTGTATGTCTCCTCCATTTGATCCTCTATTGGTACCATACCAACTATTTCACGTTTAACAATCAGCAAAACAAGCATCTACTCATTAAAACAAATTCTTTATGGTCGATTCAATTTGAACAAGACCAACTGTGCGGAAGCAGTCATCGGGCTGCTGAGCGATGATGTCGCAGGAGTTGAGCCTGCCATATTCAGGTAGGTGTCACAACTATCTTCGCAGCCATCTCTCCCTGCGGATTCAGAATTTTTTGAGGATAGGTGGATCTTCCAATAGTAGCCCACTAGTAGAAAGTAAGACCAACGCCCGAGGTTCTTTTCTTTCTCTTTTGCTGGTTTGAATAAAAAAGGCTGGGGCAAATAGCCCATGGCTCTGGATTATCGCCCACGGTCCATACATTCTTTCTTTCAGATTTTTAAAATTTTAATCTCATGCCAATTTAGGTCCGTCGCTGCTGTCAACAAAGGTGGGGCAAATATTCTGGTTTGAAGGCAAAACGCATATCATTCACGCAATGGCCGCAAATGACAATGTTATTCATGTCATTTATTAGATTTTTGTAAGTCAAAAAGCGTAGCAAAGTTAGCTATTATGGAGTCATGTATCCCCATTGAGAAACTGTCACCAAAAATTTCAAAACCTGGCTAAAGGCAGTTTAGCTTTACAGTCAGTTTAGACATTGCCGACGCGCTTGTTGATGTATGAATACAGAGGAGCACTTTGAGCTTGATGCCAATTGGTAAAACGATCTTGTGTTTTATACAATTATCAATCAAATAAAAAATAATTCTAAGCATTAGTCCTTGCATCCTTTAGGGTCAATTTTTCAAAGTGATAAGGTAAATTGATGGAGATGTTAATATAGGTTGGTTAAAATGGACATGTGCATTAAGTATTTTATGTGATAAGAAGATCCATTAAATTTAAAAGATAAATATTATAGAACAATAATTTTATTTGCTATATTTTATAGTTATGAGTATTGGGCAGTTAATTAATAGTATGAACAAAAGATGTTCGTGATACAAATGAAAATACTGAGATGGATGAGTAACTATACATAATGATGATATTAGAAACAAATTATGGATAACACCAATAGATCACAAAACAAGAGAAAATCACTTAAGATGGTTTGAACATATAGAAATGTGACCAAAGAAAGTTTTGGTAAAAATATATAAAAGCTAGATTGTGAAAATATGAAAAAAAGAAAGGAAGAAAACAATAAGTGAGAGCTTGCTAGTAGCAAAGTCTTCATTCCTTATCACTTTAATTTCAAAAAGTGAAAATATGAACGCAGAGACCAAATGCATGCCTTTAAATTCAAAAAGAACAAAAAAGAGTTCATCTTCTTTGCCATCATTGACGTCAAAAATTAAAGTCGCCACGGCTCACCTGTCTTAGGGGTTGACTCAAAGAAACCTTGAAATGAAAGGTCAAGAGTTTGATACCCGGGGCATTCACATCTGGTACGGGTTTTGCCGAATATAGTTGCTTAATTGCAAACATCTTGTACTGAAGCACCTCCTTGATTTTCAGATGGTGTCTGTTGTATTTATTCTCTGGACAAGCTTTTGGTAATAAGAAAGGGAAAACCAAAGTGAGTATTTCTCTTTCGAAGAGGGGTCAATGCATAATTTTATTAGACCGACCTCCAATGTGTGGTTGCTGAGAGGAGTGGGTGCCCATTCTCTTTTCCTCTTGGTTCAAAATCTTATATTGAAAATATTGAAATCTTTAAGCTGGGATTTGGACAGATCCACACCAGATCCATACCCGTATATTGAACTAGAGATTCTGATCCTATTATTGGTTCCATTTTGATCATATAGAAATGATGACGAATGTGGGGGTGATCCTGATTGTATTGTTTCTAGATCAAATGACTCCGAAGAAATAATTGAACCAAGAGAAGTAAACGACCTAGGATATCAAAGGACTTTGGAAGTGACTTTATTACTTTCATTGTCGAGGATGATCCTATCTTCTTTCAGTTGACCTCACCCGAGATTAAGTTTTATAAGAAAGTCATTAATGATGAAATTCAGTCAATTCTTTCTAATGGTATATGAGAATTGGTGAATTTAGCTCCTAATTGTTCTAATGTGGATTGAAAGTAAATCTTTAAGAAGAAACTGAATGTAGACGAAATAATCAATAAATACAATGTCATATTAGTTGCTAAGGGATACACATAAAAGAAGGAATAAATTACTTTAATACATATTCTTGAGTTTTCCGAATGACTACTATCCGAGTATTTATAGCACTGGCCTTCGTATATGATCTCACAATCCATTAGATGGATTTGAAAACTGCTTTCATATATGATGACTTTCATGAGAAAATTTATATAGATCAACTAGAGGGATTTGTGCCTTATGGGAATGAGTCTAAAGTGTGTGCACTTGTTAAATCATTATATGGTTTGAAATAAGCCCCTAAACAATGACATGAAAAGTTTGATTATGTGATATAATCTTTTGACTTTGTTTCTAATGATTATGATAAGTATGTCTGCTGCAAGTCGATCAATAATGCTTTCATCATTCTTTACCTATACGTAGACGGGTGTTATTTATAAAATTATAAGGATATCAAAGAAAATATAAAGGAAAACATTATCCATGTTTCCGAAAAATAATGAGCATGTACTGTTTGAGGTGGGCAACATATCTAGTCATTATATATATATATATATATATAGAGAGAGAGAGAGAGAGAGAAAGAGAAATTAGTACATTCACACATCAATCCATGCTTAAACATACTCACAGATCTTAGTCAACTGATCTTGAAGATGAACGGTTGAGATCTTTGAGTAAAAAACTTGTATCATACATATTTATTGCGATTGCAAAAAGTACCAACATTTTTTTGCTTTTAAGATTTGAATTTCAATGTTGATCTCATCGATTAGACAGTTAAGATTTAAAAGCATGTTTAAGCATGGATTAATGTGTGCATGGACTAACCTCTCTCTCTCTCTCTTTATATATACCTAACGAACCATACAATCAAGGTGATGGATTGTAGAGAAAAAAGAAAAAATATTTATATAAATCAAGTATAACCTATAAAAAGCATACATATATGTATATGTTTTGTGTTTTGTTTTTTGTTTTTTAATTCCAACTACTCATCTCCTTAATTAAATGGTTAAGATTTGTATGGATATGATAAACATGTGGCTTGAGAAGCATATTAGTTTCTAGCATATCTAAAGAAGACTGATGATCAATATTTGAATTTAAAAAACTAAAAGTATAATTATACTTTGTGTAATTGATTCAAAAGTAATATTTTTTAATTCAAATCTCAATCATTCATATGCTAGTAAGTTATATTGCTCGTATATATCATACAATATACATATATATATATATATAAAATGATTGGACCCTACCCACCATTGACAACTGTTCACTCATAGCCCATTGCTTTTGGGTGATATGATACTAATAAAAATATCCTTCATACTTTCTCAAAACCTCTTAAAAACTTTGAAACTATACTCTTGCCACCCAAAAATAATGGGTGGGGAAGATCCAGTTTTCCTATATATTTATATGTAGTGTATAAAATGAATAAGAAAGCTTGATCATGTTTTTTCCCGTTTGTTCTTTTTATTTGAGACAGTGATTTCATTCTTTATAATGTAGAATTAATGAGTCTATTATCAATGAGAAAAATGGTGTAAAATCCAGTATAAATTTCTTATTGTTCATTTATCACATTTGTTGAAAGCGCACAACCTTAGTACTTGGTCATATAAATCAATTTGTGTAGTTTTCATTGCGAAAATGAAAATAATGCGTGTTTAGTTTGAGTGGCATCCGTAGTCCGAAAGCGCCGTGTAGAGCAACAAAAGTCTAAAACTAGTTTTCCAAAGTTATTAAACTAAAATTCCTTATCAATTGAGGAGGATGGAGCCCATCAACTAAGGTTGGTGTATTTTGGAACACATATGTAAGCATATCAAACTGCACAAGACTATGCAAGGCAACATGATTTGAGCTTGGCTTGTTTGAGCTTATCTCATCAATTACACTACATTAGACACATTGAATGTGAGTGAACAATAAGGAGAGATCATTAATAGTAAAATTGTGTTTTCAGATAAAAGTTTCTGGAATTCATGAGAAGAAGGTGCTTTGATGTCATAAATTTTTTATTCTCATCAACGGAAACTCGACAAGTACTTCGACGAGTATATGATAAATTACATCCTCAATCCAACCCCATATTAGTTCATAATATTAAATCTTAAAGGTCATGTATGACACTGATGGACTATGGCTGCCTGTGAGAAATTTTCATACTATCGAATTTTGCTTCACCAACAATGTTGACTGGCCTTCAGCTGCTAAGAACGTTCCATTGGCTCTAAGAAGAAGGCATTCAGAGATGGCATAGTGTCCTGCTATGATGCAAAATTTGTTCTCCAACCTTCTCCTGATTGTGCCATAACAAAGTTGGAGATCTTCAGCCACCTGCAAAGCCACAAGAAAATAATTGAAAGTCCAAGACTCCTGTGGTGAAAACCACAATCAAAGGCAAGTAGACTTCACCATGAAACTTTGCAGCAGTAAGAAAGTCTAAGTGAATTGAGTGTCAGCTGCGGTGGAGTGCTTTTCCAGATATGCTCACTAGAAGACCATACTGCCATCCTTGCCAATATGTGAGCTGCTCGATTGGCCTTCCTACCAACTCATCGGAGATGGAGGCCTTCAATCAATTTATCGATCACTTTGCATTCATCAAGTATATTGCTTACTTGAAACCAATCTGCAGAATTTCTGCTCATCCCAAAGTATAATTCCTGATAATCCACTTCAACATCCACATTTTTAATATTCTCCTGCTGCAATCATAGTAATACCTGCCATAGTATCACTGCTTCTGCTTGAACAGGGGTTGGCGTACCTCTCTTATGGTCGGAGATGCCTCGGATAAACTTTTGAATCACTCAGGTTGTCATTTCTGATCTCATGTTGA
Source organism: Brasenia schreberi (assembly GCA_036023115.1). Taxonomy (NCBI): domain Eukaryota; kingdom Viridiplantae; phylum Streptophyta; class Magnoliopsida; order Nymphaeales; family Cabombaceae; genus Brasenia; species Brasenia schreberi. The sequence continues at coordinate 6,062,671 of JAYKKT010000077.1, forward strand.
ATGTACTTCCACCACCTAATAATGGACTTGCTACTCATTACATCTCAGTATAAAGCAACGCAAATCTTAAAAGAGGAGATGAAACAAATCTGTAAAAGCAAGAATTTAGGTTCGTAAATGGCAAGAAAGGGTCCTGATCTCACACAGAATAATACACCTTCTATAAATAGTTGCCAATAGGAATTGAAGCTAAGAAAAAGTAAGTAGCTCAAAATGTAGATTTGCACCCAAGAAATTAGAGAAAATTCTAAAGAAAAGAATCAAACAGCCTAAAAAATACAAGTAAAAGAATAAAAGGAAACAAAACTTAAAGAGGTAAGGTGATTAAGACTCATAATCTGCATTATAATGAGGTCTTTTATGCATTTAGCCTCTAGAGGATATTGGTCTCTATCATAGAGAATTCTATCATAATCTGCATGTGAGATTTTCTTTGTTTTCTATTGAGTTGAGAGAGAGAGAGAGAGAGAGAGAGAGAGAGAGAGAGAGAGAGAGCTGTGAGAAGAAGCCTAGATGGTGTGAGAGAAAGAAACATGTTTTCAGACTGGTTGTTCGATAGGTGGGACTCAGTGTCGCTTCCACGCGTTTGTGAGTGTGTCCAGAGTCCTTCCCATGACAGTGAGTTAGCTAATAGAAAGGGCTTCTAACCGGTGAAACGCTGATGGAGTTCGACTCCTATGACTTCTACCACCTCGCGCCATCCTCTGTTGGGTTGTGTTCAACTCCTCAAGAGGCGATTTCATTGATTTCAAAAGAAAAGAACGAGGATTCCTTGTCTAACCAAACACTAAAATGATAGATGATTGTATGATCTCTTATGTCAAGCATGGAATGAGCACGTCATGGACTATCCCAACCATATCCCGTTCCAGAGGACAAGAAGGAAGCTTAATCATTAGAGGAGGTGAGGTTTCACTATCATGTGTTTTGGTTGGTGATCTTTCTCATTCAATAGAGGTCGGCATACATATATGTATGTATGCATATACGTATCAATTCATATGTTTGTTAGTTTTGAATTTCTAGTTTTTCCTATTTTATATTTATAATAAATAGATTTCCCCTCGAAATTCTTCGCATTCTCTAGTAAATGACAATTTTTTCAATCTGAGAATTGAGACAATCCTCATCTTCTTTTAAACTTTTCCTCAACTTCATTATAATAATTATGAATTAAAACTTCATCCATCGTTTAAAAGAAAATGCATCCAGTGAAATCAAGAAAGAGGGCCTTCTTTGTTAATTTTAGAAGAGCACAACTTCGACGCTAAATGTGGCAACGGTTAGGCATGATAACTTACCGATCTTGCACAAAAATCATTAATCACCTGATCTTAGCACCAACGTTTGATCATCTAGATGACATGAATAATCTGATGCTTGTATTAAGATCAGGTGATTGATGGTTTTTCTTGTAAACAACTCCAAGTTTTTCTGAACCTCTAGCAGCGAGGCGACTATCAGGGGTTCGGCTCTCATGGGAACCGACGTTCCGTGAACCTTCCAAAGTGGGCTCCTGGGATTGAAGAGCATAGCATGGAAATTTCTTTTCCCTCGAGTTGGCCAAATCCCAAAAAAGGTGGTCTCTCCGAGCTACAAGAAGAAACTAAAAAGTTTTGACTGAAAAACTTTGGACATAAGATGACAGTACTGTTCCAATCAATGGGGTTCTGACGGCACTGTGGGTATTACCCGATCTATGCCCATCTTAAACTACACATATTTTATATGTTGTATTTATAATGTAAAAACGAGGTTGAATAATCACAAATATATTGTATTTATAGTGTAAAAGCAAGTGCTCAATCCAAAACGATCTTAAACTATTTGGTATATGCTAGCAAATCAAAATAAATCTCAATCATCTAATTTCAAAGATAAGATGATTAATATTTGAATATTTAAAGGAACTTTTTATTTTTAAATTCAAATCTTAATCATCTATCTTTTAAATTAGATGGTTGAGATTTGTCCGGATTTTCTAGTATGTAATACTGCTAGCATATATCATATAATATATATCCCAACCTATACACGACTCAGTATGGTATATGTTTGGTTTTTTCTCTTTCCTGCAAATATGGGGTATGAGGCAGATAATTGAGGTTTGTTCCTGGGAACGGGTAGTATACCCGGCCCGGTCGGTATTCTTCTACCATGTTCCATGTGAGAGGAGTATAAGAAAACTTTGTCCGAGAAATTATAAGAATATCAAGTAGCACGTTGGGCCTAATTACTTTATCCACTGGAGACATGAGGGTCCATCATCTACCTCAATAAAACTTATGTTCTTGATATTCTAGGCCGGCACGATGTGGCTATGCAAAACCCTACTATATATATATATATATATATATGTGTGTGTGTGTGTGTGTGTGTGTGTATGTGTGTGTGTTGGAAAGAACACTAGACTTACATGCATAATAAAATAATATATAATAAATGTAAACATACCCCAATCATAAACAACAACCGTTGATCTAAAATAAGTTATAATCAAGCTGCATGGAAAATAAAAGCATAAGCAAAATCACAAACTTATATGTGCTAGTCGCCCTTGTAGACTTGCCTTAAAGAAATAAGTGCCCTACTATGAGTACGTACGGGTACCTACGTCTTCCTCCCAAGATAAAATACACCCACAACTCGAAGAGCACGTACCTCACTTCGAGTCGACCTCGAACATGCCTCAGTCACCTATGGTTAGGGCAGAGAGAGACTAACCATGGACACAAGGACTGGAGCAGCACCACGGGTAAAAAGATGAAACCAAGAGACGGGAAGAGAGAGAGTGAAAACTATGTGTTTAGGGAGGACCCCTAATCACCTATTTATAGGGTGCATGTGTGGATCATGGATCGTGGATCCGATCCAAACGATGCACCGTTTTAGCCACAACTGTCCTGTCTTATCCTTAATTGTCTCTCATTATCCGAAATAGTCTTACCTTATCCCTATCCATGACTGTGAAAAACTCTTCACCGTTAGATCAAAAGTTTTTCGTACAAAAAGATAGATCAATACCCAAACCCAAGCCCAAGCCCAAGCCCCGTTCGGTGCATATGTGATATAGCATGTCCTCTCTAAGCTCTTTAAATTGAGGTTCATGAGCTACCAAATATACAAAAGGACTTACGGGTTTGTCACATTCTTCAATATAGGACTACACTTTGTCTCCTCTTTGTCATCTTTTGCAAAAGTCTCTCATATGTTTCTTTTTTACACTTTAGTACTTTTATATATATTAATTAAATATTTAGGGATACCAACATGAATTAAATGTCATTAAATGCATATTTAATCCAACAATATGCACATTCCGCACTCAGGCCTTTGGCCCGAACAACCTTTAGACTCGACCCACTAACAAGGAGAGTCATAGCTCTGTGTTAAATTAAGCATCAACATAAAGAGGAAAAAGAGAAGAAAAAATGAGTAATTCCATCTCTTTCAGCCTTGTTTGTTGCTTCATATGGAGTGGTGGTATAAATGGAAAGGGAAAAATGAAAAAGACTTGATACCAAACCTCATTGATCAGTTCATAATGCTAATACTGAATTGATGATATATCATGGTGTTAATCCACCCACTAATCACAACTAATGTGGATCTTATCATCTGGTGGCTTGTCCCATAGACCCTGTGTTGTCGATGGAATCTCGACATGTGGACGTCGATATGGACTCATTGGCAACATGGCTCGAACCGGACAAATGGCTTCATATCTCGCAATTAATCAAGTCACTGCATTAATCAGAGGGTTTGTTAGCATTTCTTAGTTTAACAGGAGCATGTGGGGGAAGGAGGAATCCCTGTGTCCCCACTTCGAGCCCCTTGTTCTTGCATGACTCCATTTTATTTTGTTTTCTTCTTCTTCTTTTCAACTGTTTCTCATGACATAACAGTAGTTTCCCTTTTTCTTTTATGAGTTTTCAAATAAATACTTTAATAAACAAAAATATGATCAAAGAAGCATAGCAGATTGGAACCCAACCGGTTGGGAAAATATGACATTTAGAACTGAGAAAGTATTTAACTATAATAAAAATATTTATTTTCCTCTAATGGCCTAGCCGACCCGTCTAGTATGGGAAAAGGCTTAGTTGTTATTGTTCCTCTAACGGCCAATCAGTGAAATCCCTGTGCTTGCAACCATGTTTTATATCATTCTCTTCACATTATTACATATATCCCGTTATAATTCCATGTTTCAACCATTTATCATGCTTTATATTTCCATGATTTTCCGGTCCTTGATTCTTTTTTTTACTTAATTTTCAACTTTTACTTCAAGGCGGTTACCTGTTTTTAGAAATTAGATAGCAAACACTTTTAATGGAAGATTTTAAAACTATTTAGAAGGGGATAAAGGCTAATGTCTTACATGATCAAACATAATCATGGATCCATGTAGAAGGACATGGCCAAATTGAACCAACTAAATAGTTTGAACCAAAACCAAACCAGATCCAAAACCAACCAAACTCAACTGTTAAGAACTGTAACCAAAACCAAATAAGTGCAAGCCGGTTCGGTTAAGTTCATGGTTCTGGGAAGAGAAACCGGCACCCGGAACAGACCATTTCTATGTATAGCCAAGGTATGTGAATGCTTGGTGTTAGTTTGCTTTTAGTTTGGAAAACTTCAAACCTCCAGTAATTTAAAGTTTTGTTTTTCACTTTTCCTATTAAGTTCATTATTTAATAATTAATGTATTCATGCACCCCCTGGGAGGATCAGCAACAACGGCACGATAACATCCTATCTATCATTGAGTAAATGCTCTCGATGAATTAGTGTACTTCATGTGATTGGACTTATTTGTTGGTTTTATTTATCTTTAGAAATGCCATTTGTCCATAGAGATTAAGATTCTCCACACATGCATCCCCAACAATGTCCAGAGTCAGGTGTGAGTTTCTTTAGTCTACAAATAATTGAGAATAAATAGTAATATATTTCGGACAAAAAAGATACATTAGTTGGTCATTCGTCCCTCTGATAGTTTTCTAAAGGAATAACCCCAGCTACCCACTAGCCGAACAATGTTACAGCAAGCTCTGTGTGTGTGTGCGTGCGTGAGAGAGAGAGAGAGAAAACAAAAGAGCCTCATTCATCTACCTTAAATATCCTAATACAATATATTTCAGGATTCATAGGAAAAAAGATTTAAAATGTCGTTGATGAACAGCTTTCACAAGCTGAACATGCAGTGTTTATGAGCAGTTGGTATTATATAAAACTTTGTTGAATCACCTTTCCCAAATAGAAAGTTAACATAAAACTTTGTCAAATTGCTTGAAAAGCAATAGCTCACCTGGCTATGGTGTCGACTCAGAAGTTGAAGGTTATGAGTTCGATACCCGGGCACGCATCTGTCTTTGGACTCCCCCATTGTGCCAAGAAAAGAAAAACCTGGTCTTTTACTATAAATTATACCGATGAACTTTAGGTATTAAAAAGAAATGCATAGAAGGATCTATGACATCAACACATTTATCAAGAACAGTCACATGAGCTTGACAACATCCATGATGCCATGTGGGTGAGACATTGAACTCCAAATGACAGAAAATATAATACTATCAACAACTGCTATGAACTTGTTTCAACCATAAACTCCCAGGCCACATTAATGCAAATAAACTTTCAAATAAATGACATCAAGAGCTGCATTCTTCTTCAAACTGGTGGCCAACTTGAACCAAATACTTCTTATTTTGCTTAACAATGTTTTCTTGTGGCCAACTTGAACCAAACACAAAATGTTCATGTTCAGCTCATAAAGCTTAATAAGCTGGTGCATGTTAGGCTCATTTAGTCAACAAACTGAATATTACAAGTTCGGCATGAATTAAACTGTAAGGGACGTCCATGAACGTCTCTTTCATTGGCTAGCCCAAGATAAATTTCATTACCTCAATCTCACACTTTCCCTTTTCTTTTTCTCTTTTGGTACAACAGGGTGTCCGAAACCAGATGCATGCCGGGGTATCAAACTCATGACGTTCAAGTTGTGAGACGACTCCTTAGCCAAGGGGCTCTACAGGCAAGAGCTCATTGTGCAACTCATACTTCTCCATTCATCAAATACCAAAATTCTTGGTAATTACTTCTCGTCGAGCAAAGGATTGTTATAAACTCGGATGTGATACATTTAAATGATGATTAAGAATACCATGTAGCTGATATGTTTAATATGAGAGAAGGCTTGGTCCTTGTGAGTCGACCCCGCAGCCAGAAGAGTTATTGCTCTCGTTTTTGTTACAAAACACAAGCGAAAGTTGAACTCCCAACCAGCAGCAACAGTGCTAGAGCGTTCTGTCGTTGAGCTAATCCTATGGATAGTTATTGTTGTTCACGCGAAAGAAGGTTTGCTCTTTGCTAGAGCGTTGGGGTTGCTGTTGGTGAGGAGTTCCACTCCCAAAGGGTGTATGTGTGGATGTGTGTTAGGTTTCGGCTTCCTCTTCTAACAAGAAAAATAACACTAAATATATAACCCTAAGACTAGGAGTGCATGGCCTATGAACCTTAGCTCTTAGCATAAGCTTGGAGGTTGCAATTATCACCAGAGAGTTCCAAAAGAGATGGGGAAGGCTAAGTGTTTACGGTAGATAAGAAAATTGGGGAAAAAAATGAAAGGGTGCGCATCATCATGGTGGGTCATGTTATGCATGTGCTAGCATGTGCAAAGTTGGACTGTTGTGGTCCACATCCACTTCTCTCTAACCCTAGAAGCTTTGATTTCTATGTTTACTTCTTCTCCCACCACCCATTCATTCATCTTCTTTCTCATATCCAAAAACTTTTTCCTGCAACTCATCAATCTGGTAGCCGCTTTTCTTTTTTTTTCCTTTTCCTTCATCGTCTGCTCTTTCTCCCTCTGAAAGAGAACAAGAAGGAAGGCAACCATCGCCGCTTCTCTACCTAGAAATAGATTCCTTTGTGTGTCAGAGTTGGTCTTCCATTTTTTATACCTTTTGTCCTTTCATCCGGTTGGTCCCCTTGTGTCAGAAAACCAAATCTTCCTGACATTCTTTCACATTATATCACGAAACTCCCGACCACCTGGAGTATCAACACGTCTCTCTCTCTCTCTAAGATCCATAGTTGTTCATATATTCCCCATAATAAGAATTGGTTGCTACGAACATATCAAGGTTTGTTGACATATTACCCCTCTCACTCTCTCATTTCTCCTAGAATCAAATCTTCCATGGACACTAGTAAAACCTTGAGGGCCATGTTTGCGGGGCGATTTCTCAAGGCCTTAGCGGCCATGAGGCTAAGGAGGAAGAGGTGCAATTCCACCTTAACTGCGCGCGCAAGGACGATTAAACGTGCTGCAGATATCAGCTTGGCTTCTGCAGCCACGGCATGCAACAGCAAACAAGCATGGAGTAAAGCCATTCTCAGACGCAGCCGAGCCGTCTTGAGTCGTCGGAGGCTTCAGCGGCAACGGATGCATTCTGAGTTGAAGAGAGGGAGTCTGCAGAACCGATCTGATGCGCTCCGTCGGCTTGTTCCTGGGGGCGAAAGGATGGATTTGTGCGTCTTGTTAGAGGAAGCGGCAGATTACATCAGGGCTCTATCGACTCAGGTACAGGTGATGCAGTGTATCTCCGACTCTTTCACTCCGTAAATTCTGGGTCATGGCTTTGAACATAAAACAGAAAGGAAAATCAGGTGAAGGGAGGAACAAGAGAAAAAAAAAAGAAATAGCCATGCATGGTGAGAAAGTCATATATATGTCGTTATTTATTAAAAAGGAGGTCATACGAGATCTTTCATCTTTGGGTTCCTTTAGCAGTACTACTACTACCCTCTCTCTCTCTGTGTGAGATGGGTCTTCTTGTAAATTATGATACTGTATGATGGTTTTGCCGTTTCTTTTAAGAGAAACATGAAAACCCTTTCATACTCTCAACGTTCTGTGTGGAAACAAGTAGTTGGTGTTCGAGAAATATTATTTGCACTAGTTGGTGACCAAGAAAGTTTTCCCTTATGAATTGTAATTGATGAGTTTCTTGGTTTTTTCTTTTCGACATACCACACACTGTTGACTGCTTGAATTTTGTGTTGCTTTTTATAGTGGTATGGAGAATGCAATAATTTCATATTTCGTTATTGATCAGATCATTTGGGCTCTTGGTTTTTTCTGATCGAATCTATTGCATATTGTGCACTGATATCTGATTCATAGAATCATATTAGAGGAAGAGAGTGCAAAGGAGCGAAAGAATTTCACATGGCAAGATTTGTAGCCGTTGGGGTTGGTCCAGGCCGGAACTTGGATCATTTGAGGATGGCAATTCACGGGAAAATATTCCCGCGTTTGAGAAACTTCCGTGAAATCTTTTTAGTATGGAAGTCATATTTATAGCCTCACACTATTCATACTCTTCTCAGACGGAAAAAGTATATTAACCCGTCCATTTAACCTTATCTTTGATGTCTTTATCAAATAAAATTGGTACTGTATCTTGCTTAATGAAACTATCTTTTTCTTTTGAACTGCCTTAGAAAATCTCACCAAAAAAATCGGAGACCCACTCATAGACATGTGCATTCCTGTTAAGTCTTCTATTTTCTTCCTGATCTCAAAACGTCCACCTCTTTTTTCTCATCTGGCCACAATATTGGTGTTTCTCCTCCTTTTTCTTTGAGGAAATCAGTTTCCTTATAATTTATATATCTCTGTCTCTTATTGACTTTTAGAGTGGATTGAAGATGTTCACAACATAGAGAAACAGGTAGTTCTTTATACTCATGAAGACTATGGAGGCAATAAGATAATAAGAAGCCTGCTGGAGTTACCGTCCACATTTTTCTTTAATAAAATAAATGAAGAAAACTCATTCCTTTCGCTACGTCCGAAAACCCTGTCATGAATTTGGTGCTGCAATTATGCGGATGTTGCTGTGAGAAATATATGTAATTCTTGAATGAATATTTGGTACTGTTGAAACTGTTACTACAACTTACTACTGCTTCCTGCGATATATGGTAAAGAACTTGTTTGGACAGCTCGGGGAGTGACATATATATATATATATATATATATATATATATATATATATATATATATATAGGGAGAGAGAGAGAGATAGATTCTGTATGCATACTTTATTTGAGTATGCTTTTTCTAACAATCTCCTCATTCATATTTGGTTTTAGCCGCTAGAACTTCTATCTTCATTTAGTTTATCAGAATGTAGTTGACATTTTTGAGGATATGTAAGGGTTGTCTTATGGGTTACCTTTATAATGCAACTTAAAGTACATTTTCAAGGTATTCCACACCCAAAGACGAAAATATCATGTGTACTACCAAGATTTATGTTCATTTTCCAGGTATTTCACGCACATACGGGAACGTACATATATATATATATAATGTACACATCTACGAGAGGGAGAGAAGACCGGGATATGCATGCCGAATTTCTAGCGTACTCGGTGTGCACCGCCGTCTTCTGCCACTGGAATTACCCTTAATTAGCCTCTTGGTGTGATCTCCAACCAGTAGCTGCTGCCTCCACGCCAAGTCTCTTCTGTCTCTCTCTCTGGACTGCCGAGTCGAGATCTTCACCTTAATATTGCACAAATTTCCTGGGAACAATTACTGTAGACAATGGATTATAATACATGAATGTATATACGCCCAGAGAGGGAGAGAACGAGTACTGTAGATAATGTATTATAATACGCGAATGTATATATACAAGTATAGATAGATAGATAGATATAGAGCGAGGATTTTGTGGAAAAGGCCAGGTGCAACATGCATTACTGTTCTGTAGATATGCAAGAACATGCGGGGCTAGGCTCACCTTCTTCTTAATTATGATTGATGTAACTATGCAGATTCAAACGAAACGGTCGTTGAAAGTTGTGAGTCCAAGTATTAATTCGTCGATATAGTTCACGCGTACTGGATCATGGCATGCATGTAGACGTACTCTTGTTATAAGTAGGTTGCAGCTATTGAGAACAGTTTATGGTACGTGAATATAAGCTCTCACACACAACAGGTATATATATATATATATATATATATATATATATATATATATATATATATATATATATATATATATATATATATATATATATATATATATATGAGAGAGAGAGGGTTTCTTAACTCCATAATGTCGTTTGATGAATAATATTACACAAATATCTTCGGTCGTTATGAATAATATTACACAAATATCTTCAATCTTTGACATAAATCTCCATCGTTGATCTAAAAAATATGTTTGTTGTGAAAGATTATACACTGCATCTCTTTTATATCGACACATGTTTCTTCTCGTCCTCCATATGCCGAGGGTATGCAGTTGCATATTGTACGATTTCAAACGTTGATAAAGTGGGTGGCTCCAGTCGGGGACTTCCACTATAATCCTTGACCGGATAATCTTCACCAGTGAGAATTCATGTGCTCGGTTCATCAAAAAGCAAGATCGGAAAAGGCTTGACAGCATAGCTCGGATGGGCGATCTCGTGTAAAGTCCATTACAAATTGACCCGAACAAAAGGTCGGGGCTACTGATCTGGGTCAACCTGCTTTTGGCCTGAACCCAACACGATTCATTGACCCGATTTGCTATCCCAGGTCTAACTAACCACCCCACCTGGTTAGAAAAAAAGCTTCATCAAGGGCAAAGTATTGATGGAGAAAACCAGTTCTGTGAGAGCTTTACCCCCATAGTGGGCTGACCCAATATATATATATATATATATATAGATAGATAGATAGATAGATAGATAGATAGATAGATAGATAGATAGATAGATGTTCTTGCTTAAGAGTAGCTAAATCTCCATCTAATCAATATTATATACCATAATGAAGGCCCCAATTAGGACAGTTGGACCCATGAGATGGGTCCTGGATACTATCGTGGCTGAGGCTTGGATCTGGATTTGGAGTTGAATCCAGGTTCAACCCATTGAAGATCTAACTTTTCTGTCTGTTTGTTTTTTGTGTCTGATCACAATCAGTGGAGATGGAATAAAGAGATATGTGACTGATTTTTTTCCATAGAGTGCACATGCTAGCTAACACTATGATGAGGCCTTTTGAGCCAAAGGCACATGGCCAATGACTTCAACATAACATAGATTGTTGGATCAGGCTTAGACATTCTTGCTGGAGTTTGGTTTGGAGCCCGATTCACTTTTCATAGATTTCCACCTATCCAATTTATAAAGCAGATCCTGCCAAACCCAAACTTTTTTGTCGCACTCGATCCAAATAGGGTAATTCTGTAATACTTTTCAGTTTGTAAGGGATGCCATAGATATATTAAATTGCTTCCGTCTTATGATCGGTGTACTAGTATAGGTAGAAATCCAACCATTTCGGATGGTCCAAGGAGAAATATTTTGGATTGTTACCAAAGTTCGAAACCAGTTTTAATGATCCGAAATGTGTTGTTGGGTGTAAACACAGTCCTAAAACAAGGCAAAAACTCCAAAATAACAAAAACACCATCTGAAATTCTTAATTTTGAGACAGTTGGAGCCGTTGAAAACCAGAAGATTAATGGTCCAAAATTTGCTTAAAAATGCATAGAGCGATTCGAAAAATATTTAGATCAGACGGTTTCAAAACCGGGGTGGAAAGCTGAATTGGAGACAGTAACAACAGTCCGTAATATTTGCCCACTTATTTAGATAATTCTTGATATATGTCAATATATGTATCATTGTACCTGTTGCATGTAAACATGAATACATATATACACATTAGATGCATAAAGTCTTTTGGTGCAAAACCTTGCACACACCTCTATCTTTTGATCTTTAAAATCAATAGCATAGATTTGAATTATTTTGCATTTAATGTAGATGATATATTAAATGCAAGGTACAAAAATAGTACTATGCTTTTAATTCAAATTTTTACCGTTGAACTCGAAGATCGAATGGTAGAAATATTTGTGCAAGATTATGCCCTACATTATGCAACTAAGACTCCCCCCTCCTCTCTCTCTATATATATTATCAAATATGTACCTGATGCATATAGACACAAAAGACAAATCCAAATTCACAACAAAAAAAACCATAAATGTTATAACCAATGGACAAGTAAATTAGGTTCATACATCAAAATTACGTGATGAAGATTGTTATACAGTCGAAGTTTATCAAAAGTAAATCCACCCAAACCACAATCCTAAGTAGTCCATCCAAAATACACATAAAACTCAAGTATTCTACATATAATCTGTGGTTTTGGCCTTTGCCTTACATCTCAAGGTTGTAGGATAAACTGGCGATCCTGACGTGAATATCGAGTTTTCACATGTTAACGCGGAGGATGGAAATGCTGATCCTTCCTATGAAGGGATATAATGTTAATAATAATTATGTTAGATACAACCAACTTGAAGATCATGAGTATTTGAGGTTGTTCTTTCTAATAACCTCTGCTAGATATCACTGGTGAATCATTTCTTCCATCTTCTCAAATTAAAACATTAATCAAGTATGTAGTAAAGATTTTGTTCTTAAAATGACATTAATTGAAGGGCTGAAAAAAATATACATGTATATATACATATATATGTATATATGTGTGTGTGTGTGTGTGTGTGCGTGATTTACAGTCTGCTGTTGCATGTTTCGAGATATTTGACTTGGGAGAATGAATCCTCCAGTTGGTGATTTTGCTTTTCAATCCTTCATAGGGTAGGATTGGGTTGGCTTTCCATATTTTGTGAATAAGTCAGCCTTTGTCTAGTGAGTGCTCCATGTTTAAACCTCTCTCATATCCGTCATGAATTTTAATATGCGTGCTCAATCGCCGTCCTTGAAGATACCTCGAAAGAAGATGATGGTTCACAATGAATGTTGGCATATTCAGTGGACCCAGAATTTTGTTTTTGGAGTAAGGTGCACTCATATTTGGGTGAGGCTCACCTGTATTTTTCTATATGCAGTGACAGAGGAATTTTTTAGATTTCAGGGTCAGGCGCATGCCTCACCTCGCCCTTGGGTCCGCCACTGGTTATATTCCACTGCTATCTCATCGTATGTTGTCATAAAACAATATGTTAGGAACACTAGGACCCTGCTACTATATGCAAAAGATCAGAGAACAAAATTGCCTGCTAACACGAATGCAAAGCGTGAGACATATCTAGATGTCTAGAAAGTTAATGGAGTAACATAAATGAAAAGAAAAAGAACTAGAACAACATGGATTAAACATCAAAAGCAGTATGGAATAGGAAATTCTGGAAATTGGATATCATATACTTAATGCAATGCCAAACTTCAATACAAAACAAGGAAGGCTGAAAGTAGACGACTGGACAAGTACCCAGAGAAACACAGAGCACACCAATACACAATAAACAAACACTGAAACTGAATGAAGTATATTGCAAAACTTAACAACAAACTAACAAAATTGTTACTACAAAACAGAAATCATGCTATTTGCCCAGTGCTATAGAGATTAAGCAATCTATAGCAGATACAAAATGCATTTCAGAGCAACCAATATAGCACAGTGCAAGAAGAGATTTTTTTTACAGATGAATAGTGCCATTCCCTGAAAATTTCGGAATTGAACTGAGGCAAAGAGTTGACAATGTTGAGAACATGAACACCATGAGAGGCTGCTCGACTCTCTGTGAATCAATTCAGCAGTAAGGAACAGCTTGGATCACTGTGAGAGTTGATGGCGGATCCACAGAGATTGATCAAGCTAGAAATCCAAGGGAGAACCAAGTGTCCAGGAAATTAAGGTTGTAGTATAGCAAACACTTTCTGCAGGGACACCTTTTGTCGATGACGGTGAAACGTTTTTTGGCAGTCCATAGCAGAAAACGATTGCAGCAACAACAACCATAATGCACGCCACACACACACACACACACACCCACACCCACACCCACACATACAGAGAGGGAGAGAGTCGTTATTGTATCCGATACATATATATACGAGAGAATTTGTCCATCTCAATCACTGTAATCACCAACTCGACATAAAATTCCTATTTTTGGCCATGCCACAGCTTCGTAACTATCATACACACAACGAGACCACCATGACAATTCTCAAATAGCAACAATCGTCGGCTCAAACCCTCATGAAAACCAATTAAAGTGCAGAGTCATGAAAAAACACGAGTCTAATACATGAGCAAAGCTAATCCTGTCTCAAAAGAACCTAAGTAGAAATGACCATAAGGCAATAAGAGAACAAAACCTACATCACACATTTATAATCGATAAATACCTTCAATCTCCATCTGGAATCCTCCCCAAACAACCCAGGAAAGCATCATCTTACAAAACAAACAACAGAACACTTGTAGCCTCGAACCATGAAAGCATGAACTGTTGCATTTAATGCTAATTAAGGTTATATTAATTAAAGTTGAGTTAACTAAATCGATTGTTACATGTATGAAAGTTGTAAAGTGTAAAAGTCACGTGTGAAGGATTTATGCAGAGACAAAGTTTAGTCATCATTAACGATGAAACAAACTCACAATAGGTCATTATACTCTCTTATATAGTTGGCAGCTCACAAAGATTTTGGGGAGAACACCCTAAATCACACACATGCGTGCACGAGCATGTTGGGTCAGACTTGGGCTTGAGAATTGTCGATGTAATGATCAAATGAATCTATGCATGAAAACGATTACAAGACAGAGAGGTACATTGGTTGGATCATATATGAGATCCGTCATTAGTCACGTTGTCTATAAATAATAGATTAAGGCTCTCTAATCCGTACTTATATATTTTGCACTTTCTCTCTCTCCTCCCCCCACCCTACTCTCCTGCTCGTGGTGTGCTCTGTGCGGTTTGTGATTGTTTTCTTATCCCTTGGCTGAGGCAACAATCAAAGATGACTCAAACAAGGTAATGCTTTTGTCGTGTGTGCGTTGTATGCTTGAAAAATAGTGCACGTACCCATGTACTTTGTAGCGGAGCGTTAATTTCTCTCAGGTAAGTTCACAACGATGACTCATATAGATAAGTTTTCATTTCTTTTTCTAATTATTGCGTTTTTCATAGAGTTTGTTTATATCATCCTTTGGATATGTTACTATTATTTATTGGGCATGTTTAAGATTATTCCATATTCGTTTTTTATGCACGTAATCGTGCAGTTTTTATGAACATGAACTACGGGTGTAATGCAAATATTGAATCCTCATGCAACACTCGGCACCAAAATAGTAATATTTGGGATGATCGCATGGTTTTGGTGTAAAATTAATGTCCTTAGCCATGGGGATTAGTGCATGAAATTAATATTTGGCATTCGACTAGTTCGGGTTTAATCTCAGCCGGATGACGGTACTCAATTGTATTCTCTTTGAAGACACTCAGCCGAATACCAACATCCGTTTACCTCTTTCTACAGACTTCAACTAGATAACGAGATCATTCTATTAGAGTTCAGTGTTGTCTTGCCAAATGACACCATTTCGTAACGTGCATTGATGTTGCCGCATGTCGTATATTCGGACTATCTTTTCACAGCTAAGAAACGGTGACTACTTTCAGTTATAGTGTAGTGTTTCCGTTATGGTTCCATGAAAAGTAGGACCGGGATCGAACCGAGTGGCTCCTAGTTCCGGATTCGATTTTACCAGTTCCGGTTCCAGCTGATTCTCGGCCCAGTTCAGTTAATCTTCAGGATGGGGTTTGGGCATGTCTGTGGTACAGGTTAAAGGTCATGAGTTCGATATCTAGGCATTGCATTGGCTTCAACCTCCCTATTTGTACCGCCGCCCATTGTACCTTAAGAAAATTCTTTTAGTTAAAGAATTTAACCAAGTCGTTTGACTCTTGCTTGTTCATTCAAAACCAAGCCCAAATCAGCCAAGACATTGTGGCTTTAGACTTTGGACCATGATCATGAGAATCCCATTCATGGGTTTATTATGAAAGATAAGATCTGTTTTCCTAATTCATGTTTTTTTGGTATGATGAGGAGAATAAAGGAAGAGGGTTGCATAGGCTTCTGCCAGCGTAAAAGTTTGTCGGACTTATCTACCATAGATTCTACAAATTATGATAGGGCTATGTGAAAACAAAGAATCCATGTAGCTGACCCCATCTAGTATGGGAAAGGGCTTAGTTGTTGTATGAGGAGAATGAAGACAGATGCACACCCTGTATATCGAACTCATGACTTTGAACTTGTCAGTTGACCCACTAGCGAGGTGAGCTAGTGCTCGTTGTGCTTCTTAATCCATATTCTTGGTGAACATGTCGATCTTGCTGGGTTGGCTCGTCTCTTGTACCCAATCAGGCCTACTGCACCAAGTTTGGTTCATCGAGTCGCATCCACAAGATCACATCTTACTGAAGCTAAGCCTGCTCCTGCACTGAAAGGGTCCACCTCGGTTCAGTTTCATTTGTAAAGCAGATTTTTGCAACCATATACAAACAGTACGAGTTTGGGGGTATATTTATTGTCTTTGATAAAGAATACAAGTCATGCTCTTTTATTATTCTTTTCATAAATTGTTTAAAGTACGTAGTACGTTTTCATTCTCATTCTTCCTAACGAGAAGAAAACATTAAAATAATAATAAATGTTAAAATAAAATTTTATATTTATATCAAATCAATTATAATTAGACATCATCGGTTCTGGTTTACTCGGAACCATGAACAGGAACCAAACTGGGACCAGACCAGTTCCAGTTCTGGCTTGAGGCCCAAACCATCCGAAAGTGGGAAATTAAAAATATAAGAAATCAACCGTTTGGAACCTACAATTCCAGTTTCGGTAGAACGGGAACCAAACCAGATGATCTCCAGTTCCAAGCCTGGTTTTGGTTTCAAAGGTTCTAATAAGTTCTTGGCCTAGTTCGGTTCTGATCTGAACCGCCAAAATCTTGGTTTATCTTACACATTTTCCATTAAGTGTATTCATGTTCAGGTTGTCAGCTTGTTTGAGCTAATTGAGCCAAACCATCAAGCAAATGGGTTAGATCCTGTCCACTAGTTTCTTCCTAAAAATCAAAACATTAATTGCAATACATAGTTTTTTAATAAATTCCTGATAATTGGACAATTTTTTTTGTATATATATATATATATATGTGTGTGTGTATTCAAAGTGTCGGGTAAGATTTGTAGATTGTAAATTCATTTCTTTAGAAGGTCGGGTTGAATTTGAATATATACATATACATATACATACATATATACATATATATATATATATACATATATATATATATATACATATACATATATATACATATAGGTAGGTAGACCTAAACAAAGGATTTGGTTGGACCTGGTTTGGCCTGTTTCTGACCCTGACCAGAACCCGTCCCGTCGTCTGGGTTTGCCACACCAACACTACACATTTGTGCGTGTCAGATATATGGACCCAGTTATTCACGTGATGTGTCCGATTAGTCCTCAATTGCAGGGGTCTTGTGAATGGTGTAAGGTGCGTGAAGGCAAAGCAATCGTCACACGTTATTTGATTAGGATAAATTCAATCACGAGTCTTTGGGTTGTGTTCGTGTCGAGTTTCTGCATAAAGTATTATGCTACTAGCTATTTCATATTTGGGATAGTATTCAGGTCATCTTCTCACTGTTCTTGATCAAGAAACAGGTCAACTTGAAAACAGCAGAAGTCTTCTGTTGCTATATGGGGTCGACACAAACACAAACTTTCTCAGTTTGTGCTCGTGTTGTTGTTTTTTGCTATGCCGTGTATGCCATCTCTAAAGTCTAAACAATTGTAAGAGTAGTGATAAGAGAACCAAACCCAGGTCCTAAAGGACAGCTCGAACTGAATCCTGAATTTGTCACCATATGATTCTTTACAAGAAGAGCTGCCAAATTTCGAGTCTGAGAATGGGTTACGATTGCTCGGGTGGGGATCAACCCAGACCTTCAGGGTATTTTGTTTTCCTAATTTGTTATTTTCATAACAATACCCCACCCCAGAAAATAATGCATTATTGGGACCCATCTCTTACAAGATCCAGTTGTAAAACTCTGCCTTTTCTCCTTTCTTAATCAAACCAGTATTTTGCGGGCTCAAATGCATCCCCACCTTTGTTTCAAGAGAAAAAATGTATGTTTTATGATACGGAAAACCAAATCATCAACATGTGTCACCATCTTATTAAATACTTTCATACATATATATGTATACAGCTTTGAAATATATATATATATATATATATATATATATATATAATATATATATATATATATATATATATATATATATATATATATATATATACCATTCCTCTTAAGACAAATCCGCTAGATCAGACATGTCCAATTCCGGTTAGCCCAAAACTTAGAACCGTAACCGAACTCGTCCAGGGTGATTTTATTAAAAACTAAAAACAGGTTCTGACTTGAAAAAAGTAAAACCAAAATCGGACCTAGTGAACTTTGATTTTGGTTTCATCGGTTCCTGGCCCAGTTCAGTTATGGTTGAAACGGTCGAACCAGTTAAAAACCAACCATGCTAAACCTATGAATGCTATGTCTAGTAGTCTTTGCACCCATAATAATACTTTTAGCAAGGTAGATCTTTTAGGGTGTTCTTGATATAACTTTCGTGGTCCTTACAACTTTAAGTTTTGTTGTGCATGAAAGGCAGATCTTATCATTCAACTTATTACTCTATGTGACCAACTTAAGTAAAAAAGCATTAGCACCAACATAAAGGTGGATCATAGGAACTTCACTAATGAGTTTCACACAAAAACCCAGCCTCTTCTTTGTCTGACACAAAAACCTAAGCATCAATGTGACTCATCAATCAAACATAAAATCATGATTTTTTAAACCATTGTTAAAGCTCATTGTAAGAAGTTCTAGGATCATGCACACCCTTAGTACCTAAGGGGATGTAAACCCGCCCATCCCAATCCCTACTCATAAAAGAGGAAAAGATCAATAATTTGTGATAGGAGAAGTTTGACATAACTCTTGGAGACGGACTGTTCTTGCACCCCTCTTCTTCTAATCTTCATTAAAATTTGAACCACGGTTCTCCTCCTTCCAAATAACAGGAAAAGAAACGGACAAAGCAATAAATAAGGAGAAAGCAACCACCGAATTCAAATGGCATACAATGCGTTCCGTTTTTTGAATCATTTCTACACACGTTCAAACCTCTATACGAAAAAAATACTGTTGAAAGAAAAAAAGGAAAAAGGCGACCCTTCTCCTGCTTATGAGTTATCTATTGCCCTCCCTCCTTGACATCTCTCCTCTTTTGCAGAAAAGGCACTTCATCTCTTCCTTTTTCTGGGGGTTCCTATAGCGCCCACACCATATTTTTCTTCTTCTTCTGTGTCTTTGTGGATTTTAAAATCACTAAGAAGAGAGGAGTTGCGGCGAGCGTCTGTGTGGGGCTTGTGTATTTTTGAAGGCTTTTCTGTCATCCTCATAATGGCTGGTTTTGTGGGTGTGTTAGTTTCAGATCCATTGCTGCAAAACCAGTTCACCCAAGTGGAGTTGAGGAGCTTGAGGTCTCATGTGAGTAGAAACCATCCTTTTCTTTCTTTTTCTCTTCTGATTTGCTTTTTTTTGGTTGAATGCGAGTAAAAATCCCGATTTTGGTGGGTGGTTCTCTCTCTCTCCCCCTCTGTGTTGGTGTTGTTTCTTTGGGTTTAGTTTGTCTCAATGAGGAGGGAATGTGGAAAAGTAACAGTTGG
Source organism: Brasenia schreberi (assembly GCA_036023115.1). Taxonomy (NCBI): domain Eukaryota; kingdom Viridiplantae; phylum Streptophyta; class Magnoliopsida; order Nymphaeales; family Cabombaceae; genus Brasenia; species Brasenia schreberi. The sequence continues at coordinate 6,082,378 of JAYKKT010000077.1, forward strand.
GGATCTGCCTTCAAGGATGTCAAGTTTGAAAGTGGTGGGAGAGTCTCTGACAGAGGAGGAGAGAGCGTCCTTCTTGGGACAAAAATACAATAATATGGGCGAAGAAGTTGACTTTGAGACCTTTCTCAGGGCGAGTATTTTCTTCCTTGATCTTTTACGCCATTATTGTAGACGATGGATCTGTTTCCTTTTTTGTTCTAGAGGATGAATGCGTCTGTGGGTTCGTTTCTAGTGTTTTGCGTTCATTGAATCATATCTTAGCCACCAACTTATGTTCTAGTTGTGGCACCGGATATAAGGTGTGGTTCTGTACTTGAGATTATTAGGATTTCAGAAACTTGTGCAGTTCCTTTGACCAAAATGATCAAATTTAGGCATTGCCATACATGAACGGCTAAACTTGTCTCCTCAGATTAAGATTTCTCGTTATGTGCTGTTGGATTTGGTTCTAATAACCAATTCCATTTTACCAACTGGAACATGCTTTAGAGTGGACCGCACTTAATTGGGTTATTTTACTTAACAAGGATGCACGACTTGATGGTGGCTTTTGGCTTGATGCTCATTTGATAATATCAGAGGACCTTTCCTATGAGCAAAGTTTGTAACTGTCTTCAGCTTCAAGTGTTTGTTGATTTTTTGAGCTATGGTACGTTAATGTAGTTGCTTTCTGTCAATTCATGTGAACAAACGGGAAATCTTATACTGTGACAACTAGAAAGAGCAATATGAACGTATAAGGCTATCATAAAAATTGTGAAGCTTCCTTTGTGTTGATTTTCACCTAAAGTTGACCAACCTTAAGCTGAACTATGTTTCCAAACCTGCGTTATGCCTGCTCACTCCTTTGCACTAAATGCGTATTAATTAATGTAAAAGATTTCAAAACGTGCATAGTGCTCTTTTAATGTTATGATACCAATGTTTCTTGCTGACGTCTGTAGTAACACTTTAGGTATCAAGACTTCCTGCCTTTTCCTCAAGGGTACATGTGTTTTAGATGTTAGTGAAGAGTATTTAATGTATGCATATTTTAATAATTCTACTCAATGTTTGAGCATGGTGGGACAGGCTTATTTGAGTTTACAAGAACATGCCAATGCTAGAGTTGGAAGCGCAAATAGTTCATCAGCATTCTTGAAGGCAGCCACAACCACCTTGTTGCATACCATCAGTGAATCAGAGAAGGCTTCTTATGTGGCTCACATCAATGGCTACCTAGGAGAAGACCAAAATTGCAAAAGATGGTGTTCTTCTTTGGTAATATACATTTTCTTTTATTTTTCCTATTTTACTGTTTATGACAATTTCTTTTTAAAAAGAGTTACATGTTGTTGCAGTAAGCTTATTAATGTGGCAGTTCCGGGAACCATTGATGAACGGGCAATCAATACAAAAAGGTTACTTAATCCATGGGAAAGGAATGAAAATCACACACTTTGCCTCAACTCTGCTAACATAGTAAGCTAAATAAGTTAGGGTTCAATGGAATCTTGTTTTCTCACTGATGTAGATTTTGATTGCTCTTTGCTGCTTTCATTATGATCTCATGACTCACAAATTTGTTTCCATTTTCAGCCCCATCTTGTGCTCGGGTTAATATCTCAAATTATTAAGGTATGTACTCAGTTTCAGGTTCTATTAATATCTTCTTTAAAATCTGGTTACGATATTAGAGTGTGGGAATAGGACTTGAGACAAGTGTTGATTGTGATGAAAATATCATGATGTTGGGGAAATTACATAGTTTACATGTTACTGGAACTTCAGCTTTTCTGTCCTGGGGGTAGAGGAGGAGTTGGAATTTGTGCTTTCTTTCTTTTGATCATAAGAATTAAGAACATCAATGTCTTGCTGCTGGACAACTGTTCATAATTGGTTTCCATTTTGTTGATCTTAGATACAACTGCTGGCAGACCTCAATTTGAAGAAAACACCTCAATTAGTCCAGTTGGTTGATGATAGCAAGGTGAATACAATCTCCTTGTGTTCCCCTACTTCATTTTTTCCCACTTGTTCCTGTCTATACTGATTACATAACTGACTTGACAACTTAAACAGGACCTGGAGGAGCTCATGAATCTTGCACCTGAAAAGATCCTACTGAGATGGATGAATTTTCATTTGAAGAAGGCAGGATATAAGAAAACAGTTAGCAACTTCTCTTCAGATATAAAGGTGGGAAAAAGGAAAACTAATTGAGAATATTCTTACCTTTTCTTAGTATGCTGCATATATGATGTCCATTGGATCATGAAGCACGAGGTTCTGAATGAAGATCAAGAAAGCTTTAGGTGGTGTAGTTCGGCTTGATTTTGTTTTTCATGTTTTACGAATATTTGCATTTACAGGCAACTGATTGAAGTGCTGTTGGGCATCTGTGTTTGCTTGATCCTAGCTAAGCAAACAGTTACCATGGATTAATTGTTGTGGTTCAAGTTGCCAAAATTTCTTCCATTTAAATAATATTTCTGCCTGAAATTTTTTGTCAATCTAGACTGAGATCATTAAGATTCTAAAACCTCTGTTGCAGGATGGTGAAGCTTATGCTATTCTTTTGAATGTACTTGCACCAGAACATAGCAGAAAGCCAATTCTTGAAGAGAAGGATCTTCTTGAAAGAGCAAAGCTAATTCTTGAGCATGCAGATAGAATGAAGTGCAAAAGATATTTGACCCCTAAAGATATTGTGGAAGGGTCACCAAATCTAAATCTTGCATTTGTTGCACATATTTTCCATCACAGGTGAGAACAAATAGTCTTGATTTAAGCATTTGTTTATGAATGGAACATATTAATATGCGCTGAAGTTATGATTATTGTACTCCACTTTAGTCATGTGAACTGATGGAATCCTCGATTTCACCAACTATGCAAAATTATGAAGCTCATATTCTTTTGAGACATGCCACCTTTTAGCTGATTAAGTTGTCTTTAACTTTTTCTTTGTTATTCAAGTGGGTTAGCATGACATTTGTGGTAGTGTCTTTCACTTTGCTGAAACATTGCTTCATGGTTCCATTGACTAAATTGATGGTTCCAACTTCCAACTGCCAGGAATGGTTTTGCGTCCCAAGAAAATCAAATTCCGGTTGTTACCATTGTTTCAGAGGATGATTTGGTTTCCCGGGAAGAGAAATCTTTCAGATTATGGATCAATAGTCTTGGAAATTCAACATATATAGACAATGTATTTGAGGATTTGAGAAATGGGTGAGGCATCCTTAATTCCATATATTTGTTAAATTTTTGTGATCTGATACTTTGCTACAATATTGTTAAAGCAGTAAGAAATTGTGTTTGCAGATGGGTCCTTCTTGAGGTTCTTGACAAGATGTCACCTGGAATTGTTATTTGGAAGCAAGCTAGCAGGCCTCCAATCAAAATGCCGTTCAGAAAAGTAGAGAATTGTAACCAGGTTGTGAAGATTGGTAAACAGTTGAAGTTTTCCCTTGTCAATGTTGCTGGAAATGACATTGTGCAAGGAAATAAAAAACTTATTCTCGGTAAATCTCTTCACTGTTTCTCCTTTTGATCGCAAATATTAAAACGGCAATTTTCTTGAGAGCATGAGATGATTCTTCCGTTACAAGAAATCATCCTTAGCAAGGCTTGTGAGAGATAAGTTCTGAAGCTACTATTTTGGTGCATGCTTACCAAGAAGCATGCCATCCCTTTCAGAAGCTCTGTTTGAAATGAATCAAGAAGAAACTACCAATTGATTCCTTTCTTACGAAAGGGTTCTATAATCTATTTAAGTATCACAAAGCAAAATCTCATTTCGTATATCAGTTGCAGTTCCAAGTATGTCAAAGCAGTCTTTTTATAAAAGCTGAGCAGCTTTGTTCCAGATAGCAAAGTTTTGCTTCATTTATCAGCAACATACTGTCAGTAAGATTTCAATATGTTATTTGTCATTCATAAAAGTGATTTATCTTTTCTTTCTTCTCAGCTTTTCTGTGGCAATTGATGCGCTACAACATTCTCCAGCTTTTGAAGAACCTGCGACGTCATTCTAATGGAAAGGAGACAACAGATTTGGATATACTCAACTGGGCCAATGCTAAGGTTAAGAGCTCAGGCAGAATTGGTAGAATGGAGAGTTTTAAGGTATCATAAGCTCACTTCTGAAACTCCAGACCTAATGACGTTTTGAATGTTGTTGCTTCTTTCTGGGGATTAGCTTTTGATTTACAGCTGATATTTGCCATTATATTTGATGAATCTAAAGGATAAAAGTCTGGCAAATGGAATATTTTTCCTTGAGCTTCTAAGTTCAGTAGAGCCAAGGGTGGTTGATTGGAAACTCGTCACAAAAGGACAAAATGGTAAGTTTAAATTGTAACAGCCATTGGACTTGACAATATTTGTCATCTGTTTGTTTGAATTTCATGGTTATTATGTTTGTACTAATTTACTACTTTCTGAATATGACTCATGTGTATTTGGCTTTGTTACTATTCCATTAATTTATGGCACTTTTCTTCCATTGTCAGTTAAATAAAAAGGTGCAATGCAAACATGGAAGCCACTGTATGAGTCTTATCAGGGTCATGCATGAAAATAAAAATGCTTTTTCCCAACTATAAAGTTGCTCTATGTTACTTTTTACTTTTACCTAAATAACCATGTAACATCTGTGATGGATAATTAAGTTTTATGTGACATGTTCAAGTGACTGCATTAAGACAACCGTGTTGTGTCAATCCTAATTAGAAGGAGAAATGAGGAACTGCTAAATCTGTTTCTGTATTGTTCTTCTATGGAAGGCATACGTGTTGGGATTTGCTTGGGTGCTGAATTTTCCCGGCAAACTCATTAACTAAGAAACATCTCTTGCTACATTCTGGAAAGTGCTTGCAGACCATAGTCATCAGATCTGCCAAAAAGGTGTAACCGGTGTCTAGGCAGGATGAAGCATTGCAGTGAGTATCCTAAAGAAGGCACAAAATGTATAAGTACGATTAATTCTAGAAAATAACATTTAACATAATCAATGTATCTCACACACACATGCACCCACACACCTTGACCCACCTAGAAGGTAGTGAATTTGAAGGATAAGGCAGGTTGGTAACATTTTAACATGCAGAACTGGATTCCACAACAAAAGGATCCTTCAACACTAAACTTTCTTTCTTCTGGGTGTTAAAAGGATAAGGGATATTTTAGGGGTTATACTTTCCTCATGCAGTAAAATTAGGTATTTCTTGTTATTTGAGAGGGACTGAAGATTTTCTGGAATTGTGTTATAATAATCACTGTCACTGAATTAAGTTTGATGTAACACTGAAGCCTTTCCACAGATGATTCCTGTTCGGAAACTTACTTTTAAGGTCAACAATGTGGAGAATTTATTTTAGAAATAAAGAAAAAAGTGCATGCATGAACTCATTGAAGTATACTCTTTTAATGGAGGGTGGTCCCTGGTGACAGGCCTCATGGCTGGTGGTTGTCATGGGAGCGACACAAGTGTGGGGAAACTGTGGCTGGTGGCATATGTAGTGATGGTGGAGGTGGTTGAAGATAGTGCTGTTTGATGAACGATAAAAAGGTGAATGTTGGTGAGCACCATTATATAGTTGCAGCAACGGTTATGGGTGGCTGTGGTGCTGAAGGTAGCAGTTGATGATGATGGTGGTGTTCGTGGGTGTCAAGTAGTACTGCATACGGTGGGTGGCTAGCGCGATGGTGGTGGTTGTGGCAACTATAGGTGGTGGTGGTCGAGGTGGTCATGACATGTGGTGGTTGTGATGGGGCTGCTTAAGCGGACTATTAGTGATAGTGTGTAGCACAGTGAATGATGATGGTGTCGAGTGGGTGGTTGTGGTAAAGATGATGGTTGGGTGGTGCTGATGGAGGTTGCTGAACAGTTGGTATTGTCATGGCGGTGGTCACAGCTGGCTTATTGTGGTGGTGGAGTGACGGAAGTGCATGGTGGTGGTGGTGCAGGGTCAGAAATAAATTAAATTAAAAGAATAAAAAGGTAGAGAGAGAGAGAGTTCAGGCGCCAAAGCGTGTAGAAGTGCTTGCCAATTGAGGCGCTGAAACATGGAGTGTTACTCGAGAAAAGGAAGACTTCTGGGCTCCAAATTTTTCTTGCCTTTTTTCTGATTGTGTTTTTCTGTGGATCAAATTTAGAGCATTATTTTCCACTTTTGGATTGTGAAAAATGGAAATAGCTTTCCACCAAGATATTTTTGTCTTTGGCTGTTACTAGAGCATATTGATGATTTAATAGAATCGTATTAGGAATTGATAATCCTAATAAACCATGCAGATGTGGAGAAGAAGATGAACGCCACATACATTATCACGGTTGCCAGAAAACTTGGATGCTCCATCTTCCTGTTGCCTGAAGACATCACAGAGGTCATTTATTTTACTTGCGTTCTGTTTTCCTTTTGTTTTACGTCATGTTAATTTTGCTTGAATAATGGATCTGATTGTTCAATCACCTATCCGTTTACCTTTTTCATTTTATTTATGTTTGTTCTGTACAGGTGAACCAGAAAATGATGCTCACTCTAACGGCTAGCATCATGTATTGGAGCTTGCAACAACCTCAGGAAGAAACATTGTCAACATCTTCTGACAGCGACAATAGCAGCTCATTGGAGAGCTTATCAACTTTGACTATTGATGACAGTGCCTCTGAGACATCACTGGAGGAATGTTAATAGAGAAACCAAAGAGATGTAAGAAATCAGATATAAGCTTTTTATGTTTTGTTCTCTTTTTCTTTTTTTCTGCTAAAATTATTTGGTATGTATTCTGATGGAAATCCCATTTGTTTTATCAGCTCCTGGGGTTGGATATACAATTTGTAGTGGCTATATAATAGTGTATATACTTGATTGAGTCTTCGGAGTGATGCTTTCTCTCTCTCTCTCTCTCTCTCTCTCTCTCTCTATATATATATATATATATATATATATATATATATATACACACACACACACGCACACACATACGTGTGTGTTCTTGCCTGCATGCAACAGTCTTATCTAGTAGGAAATCAAGGGCACAAGTTGGATCTGTTGAAATCTGATTGTATTAAGCACCTGTTTGCTGTTGATTGGACATAGAAGTATCGTTCTAAGTTGGGAAGTTTTAATTTTTCTCTATATGTTCTTTCAAATGCGTAAACATTTCAACCCATGCCCACCCTCCTTTTCACTGCATGGATCACTTCCAATTCCAGCCAAGCCCAGTTTGCCTGATTTTTTTTATATAACCAGTTTTATCAAGCCCCTTTGTAACGATCTAATCATGTGTGCATGAGAGAGAGAGAGAGAGAGAGAGAGAGAGAGAGAGAGAGAGAGAGAGAGAGAGAGAAGGCGCTTGTTCTCAATCGTGGTCTTTGTTTGTGTTAAGCTCATTAATTTATTACTGTCAAGCTGATTTGAACACGGGCTGAGTTAGATGAGCTGAAATTGAGTCCTCATTTTTTTTTCATAAGGAGCTCTTGTTAAAATTTAAAAATATAAATTTTCACTTGCAATTTTGAGTTGGAAATTTCTTTTTATCAGATTTAGGTCAACAATTTACTTTTTAAGAAAATTTGTTGTTAAAGGCGAAAAAATGATCAAATTAACATGATTTGCTCGCATAGATATACATAGAAGTTCTATATAATTAACTAAATGAGCTGCTATCAACCAAACCATACCCAACTTGCATGGTTCATAACTAAATATAGCTTAAGGAGCGAGTTTGGCTTGTTTTAGATGTTTAATCAAAGATGAATGAGCTTGCCATGAGGCTAACTGAGCTAAACTACTAGCATGTCAGTTCAAGAGAGAGAGAGAGAGAGAGAGAGAAATTCAAAGGGGTTGGTCCTACACCGTTTAAAGAACGGGAAAGAATGAAAGGGGAAAGAAAGGAAGCACACACATTCACGTTCTCTCAGGGCCACATTATGCCTTAAAAGCTAGAAAAGGCACCACGCACATCACAACTTGGCGTTTAGGACTAGATAATGGCACCAAATTTATAATTAGATAAAGCAACAAGGCAGAAAAGCAGCTTGAATTAGTATCTTTCAATGACTCTTAACACCGCTCACATGTGCATTCCTTTAAAACCAAGTTCTCCTTTCTGCCCAGTGCTATCACATGGCATCATATATAGAACCACCAACTTGATCATCGCCATAATTTATTCTTTTAATATTTGTTTACATAATAATAATAGTGGCGGTAGTGGTGGTGGTAGTATTTTGACTCCATTGCACTGCCACTAGTGGTGCTTGGGCAGTCATTCCTTGGCCCCTAATAGGAAATGCCCTGCATGGAGGACTCAGGTCAATGGTTTAGGGTAGAAGTCCGTTCGACAACCAGATGATGCTCCGATCATGTGATTGGCATCCTGAACAATTTGGGAAGGGATATCATTATCATGAATTTTCAGATCACGATCGTAGACAGGCTTCAAACTAGATGTGGTAATGTTGGATTGAGTAAAAATTGGTTTTGAAGTACTTGCTGCATAACAAATGCAGTCATGTTGCGTTTAATTGGAACCAGTCAAAGCTGAAAAATTACTTTGCGTAATAAACCTGAGTCCAAACCAAATAAAGGGCACAGTTTAATTAAATGATCAAATTCTTCAATTTTACTAGAAAACTGTATGAAAAGTTATTTTCTAGTGAATATTTGAACTTTCTATTTGCACTCTTTAACTTTAGCCTGCAGCTAATCTTCAGCTCATCCAACTCGACTCATGTTGGACTCATTCATGTTCTGCTAAGCTCAAACATGCCAACAGTCCGATCATGAAGATAAGTTTATGGACAAGCTATGTACAGTCCCTGTCCGATCGGCTCAACCCATTTCTCAGCCGTGAATGCATCTACGTGACATCCAAATGTATTTGATTCATTTGCAGCCTGTGTAGATGCCCGGCTTTGCCCACATTTATGTACAACAGCTCTGAGTACTTTCTGTGAAGAAATATTGTTCTTCCAAGGCAATCTTTCGGTGAGAAATCACTGTCAAGATACTCAAATATTATCAGTGCAATTCTACTATTCGTTTAGCGCAGAGAATCAAGCTTGATTGGATTAAACTAAATTGATCATCCTTGAGTTTATGTTATCCGCTTATCTATCTATCTATTTATATGTACACACACACAAAGATGAATATAATCGAGTTATGTGATCTGACATTGTCGAGGTGCAATAGTACTCAACTTTGGAAAATTCAAACCACAAACCAAGCCTTTCCATATACTAAGCAGGTGGGCTACACGGATTCCTTGACAGCCTCACAGGTTTAAATGATATTTCAAGTAGATGATTAGAGAAATATAATGCGCACAATGAGCAATAGCTCACCTGGCTAGGGGATCGACATACAATTCGAAGCCCAGGAGTTCTATACCAAGGGCGTGCACAAGTCTTTGGCCCTCCTTCTCTCTCTCTCTCTCTCTCTCTCTCTCTCTCTCTCTCTCTCTCTCTCTATATATATATATATATATATATATATATATATATATATATATATATATATATATACACACATTTCCTGGTGATTGGTTCCTATGCCTCTGATCACTCATGCACGCCCTTTGTCTTTTGAGCATTACTGTTATTTACAAATTAAAAAACGACATTTAAAAAAAATAAAAGGATAAACATATGTTACTCATCCCTCAAAAAAGTAGAGGGTATGCCAGAATCTGTAGAGTGTTGGAGCCTCACTCTTTCCCTATATATATATATATATAAAACAGCCTCATATGCATATCGATACTTAAAGAATCTAGTGATGCAATCATTAGCTGAGAGATGTAAAAGAGGAAAAGGGTGCTTGCTCATATTCATCATGGCCACCATTATTATAATAATTATTTAGTAAGAGAAATCCAAGCAAAACGTATGCCACCGATGAGCACCGTTCATTGTAACTGCATAGCATATGCTATAAAACGTGCACCAAGGATGAAGCTCCAAAGTGTTCGTTGTTGGTGCAAATTGGTGAGAGGATGAGGCAAGTTCTAACACTTGAATGGCCTTATTTTAGGAGAGATAAGCTCTTTTCCAAAGCTTATTCACGGCGACAGAGAAGGAGAGGCAACACAGTGAGGCTGGGGAATAAGAAAAGGAGAGTGTCGCTGGGCTTTCGAATCGGCCGCCGGTGCGCCTGCTTGCGCTTCCGGTCTATAGTAGCTCTCCTCCATCAGATCAAGAAGGTACTGCTTGATGGACGGTTGATGGAGTCATACTGCTCTGCATGGCCATCTATCCCCTTCATGAACTCATCTCCCTTTCCTGTCTATTGAAGATGTGCTGTTTTTCGCCAAATACTTGCCTTTATAGTTCATGTGTCGAAAAAAGAACTAGCCATAATAAACAAAGTCTGTGCAGAGATCTGAACTTGTGCGCGCGCTTGTGAAAGAAATCTTGCCGGAAGGCCCTTTAGAACAAGTGAAAATATTTTCCTGCAGAAGACAGACTAATTTAGCCTCGCTCCCTCTCTCTCGCCTGGATGTAATTGGTTGCTCAACAAACAGCTTGATCATGGTAGTGTAATATTATAGTTTACTGTCACGCCTGTTTTTCCACGATTCCAAGCGGTAGTCGTGGACTTCGTAGGGGCTTGCTTCAAAGGCAAAGCGTCATTGTAGGAAATCATTTTCCAACTACTGGCATTAAGACCAGTGGAACCCTAAATCTACCTCAAACTTTCATGTGTTTCAGTCTGTTCAACTGCACCGCAGATCGAAATTCTTGTGCTGTTCTGGCACAATGGCGAGGCCAAATCCACATGCACGTCCTCGGTATACCTCAAATTGGGAGTCCGCCCTCTAGTCAGGTGAGCTATTTGTTATATATATATATATATATATATATATATATATATATATATATATATATATATATATAAAGAGAGGGAGGGGGTTAGATCCTGTTCATTAATTCATAATGAGTATAATAACATTAATTTTTTACCTTTATAAAAACCTTTAACAATTTTTAAATTACATTCTATCTCACCGAAAAACAATTTATATGAGTGGACATGTCATAAGTAGGCGGGATCAGGTTTTACAACAAGGTCGTGAGTTGATGGTCAAGCGATTAACAGCACTCATTGGTTCGTTCGGCTTGCAGATTACCAGCAATTTCGTACAATGAGAGAGAGAGAGACCTCACTACTCTATAAATGTTGTAGGAATCGGTTCTGCATGGATAAGCTGTTCTAGAAATGGATTTGGGAAATCAGCCTAAACAAATCTCCATAAATTAAAATTCAAAAGAATGAGAAAATAAACATATAAAATAAAAAAATCCAGACTTGAATCATTTGCAATTGGATCTGACAATAGTGCTCCACCATTGCACACTAGCACAGAAGCTGAGTCAATTTCTGTACGAAAAGCCATTAATTTCTGTGATGCCTCCGGATGGTTTACTTGCATCACACTAGCACAGAAACTGAATTCGCCTTTGTTGTTAGTAAGTGTGACTGTGTGATAGGTATGGTTGCCAATCTGGATTATCTTGAATACTGTTAATCGCTGAATGAAGTTGAGGATTTAAGTTTGGATAATCAAAGGCAATGTTAAACCCTTTACATATGTTTATCAGCAACAAGGAGGCAGGTAAATATTTTTACTTTGTTACTTCATGAGCATCATTAATATATCATCCTCATTCATCAAAAGGATCATCACATCATTGCCTTTTTTCATGCTGTTGTTTCATATGTTTTTACTACTATATTCACCTCAGACGATCGTGTACATCTTGTTTGCATGCGTGTGTGCGCAGAGAGACAGAGAGAGAGAGAGGGGGGGGGGGGGGGGGGGGTGGCAGACGGCAGGTGACTATTTGACAGATTAGCGACTTATCCCCTGCGAATAGATGAGCAAAAACACATCGTCTGTTGCCCCCCCTGCCACCTTGACCATGCATTTCACCTTCAAGAATGAACTATTGAGAGATTAATCGCTAGTTTTCCATTTTTACTTCGTTTCTTCATGGGCATCATTAATATATCATCCTCATATTCATCAAAAGGATCAACACATCATTGCCTTTTTTCTTGCTGTTGTTTCATCTGTTTTTACTACCATATTCACCTCAGACGATCGCGTAACATCTTGTTTGCATGCGTGTGTGCGCAGAGAGAGAGAGAGAGAGGGCAGGCGGCAGGTGACATTTGACAGATTAGCGCTCTATCCCCCGCAAATAAATGAGCAAAAACACATCGTCTGTTGGGGCCCCTACCACCTTCACCATGCATTCCTCATTCAAGAATGAATTATTGAGTTTGTCGTTTCTCTCGGCCATGTGCTGTCTATGAAGAACCAGCGCCTTCTAGTGAAAACATATCAAGTCATAGACTGCATTTACATGACAAATTTGTCGATTATACTTAGTCCCCAAAACATTTCTTGGTTATACTAAATCTCCACCCTAGATCTTCTCCTCTCTAAGTTGTTCACTTGTGTGGCCCGGTGGCACAGATCCCAAGTTACTGATGATGGTTTCCAAGACAGATCTGCGGTGGTAATATGACCCAACCCACCCATTTAGCGATCCTTTACAATTTCACCTGATCTCTTTTAAGGCTATATATCATCGCCCCCACTTTATATATATGAAGGAGCTGGTGTCCTCTCTCTCTCTCTCGTTCCTGTATGTGTCTCATTATGAACAATGGAAGAAGAGAGAGAGTACAGCCCCAACGTTTCCCAGTGATTTGCCGGAGCTGTACCCTCTCTCTTCCACTGTTGCTCACGGATGGAATTTATCATTTGTTCGTAAATAGTGCTTTTAAGTGTTGAACTCAACCCATTGGCATTCATAGGTAAGTAGCCTCTGCAGATGGTCGCCACTTTATTCTCTTATTAAATAAGGTTGATTCCAGTATTATCTCATTAAGGTTCATTACTCACTTCAAAGATCAGCACAGATGGGAAGGCTGTTATTTTGAAAGCCCTATTGGCATCCACCAGGTTGCCGCAGTTATAGTGCAAGAATTTTTCATATTGATCTTCATCCCCCCTCTACTCTCTCTCTCTCTCAGGCCATGTCATGGTGTACAGCAGAGGTAAAATTTCGTTGATCTTTGTTATCTCCATATCCATCTCTCTCTCTCTGCGTGTGTGTGTCCGCGCTTGTGTGTGTGGATTGTGCAATGACCTTCGAAGTACATTTTATCCTTTGTACGTGACAAGAAGAATAGGTCCCACTCAGACATATACTCCGAATAAAGGACAAAGAAGAAGCATGCCATTTTTATGCTTTGGCTTCGGCACTGTTAGAACCACACAGACCCTTTTATTTTTCTACTGGGCCAGGTAGAAGGATGGATTAAAACATTGAATTAGGTTATCTGTTCTGAGCACTCACCGGTAAGGACTGATCTATTCGAATTATTAATTTCCTTTGATTGTTAGAAACATTTGTATATTGAAGCAGGTTGACCTCGGTGGAGTTTTGAAAACTATATGGATGAATGAGGAGATTGGACAGCATGATCCATGAAAAAGAAGAGAGTATCAGCTAATATAGTCATCTTCCACAAACATACCAGCTTCGTACATCTCTGTTGTGTACTCTTTATTAATGGGTTGGGCTGCCACTGAGAGATGAAGGTTTCAAACGTCGAATGCAGCCACTTTAATATATATAATGGTAAAATCTATTTTAATATTTCAAATGTTTGATCTTTGAGAGTTGAACTGTTGAAGTGATAAAGCGAAAACATATAATTTGTTAGTACATTAAATACAAAATACTTTTGTATAACAATATTTTTAAGTCAAATCTTGATCGTTAATCATGCTAATGAAATGATGGAGATAGTTTGAATAAATTTAAGAACAAATTGTTTGAGAATTTACCTCTCTCTCTCTCTATATATATATATATATAAATATATGTGCGTACATCGAGAGTGTTAATTCAACAGCAGGGCACTCTAGCACCACTGCTGCTAGTGAGGAGTTTGACACTCAGAGGGTGCATCTGCGGGTGTACGTGTTAGGCGATGGCCTCCTCTTGTAAAAAAAAAGATACAGAAAGTTAGAGATTGCACGCTCATGAATGAACCATAAACCAAAACCAAGCCTTTTCCCATACCAAGTTGGGTTACATGAAGTCTAAGTCTTCACATAACTTGATCGTGCTATATTTAACTAAAAAAGAAAAGAAAAATTATGTTTAAATTGACTTCAACCCCTGAGAAAAAAATATTAGAAGGAAACCAAATGTAATCTTTGATCCTTCTCAATTCAAAATACCTGTACATAACACAAGCCACGTCACAATGGCCAAGAATCCATGTAATTGAGTTAAACCGGTAAGGAAAAAGGCTCGGTTTTGGTGATCTCACACGGGTAGAACTGCAAAAGACGAACGAAGCAAAAATACAGACAAATAAACGATCCAGTAGCTCTCGATCATGAAGGATTGCATCTCTTTCAAGCCTGCGGCAATGAAAACTGATCTCGCAACAAATGAACCATGGCCAAGTTCACAGTACGATCGTTTCGAAGCTGTTTTGGTCTGAACACCGATATCGGAGAGCCATCCAGGACCCTGACTAATCCAACTCGGGCCAGGTTGGCCAACTATGGGGTGAGGTGCTGGTTTTTTCCATTCACACGACTACAAAACTCAACCTTGCTCAAGGGGAACAAGTGCCGAACCACTTGAATGTTGGCGTGGTCGTTTGTAATCTAGCATTAAAACGTTTTCATAATATGTGGATTGTAGTTCACAAATCTAACATCACTCTATAACCAATACAGAAACCAAGCCATTTCATAAGTGGGTTGGCTACATGGATCCTTAGCCGCCATTGAGCACGATCATGTGTCATTATATTAGCTTTAACTCCAAAAAGATAGACCAAACGACATACCACAAATGGTGCTAGGTTCTCGATTGCGTAATCATACATCCAAAAAGTGAAGTCCGGAAATGACAATCACAATCACAGACAGTAAGAAATCTGATCCATCACAGGAAGAACTTGAGATAATGAATTGAAGCGCTCATACTGGCAATAGACTTTTCACATAAAAATAGTGGGAGGAAAAAAACAGTTACAGTGTCCAGAAAACTTGTTAAAATCAACGAATTAGTCAATGCACAAAGAGCAATAGCTCACCTGGCATGGGGTTTGCCTCACAAGTTGAAGATCGTGAGTTTGATACCTGGGGTGTGCATTTCTGGCTTCAACCTCCCCACTGTACCAACAAAGGCATTGAGAGGACATATCCCCACAGAGGAAAAGAAGACTAACCGATGCTTGTTTTATTAGGTGGGAGGAGAAAATGCTGATATGATATGGCAGCGATTTTCTCATCATAAGTGAATCACTGGATTTTCTCTCCTAAAAGAAGAGACGAGATGTCCATGCCGGCAAGCAACAGTCCAGCATTGACTTCCACATCTATGGAAGTGAAACCGCATTTTGATAAGAAAACTAGATCAGAATGAAGTTCACAGTTTCCATGGGAAGGATCATTTTCTTAGCTTCCATGAAACAAACAGCCATTGATGCACTCGAAGTTACCTGATCAAGGTAACCAAGCGCCAACCACAAGAACATAGTTTTACAACTCAAGTGCTAAACTACTAAAAATCAGAAAAGATGAGAATCAGATTACAACAGTTAATAATCTACACATCACCACAGATGAATCACCTAATAATGAAGCTTCTGGGGCAAGGTCCAGGAACTCAGGATGGTGATTGCCATTCTTTCCGGATCTCGAATGTGTAATTCATATCCAAGTAAACCTTGCCATCATCATCCACAAACTGGTAAAAAGTAAATAAGAAAGACTTGGCATGAGTTCAAAAATCAGTATCAGGTTAAGCTGGATGAAACTAATGCCCAAACAACTCAGACCAACCTTTGTTCTAGCAGTGTAGGATCCTCTTGCAAACATTCCAGAAGGTGTGACTTCTTCCTCCAGTTCGTACATATAAGGCTCTTGCTGAGGACTAAAGGTTCCCAACATTACTCTTGCGCTATCCACTGCAAAAGTTCATGGATGTTGCTAGTTTCAGTCACAAATGGGTCTATCTTGAAACCCCCTTCAAATATGCAACGACAAGCATTATAACAAAGTAAAGACTCAAAAAGGAGTAGTGAATCATTTGGTGATGAAGTATCCTAAAAGAATCTAGTGATGGAAGCAGTCTGAGAACACACACGCACACAGAAACGAGTGTGCAAAAAAAGTTGAAAACTGTTGCTGTTTTGACATTAGAAGCATTGTCTGTAACACAAAATTTCAGAGGCAAAGAAATTCCTTGCTTCTCACAGTCAAAATCCTCAGGGATATCATACGCATTAGCTAAGCCAGGGGCCATTCTGGCAGCAAGGGTAGCCACATAGTGTTGCAAACTCTTGTGAATTTTCAATGTCACAATTTGGCTCAAATGAGATGACTGGATGGTTTGGGAGCATTATAACATAACTGAGATCTCAAGTTCAAATTCCATGGGGTTTGTTATCCCGCTTCTCTATCATGAAACGAAGTATCATTTCATCTTCATATGGTCATGATATCCTAAAGGCTAAGACAAAGAGGAGACTCTGATCTTTTACTCACTAAAAGGATAGAGAAAAAAATTCATAGACAACTAGATCAAATGACTTCAACAAGATTCAAAATGAAAGGGCTGATTTTTTCCGAGGACTCCAGCCAGAAGCCAACAAATCTATGTAGCAGCGTACTAACATGGATTACAAATTGAGCTAAACAGAAGCCTAGCCATGAAGCAATACATTTGTCCAATCAATCGGAAAGCAGTTATCGGTTAGTTGTTATCAAATACACATTTAGATATCCAAGAGCAATTTATGAAAAACAAAGTATTATCAGCCATCTATGAATAGACAGAAAGCGAAGGGCAAAAACGAAGTTTTGAAACATAACCAAAAGTAAGAAATCCTACCTCTCATGCCAGTCTTCCACACAGTGTTAGTGTATTTAAGTCCAGCTACAATGTTATTGGAAACTAAGAATGTGAACTTCAGACGATAATGACACCCTTCCTTGAGAGAGAAAGTGCAACCCCTTGCATTGGGAACAAAAGGAATCGGCAGATGCACATCAGCCCGATCGGGTGATAAGATTGTGAGACTCAGTATCTTAACGTCTGGTTCAAGACTCTCTGTCACAATCAAAAGAATACGAAAGGAGAAGATCGCATCGCTTCAGTTACAATATTTCGGTATGAGGGTTGATTGTTTCAAGTGAAAAAGCAAAAGACAAAAGTCCTTTTTTTTATAGTAAAAAAACACAAGTCCTAATACACCACCAAGAGATTTTTATGCCCTTTAGGTAAACTTTGCTCCAAATTAAAGGAAAGTTGTAACAGGACGAAATAAAATCAGTAAATAAGACGGTGAAAGATGGAACAGGTTATTTGGTGGATCAGAATACCTCCAACTGCAGATAAATCAACCCTTCCAAGAAGCTGTTCTTTCCATCTCCTCAGACTCTCATCATCCTAAGAATTTGTTTCCCATGCCCAGACAAAATTCAAACAAATTATAAATCCCAAACATAGGATTCCAATCCCAAGAACAGATTCCAAGTAAAAAAAGAAGCAAAATACAACCAAAACAATTCCAAACTGTTTCTCATGCACCTTATCTTTCTCAAACTGTTCCTTGAGGGTGCACAAAGGACCAAGATCAATACCCTTATCTTTCACTTCATCATCATCCTCACCATCACCATCATCCGCGGAAGCCAAGGAGGCATGGCTAGAATTCCTGGTAAGCTTTTCACCATCACGACCATTATCCTCATTGCCATGGCAATCGCCAGAAGGACCAGCAGCCCCACCGTTACCCTCTAAGGCCTCATCTTTCTCTTTTTCCTGGCTGAACGAAACGTTTTTCATGGTTCCCACAGCAGCAGACATCGTTCCCTTTTCTCTTCCTTCCTTTTCTAATCACCAAAAAACAAGTACCCATCAAAGGAAACACTATGAAATCCACAAACAAGGATCCGTTGCGCATAAATGAGAGACACATATCAAACGAAACTCAAACAAAACTACATAAAGATGTATTTCAAAGAAATAAGAGATATCCATCAACAGAAACCCCAAAAGAGTACAAGAAAAGATGAATTTCAGAGAAATGAGAGGTACCAAACACTGAAAAACGAACAAAACGTCATTTTTTCTTCATGAAGGCCACGGAAAGAGAAGAAGATGAGTGGGAGAAATAGGGGAGGAAGAGGCGGACCTTTTTTGGCGGGTTTTCGTAATGAAGTTTCTGGCAGTTAAAGAGTTCCAGAAACGAAGGAGGTCGCTGCGAGGAGAGGAAGATGCGACCTGGTTTTTCTTGCCTTGTCTAAATTCTGAGCTTCCAACTCCGAGACACCAAATTTAGAGAGAGGAATGGCCGCTAAATTTGGAGAAATAGGACGGAAAGCACAGATCTGCCCTGAGTCCTTGACCCAAACGAGACGGAGATTCAAATTAGACTGAGCCCACACTTATTTGATTCATTATCTACAGGGTTTTATTGTCTCTGCATCAAAGCAATCAATGTAGTGATGGTGTCTATCAATCGACATAAATTGGATTATATTGCTTGTTCTTGCTTGGCTCCTTTTCTATGCGAACCGAATAATCCTTCTCCATTGGTTGGCTCGCTTTCCATACAAAAGAGCTTACCGAGCCGAGCAAACCGCTATCTCCGAACTTGAACAGTTCGTCTGTTGATGAGCCGAACCAGACCGAGTTGAGATAGGTTTTGTCAAATACCCCAAGTCGACAAGAAAGAAGTGACCCTTCATTTAATTCAGATACACTACTGCAGGTAGAAATTGGATGTCATTTAACGAGCTTTTACGAGTCGAAACCAAGACGAACATATCGTGTTCATATTGAGCTGGTTTACCGAACCAAACATGCAGAAATATATAATATATATAAAAAAATGATTACAACATTCACCTGTGTCTCGAGTTAACATAGTAAGTATACTTGTCATTTATTCAATACCATTTTTTGACTTTGATGTGTATATATTCTCATTTTCCTATTTCCTGTTTTATAAAGATTTACCATGTAACATAGCTCATTCGAGAATGACAGCTTCTGCCTACCCATTTTAACAAAAAGAAGGGAAGAGTATCACAACATGAAAATGAGGTACAGCGTCGAGACCGGCATTTTATTGGTGTGCGCACATGAGCCGGTCCTAATGCGAGTAGGGTTCTTGCCTACATTATGTTTGATTCAATTTGTGTATTTTAGGTTTCTTGATTGAGTTGCAAGTGACTTAGTGGTTTGGTATAGATGTGTATGAGTTGGGTCTATGCTTGGGATGAGTCGAATTATGTTGGATTCATTAAGAAGTTCAATTCTTAGTCACTTTAGTGTATGAGGTTTATACGGATCTAGGTTGAACCCACTTCACATTAAGATTCTTGTATCGGTCCCATGTTCTATATAAGAGAACCAAATAGGTCTATTTTAGGGTTGGCCGGGCATTGTTGTGTGCGTGAGAGAAAGAGAGAGGTGATAGGCGTGGAGCAGGACAATAGTGCTATTGGTGGAGAATCCTTCCGCGAAGGGTTCATATATGAGTGCCTCCTCTTGTAACCAAGAAATGAGGGACTTCCTCCCAACCTCCTCGCATTACAGTCGTGTATTTGGGCATTGCCTTGTCCTAACTCTTGATTTCTAAATAGGGTCCAACTAGTAATCTTATTGTTCAATCTTCATGAATTAAAATAGATGACTAATTGTTCCAATGCCTTCTCTCTTTTCTAATAGGAGGGCAGTGGGGAAAGAAGTATTGGGCATCAAAATGTGCATTCACAACTGTTTCGTTGTTATCTTAATGAGGGGTTTATTATGCAAATTTATGATATGGAGCAAACCTTAGAAGAGATTCATCTTTTGATGAGACTTGGTCGATCATCATAATGCTAGCTGTTTCAATCAAATCTAAATTGGTTAAATATATGCCTAATTTTCTGGAAGTTAACCTTTGAGTGGCACCTATGATGCATGGGTACTTCATTTACGGTGGAGTACCCATACCGAGTATTTACCCGGTACTGGTACACGTATGGGTATTTGGGTACATGCTTTGAATTTTTTTTGGATTTTGGATCCATCTACTTGTGTACATATATGTGTATAGTATGAGGTGTTATGACTTTTGTGATGAATGTCAAATATTAGTAAGAGTCAACTTTATTTTGAAACTCAAAAGTGTTATGTTTTGCTGTTTCTTTGGCAGAAGTGTTATATTTTGATGTTGAAACTATATGCTATGAAATTGAGACCACTATTTAATGTAATTTTCTTATGTGAGATTTAAGTTTGTTTTTGAAGTTATATGTTATGTCAAAATTTGTATGTTTCAACTTTTAATAAGTTTTATATTATATTGTTATAGTAAATTTTTATGATATTTTAATTTTATGTATGATTTTTTTATTCTATATAGTGTACTCGTACCTTATATTTTTCAAAATTATCATATCCGATACCCATACCTATGCAGGCACTCACTTGCTCTATAAAAGAAAAAAGAAAAGGTTCACTTGTCGCTATCTTTTCTAGACCACAAAAGTGTCAAAGTAGAAGAAGAAGAATCTAGTTTTGTATTGAGTTAACTGTTAGCATGATCGAGTGAATTCTACGAAATAAACAATCCTTGTAGCTAAACCCGATCTAGCAGGAAAAAAGCTTAGTTGTTATTGTACTTATTGCTTCCTTTCTTATGAAAGAGCAATTCAAACACGTCGACATGAATTGAGAGTTGATCTTATTGATATAAGTCCATATCTATGGTTGCATTTGATCGAAACGATTCGCAAAATGGTGAATTGAATGTATCATACAAAAGGGTCTTACTGTACATCTGTTGTCTTCTCCAGTTGTCCAAATAAGCACATCTCTCTCTCTCTCTCGGCACCATGAGAGGCTAAAGCCAGATCCAGACCCTGGGTATCGAACTCATTGGGTCCAAATTCTGAATCAACCGCTTAACCAGGTGGGTTATTGCTCTTTCTGCAAGGGACATTCTTTGATAACAAGCTGCGCTTTTGTTATCGAAACAGAAATGTGCATGTTGTTGTGCCCATTCACCTCAGGGAATCGAACTCGCTGCATGCATTGTGAGAGTCAGAGAGCCCTACCAGGTAAGCTAACGCTTTGGGTGCTTCCCTTTTTGTTTCTATTAGTAAGAAATATTGGGTCCAAATAGACAGCTGAAGCGTTAAATTTGCCCCCAACTGAAGGGAGGGTTTCTCAAATTTGAACACTAATGGAGGCAACCATGCTTGATAATCTAAAAATGGAAAAGCTACTTAGTTGTTTTATGATTTAATCTAAATGGATTCGGTCGACGAAAGCAACAACCTACTTATGGGTCTTGATTCACATGTTGAAGGTCATGAGTTCAATACCTGAAGTGCATATACCTGGCTTCGGCATTCCCGTTGTGTGTGTGAGAGAGAGATAGAATGTAAAGCAAGAGAGAGGCACCTTTAAGAGGCATCCTCACATAAGCTCATGTTAGAAAGGCGTGATATCCAAAGTAGTTAAAAAAATTGGCATTCATACTTCTATTTTTATAATTAAAGCTGTGTTTAAAAAAGTTCTCTCTAAATAAAATAACACAAATTTCATCTTACTAATAACAAGTTCCAAGTTTTTCCGAAGATTAAAAAGCTAGCTCATGTTCAGCTAGCTCCTGTCTGGCTCACTCATGCTTAGTCTCGCCTTTCAGCAAGCTAACCAGACGAGCCATCAAGAGTGACAATCTACATGAACCAAGCTAACAAGCCGAGCTGAATTTGGGAAACCTGTTTTTGCACATATAGAACAACACGACACGAAATACGAAATGCTGACAATAGCGCTCCAAATGAAACTTGACAGGAGCACGACCCAAAGTAACGTGTCTGTGTCCATCCAAAGAACCACTGAAAGGTTTCCGGGGATAGTCTTCATTGTGCTCTGCCCCCGAATGAATTTCCTTCTAACTATCAAATGTTTACTATGATGTATTTGATTTCTTTCTTTTGCATGTTACTTGCCAGAGTCATCGATGATGTAAAGAAAAAAAGAAGGAAGGGTCGAAGAGAACATATACGAACAAACAGAAGATCAGAAGAGAAGTTGAAGTGGGTTAACGGTTACCCTCAGACGGTTTTTCTAGGAAAGACTTTCTCTATTTTCTTTATTCTCGAGGATGTGTTGGTCTACTGTAACCGTTATTTATAGAGATTTTTTTTGTTTTTCCAGCTTCGTCTTCCCTGTCTTTCATGTTCTGGGCTTTCTGTTACAAGCTTTTTATATTTATATTTAACATACATATATGTTATATCTGTAACGTATCCATGAAAACAAGAAGATGACATGTCTTCCATTTTTATGGATTTATTGCCGAAAATGGCCAAATCCAACATTACATCTCCCACTTCGCAATTTGAGTCAAGGTTTATCATAAACTGGTTTTACCTCCCACTTTTATGGGTTTTCCCAAGTCATGCTAGTTATGATTGCAAATGTAATTGCAATTGATACCTATTGTTTGTTTGTTTTGTATAAAGTTCTTTCTTACCTACACAACAATCATCATTGTGTAAATTAATACACTTTAAACAAATCTATGCTTTGATAAAAGATCCTCTGTTATACCTTTTGTTAAGGGGTATGCCAACATATCATTGGTAGACATATATAATATGAATATTTCATTTCTCTTCACTATATCATGAACATAGTGGTACTTAACCATTATATGCTTGCTTCTTGAGTTATCAGCTTCACTCTTAATCAGAGTACTTGCTGCATTGTTGTCACAATAAATGAAACCAGGCTTGTTGGCTATATCCAACTTCAAATCACGTATAAAGTGACTTATCTAAATGACACTCGTTACAACTATATTGCAAACAACATGCTCAGCTTCTTGTGTATGCAATACTATACAACCATGTTTCTTAAAAGCCTAAGAAACAACTCCACCTTCAAGTAGAAATATATGTTCAGAGGTTGATTTGTTGTTATCTTTACTCACAACAAATTCAACATATAAGTATCCTAGCACTTTCAATTCATCTACTTGAAAACACAGTTTCAAGTCTTTTATTCCTTTAAGATATCTTAGAATGCTTTTCAAAGCTATCCAATTCTACCAACTAGGATTACTTTGATAATTACTTAAAAGACTATCAACGAAGTTGATGTAAGGTCTTCTACACAACATAGCATACATCAAGCTACCATCTTTTGCATAAAGAACATTAGGCTTGTTATCCCCCTCGTTGGTATAATCAACATAATTCAATTTGACTCCTTTCGTAACAAGTGTAGATGTAGGCTTGCATTAACTCATTTAAAACTTCTTAAGGATATAGTCTGTACACCTCTCCTAATTTAGGCATAAGCGTTTAGATTATCTGTCTCAAAAAATCTTTATTCTCAGAATATTGAATGTCTCCCCCATATCCTTCATTTGAACCTTGAATTTAACCATGACTTGGTTTTGACAATCATCTCATTGTCATTCCTAGTCAATAATATGTCATCTATATAACGATAGTATGACAAGTGGCTCCCACTATTCCAAACATATACACAATGGTCAAATTCATTAACCACAAACCAATGTTCAATTATGGCATTTTGAAAAGTCAAATATCATTGATGAGGTGACTGTTTAAGGCCATATAAAGATTTTTTCAACCTATATATTTTATGTTCTTCGCCTTTAACTCTGTACCGTTCGGGTTGTTGCATATATGTGATTTCATCTAAATCTCCATTGAAAAAATTAGTTTTTGCATCTAACTGATGTAAGTCTAAATCATAATATGCTGAAATTATAAGGATTATCCTTATGATTGCAAATTTTGCAACAGGAAAATATGTTTCAACATAATCTATCTCTTATTTTTGCAAAAATTCATTTGCAACCAACTTCGCCTTAAACTTGTTGTTAGACCCATCGACTTTATATTTTTTTTAGAACCTATTTACAACCTATGACTTTCCTTTATTTTGATAAATCAACCAATTCTCAGACTTGATTTGGCTTAATTGATCAAATTTCCTCATCGATGACCTTTTCTTACTTTAATGATTCAGATAAATCAATAACTTGCTAATATGTCAAGATATCAGTCAACTCATCCAAATTAATAGAATTGCACACCTCCTCTCCAAGGTAAGTGTGGCAATCCTTTAAGTAGGATAGTGTGACCCTGGTCTTTTATATCTACTTAAAGTTTCGGTTTGTTGAAGAATATCATTATTATCTATAGGTTCAAATGATAATGGATCTAAATCTACTAGATCATAAACACATTCATCATCATTCTCAAGGATGTCATTCTTAGTATCCTCTAAGAATTGAGCATATCTGCTTTTTATTAATCCATGGTCCTTATGATAAAACCAATATCTCTTACAACATTTAGATATCCAATAAATACACGTCTCAAGGATTTGTTGTATAGTTTATTCATAGATTGATAAAGGATCTTCACATGCGCGATAAATCCCAACCTCTTAAGATGACCAAAGTATGATTTTCTTCCAAACCACATCTCATATGGTGTAGAAAATATAACCTTAAATGAAACTCTATTTAGTATATACACAACTGTACTTATCCCTTCTTCTCAAAATACCTTGGTAAAAAAACATCTATTAACATGAACCTTGTTATATTCAATACAATCCTGTTATATCTTTCTATTATATAATTTTGTTTATGTATTTTGTGCATTATATTTTGTTTTAAAATATCAAAGTCTTTGTACAATTCTAAAAATTCTGTAGAAGTGTACTCACCATCTCGATGATATCTTAAAACTTTGATTGTATGATCTAGTTGGTTCTCAATTTCTTGCTTATATTCTTTGAATACTTTAAGTGCCTTACATTTATGTGCTAAGATATATATATATATATATATATATATATATATCAAATAATCATTAATAAAAGTTATGAAATAAACCTTTTCTCGATGTTATCTTACTCTAAATGGTCTATATAAATCAGTGTGAATAATCTATAATAGGTTTTTTAGCTTAATTATGTCTTTGGAAAATATTTTTCTTATTATTTTCTCTTGTATAGGGCTTAACATTTGTTAAAAGTGTTTTCTTGAAATTCGGTCAAAAGTCAAAGTTAGATACTTTTCTCAAAATTTTGAAACTTATATACCCTAGGCGTTTATGTCATACATTTACATTGACATTTAAGGCATAATCAATATAAGCAAAAGAATCAATATTTTCATTAATATTTAATTTGAACAACTAATGTTCATCTTCAAACAATCTAGAAAAGCTAGCCTATCATGCTTCCCTAGATTTACCTTGCTAGGGACAAACCTCACTTCAAAATCTTTATTTACTAAGGGAATGAGCGAAACCAAATTTGCGCCTTATGGATCACACAATTAATACATTAGTCAATACAACTGGTATTCCTTGTGAATGTATTATAAAGGACCCAACCCAATTAATCCACCAACCAATTATTTACTACATATACCTGATGTTCTCCTAGTTTATATTCCTTTAGGTCCATGACCCCTTCTTTACTCTTTGAGATATGTTTTGTTGCTCATGAATTAATCCACCAACCAATTATTGCACGATTCATGTATAAGCATTCTCAAATCACATAGATTATGTAATGTTTCTCCAATTAGCCGTGTTGTTAGGTGTTTCCACCATTAGTCTTATTGTTGCGGCAATCTTTCTTATAGTGTCCTATTTTTTCGCAGTTGAAACACTTGATCCGAGAAGCGGTTTTCTATAATTTCTTAAATGGTTGAATAACTTTCTTGTTTTTCTTACCAAGCTTCTTGTTTTGTTCATTATTTCTCTACTTTGGTCTAGAGTTTCACCCTATCTCATCTTGAGCTATTAACAATTTATCCTTATTTTTATTCATGTGTTTTTATTTAATTGTTAGTTTAAGGGGTAGTTTAGAAATGTTTGTTTCAATCCAAAATTATTAGTTTGCCCCTAAAACTTTTTAGAAATTACAGTGATTGGAAATAAGGAAAATTATAGATTTGTTCCACATTAGTTCTGAAATAACAAAATTAGGTTGAGAATATCTTCAAAATGGTACCTAAGCATTGTTTAAAATACATTTTTGTATCAATAATTATTTCCAGTTTATTATTTGAATATTTTTGTAAATTGCATTATGATGGTTGGTTATTAGTTGTCTTATATGTGTTCCATGTTGATTGTTTTCTTTTTAGACCGTCTTATTGTTATTTTTTCCAAACAATTAAAAATAAACTCTAGAATTTGTGTATCAGAAAAAAGAAAAAAAACTAAAAGGTCTAAATTTTCAAGTGTGAAAAAAACGTATACTGTTTACTCTTATACTAGAAGATGTAGACTATATAATAAGCAAAACATTTATATTCCCTAAAAAGAAATGAATAAAATAGCATAAACCATAATAATGACATATATAGAGGATGACCTCATTGGGGTCTTCGAGAAATACAAGACGGCTAAAGAGTTGTTTGTTCAATAACAACTAAGTATGACATTACAACAAAGCTACAAAAATAAAATTCCTATAAAATGAGAAAAGAATATAATATAGTAGAATATGTAAATCAGATGTTGGTAATGGTAAGAGACTTAGTTATAGTAAAATCGATCATCTCTGAAGTAATGTAAATATATATTGTCTTAAATAGTTTTTCCCCTTTATAGAACATGGTTATCACTGTCCTTAGATTAACAAAAAGAATAAGGATAGAACAATAAAATTATGTTTGATTTTTTAGAAATTTTCAAAATTGATCGGGAACAAAATAGTAATTTTAACCGACCCCGTCTAGTATGGGAAAAGGCTTAGTTGTTGTTGTTTGTTGTTGTATTCTGAAACTATAATTTTGCCTAAAGACAGAGAGCAAAATTATCTTTTTACTTAGTGATAGATTTGTGAATTCTCGCACGTTGAAGGGCAACTACATAATTCAATCGGTTTGTATTCTATAATTTCCACAAACTAGTAGAGGGCATAATTGTTCCTTCGTTCGAGGGCAAAAACATCTTTTTATTTTAAAATATATAAACTTTTTAGTAATTTTGATCAATGTCAGTTTGTAATTTTCCAAAAGAACGAAGTGTATAATGGATTTTTTAGTATTTTGCTCCACGTTTTCCAAAACCGCGACCGATGCGATTTGGCCAAGGGTTTTCAGGGAAACCGTGGTTTTAAGTTGACGTTTTGGCGAAAATCACTTGCTATTTTGTTTTAGAGTAAAAACCATGACAGAGGGAGAGGGAGATACAGAGCAAGAGGGAGACTCAGCGAGAGAGAGTGAGACGGCCTCCGTTAGGTCTATGCTCTCCCGTGCCTCTTTTTCGAGTCTATGTTTTCTTGGCCTTTCTTCTCGGTTTCTGACTTTGTAGCCCTCTTTTTCAGTCTATCGTATATCTCTTTCTTTTCTTTTTTTTATTAATTTGGTTATTGTGTGCCTGGCATGTTTCAGTCAAACTTTAGACCTTGATACGACGGATGGATTTGATTTTTTTCTTTTGGAAGTTCATTATCATAGTCGTCCATGATGGTGCGGAAAAAGAAGAAAGGGCCCAAGAGAATAGATACGAAGAGGAAGATGAGACATATTGGAAAGACTTTTCCTTGATGTACTTTTAAGGATGTGTCGGTCTACTGTAATCGGTATTGTTTCTGTTTTTCGGCTTAGTCTTCCGTGTTATGGTTTTTCCGTTTATGTTTGACGTATCGATCAAAACTTGTCTTCCTTTTTAATGAATTTAGTGTCCAGAACGGCCAAATCCGATGCATTTCGGGGATTCAATCTTCAAGTTCATTTAATAGTGAGCAACTTCAAAGCTGAGAAGAAGCTTTCATGGCTTCAGTAGCTTCGAAGAGTAAACAAGCCCCTGCAACTCTGCGTGTTTTTGTCCGTGTGTATGTCACCGTGATTGCATATGCGAAAACCACAAAACTCCAATCAATATACGTTGTCATCGAAGAAGGTTTCACAGTTTCCTTCTATCTTCCACCTTGGGATCCTTAGATGATGACTACATGGATTCTTCAACGCCTTCGTTCTCAATTCAGTGTGATATTAATATTTAATCAAACAAACATGCAGATCTCTTGACTTTGAGAGAGAGAGAGAGACTCCAGCCAAGAAACAGGCAGTATTCTTCTTTACAAACTATCTAGATGAGTGTATATAATATTTGCGCCCATCTCAACAATAAGAGCAAGATGAGAGGTACGACATGAAAAAGAGAAAGGGGAAGCCGATCAAGCGAACCACGCCTATTGCTGCTGCCCCACCAAACAATTCGCCGACTCCTCGACCTCATCGGCATGAATAATAAGCTCGGAATTACTCGCTAGGTCGGCGGAAGCATGGGAGGAGAGCTCGACCTTGCCGAGCCGACTAGCGCTCCTCTGTGCAGCCTTCAACCTCGCTGTACCGCATCTCGTGCTGGACTTGTCGACGGAGAGCATTCTCCGTGGGACGATGCAGACGGCCGGGATAGCCGCAGTAGAACCGGGCAGTTTCTGCGGGACACTCCGGTGCAGGCGGCACTTGAAGGATCCGGCGTGCAACGTCGGCGCGCAGACGCACGTCTTCTTGGGGGAAGCGGAGGAGGACGTCGGCGCATATACGCATGTCTTCTTGGCGGAAACGGAGGAGGACGTCGTCCCTGCCGTGGCTTGCTTTTTCAAGAGCTCGAACGGCCTGTTCGAGTTGTGCTGCTTCTGTCTCTCCATGGCTGCCGACATTGCTGTCTTCAATACGGGCGACCTGAAACACGAATACCCAACTTCTTTTATCACGGAATATGATCCTCGCTCAAACGAAATCGCTCTGAGAATTCGATTGCTTCTCGATTTGTTGGCTCAACGCGCTATTATATAGGGGTTTCCCCCTAAATAATTGGAGAAGATAAAGGCAGTTGAAAAGAAAATCTATCTCCTACTCAAATGAGGATTCCCCGATAATGGGTTATTTATATATATGATTAATATAATGAGTTGGTGATGAATATGATGAGATTCTCATCATATGAATGAATTATAAATTATGATTCTCGTGAGATATATACGTATATGCATAAATAACAAGAGGGTTGAGATAAGGTAAGATCTTTAAAATCCTGATCTGATTCCACGATACTCGATCCTAAAAACATTATGTGATCTTAGGTAGGAACTACGATATTGACTACGTCGTTTGTGGTTCAGCTTGGTTCAACTCTCGATGAGTATATATTTGTGTATGGTTCATGACCGAACATGAGCTTGCTTGTTAACTTATACGAGCTGAACATGAAACAACATGAGCTTGCTTAAAAACCGAACCAAATTTCAGTAAAACCGAAAGCGAACCGAATTTCAGTAAAACTGAACCAAAATAAAAATTTTTGGTTCGGTTCAGTTATTTGGTTATATCCTAATAATGCTCACCCCTAGTCTCATCAGCGAAATAAAAAATCTCAAAAGCAAAATAGTATATTGGTACTTTTTTTGGTCACTGTAAATATATCCGATACAAATTGCTTTTGACTTGAAGATCTTAAATATTGATATTTAAAATGGAACCATTGAAATCTTCAAAATTGTTTAAGTATATGATGTTTAAGCAAATATCCATGAGTGCATGTTTTAATTTCTCTTTATATAGATACATATATACATTATAGATGTATATATATATTCACATTTTATATATATAATATAATCAAACTCATATACATAAACTTATAAAGATATTTATGTAATGTATATAAACTATGTACATATAATAGTTCGGTTTGATTATTATCGTTATGTTCAAACACTGAAACCGAACCGCCAAAACCAGAACGGTTCCATTTGGTTTTGGCGGTTAACGGTACGACACGAAAGACGAAATGCTGACAATAGCGCCCCAAAGGAAACTTGACAGGAGCAGGACCCAAAGTAACGTGTCAGTCTCCATCCAAAGCAACACTGAAAGGTTTCTGGGGAATCTCTTCGTTGTGCTGTTCCCCCGAAGAAAGGGAGTGGGGTTACGGAAAATGGATTGGGCGGAATCAAGTCATCTAACAGTGAGTAACTTCAAAGAGAAGAAGCTTTCATGGCTTCCCCTAGCTTCGAAGAGTAAACAAGACCCTGCAACTCTGCGTGATTGCATATACCAAAACCACAAAACTTCCAATCAACATACGTTGTGATCGTAGAAGGTTTTGTTTAGAATATGATGATGCAAATCCTTCTGCGTAACCCCACTTGCCGTAAAAGGAAAACCATTCCATCACTTTACACGGACGACGGCGATAACCTCATTACAATGACTTCACAGAACTTGAAAAGAGAAAGGATACCATATTCACCGTTTCGTTCTCCATCTTCCACCTTGGGAGCCTTAGATGATCGTTACATGGATTCTTAAACGCCTTCGTGCTCAATTCAGTGTGGTATTAATATTCAATCAAACATGCAGAGATCCTGACTTTGTGTGTGTGTGAGAGAGCGAGAGAGGGAGAACCTCCGGCTAAGAAACAGGCACACATACTCTACGCTTCTGTATTCATCAACTCATCTCATATTTACAAACTATCTAGACTGACACTAATGCGTGTATATGATATTTGCGCCCATCTCAACTAGAAAAACAAGATGAGAGGTACGACATGAAAAAGAGAAAAGGGAAGACCATCAATCTAACTACGCCTATTGCTGCTGCACCACCAAACAATTCGCCGACTCCACGACCTCATCGGCCTGAATAATAAGCTCGGAATTACTCGGTAGGTCGGCGGAAGCATGGGAGGAGAGCTCGACCTTGCCGAGCCGGCTAGCGCTCCTCTGTGCAGCCTTCAACCTCGCTGGACCGCATCTCCTGCTGGACTTGTCGATGGAGAGAATTCTCCGTGGGACGATGCAGACGGTCGGGATGGCCGCAGTAGAACCGGGCAGTTTCTGCGGGACA
Organism: Brasenia schreberi; assembly: GCA_036023115.1. Lineage (NCBI taxonomy): Eukaryota > Viridiplantae > Streptophyta > Magnoliopsida > Nymphaeales > Cabombaceae > Brasenia > Brasenia schreberi. Next base: position 6,113,358 of record JAYKKT010000077.1, read on the forward strand.
CTCCGGTGCAGGCGGCACTTGAAGGATCCGGCGTGCGACGTCGGCGCGCAGACGCACGTCTTCTTGGGGGAAGCGGAGGACGTCGGCGCATAGACGCATGTCTTCTTGACGGAAACGGAGGAGGACGTCGTCCCTGCCGTGGCTTGCTTTTTCAAGAACTCGAAAGGTCTGTTCGAGTGGTGCTGCTTCTGTCTCTCCATGGCTGCCGGCATTGCTGTCTTCGATACGGGCGACCTGAAACACGAATACCCAACTTCTTTTATCACGGAAGATGATCCTCGCTCAAACGAAATCCCCGTGGGAATTTGCTTGCTTCTCGATTTGTAGATTCAACGCGCTATTATACAGGGCTTTCCCCTAAACAATTGGAGAAGATAAAGGCAATTGAAAGGAAAATTCATCTCCTGCTCAAGTGAGGATTCCGAAACAGGCCCTAATGAAAACGAGTCGAAATATGCGGATTTATGCATTTTTATAACAAGAAAATTAGGACAAAAACGTCAATTGTGGCCTTATTCGGTTAGTGCCACCGTCTTATTAACCCTAGCATTTAGTCTTTAAGGAAGGAATCCCAATCCGGAAAGGGATTCAGTGACATTCTTTTCTTGTTATCGAGCTGAATCGGAAGGAATCCCTAACAATCAGGATACGGAACCTGAAGAAATACTCGGCGCGGAAGGCAGAAAAGGAAGTAGATCCCCGTCGGATCCGCGCAAAATGGACAAAGAACAATAACAAGACTTTTAAGATTCAGAAAATAATACATGGGATTAAGTAAATGGCACTGAAGAAAAGGGATCTCCTCGACGCTTTCTTCTTCAAGCAGCATTTGAGTTTGCCCGCTGATTTCGGACGCTAACCGTAGGCGATCGTTGTCAATGGAAAAAAACCACACGTAAAATAGGAGTGCATGTCACATATGCTCATTTTTTTATGCAAAGAGGAAACAGTATGGATGGAATTTCTTAAAAGAGAATATCATCTTTACGAATTATCACAAAACACGTACAAAGATGAATAGAGTGACGTGGAATAAAACCTAGAACCCCTAACCCACATTCTCCACATGAAAGAGGGGGGAACATTGACGAGATGCAATTAAATTTGCTTACACTAAAGGGAAGATACCAATTATCTAGTCACCTTCACTGAATCTCGACGTTGTGGGTGAAAGAACTAGGCGAGCAGAAATCCAAACTCACAAGAAAACCTTAAGAAACAAACAAGAAAATCGACGCAAGCTCCAAACATCCGAAAATGCAACCAGAAACGGGAAAAATGCCGCAAAAACAACAATGAGTCGAACGATTACCTTAAAAGGATAGATGGATTCGTCGCGGTCTGCTTGATCTTGATCTCGATCTCTTTCGCCATAGAAACTGAAATCTCCGTCAAAAATACTAAAATCCGCAAAATCACGAACGACTATCTGATCTCCTATGGAAGCGTGGTGGAAAAGAGAACGGTAACCAAGGAGAGGGAGTCTTCTCGAAAACCGAAATCTGGTCCCTCAACACTGGATTCCAGAACGCACCGGTCGCCTCTCGCTAACGTATCCGCTTTTGCCGCGATTCTAACCGATTCGTCGCCTTCCTCTACGAACCGGTTTACCATGTCATCTCATGCATTGCGGCTTGAATGACACATGGACACACGTGGCACCAAAAGGGAATGAGATAATCGCTTGGATAAAAGATCATTCTAGAGATTCGATCACGATGGACGGTCAAGATGATTTGAACAAACATGGCTTTTCTGACTTGGGTCGTGTTCGGTGTCCAAAGTCCGGTTCCTTTTTGGAGCTTGTAGGTCCAGATTTGGATGGAATAATATGTATTAGGGAGGGCAAAAGAAGGTCCGATTTCGAACATATGGTTAGAATTAGACATGGCACCGTAACCTGGAACCATAATCGAACTGGCCTAAAGATGATTTGGCATTCAACATGGCCCCATAGTAAGTAGATGAATGGATGCAACATCCATAGAATTCTGTCTTTCGGGTTTGGGCCTCAAAATCGCTCGAAATGGTAAAATATTAAGAAAATTTTAAAGAAAAATAAAAGAATATTTGAACCAACGGTTTGAAACCACTGGTTCTCTAGTTCTATAAAAAGTAGAACCAATATCAAACCAGATAGTCCATGGTTCTGAACCCAGTTTCAGTTCTGGTTTCAGTTGGTTCTTACCACCGGGCCGGTTTCAAACCGGCTATGCCTAGTTAGGGCTATAGGGTTCTCAACCTAATGGGCTGGTTATGATCTAAAGGTTTGATAGCAAAAGAATAGATTCATTAGAAGTTAATTCAAGTAAAACAGGCATGTAATAAGTACTGAACCAATATATGGATCGGGGTTTGATTGCTTGGATGCTATTTGGATCTACACGAGATCTGAATCATTGAAACCGTTATTTAGAATTGTTCGGATCTAGGTTGGAACCAAGGTCCGTTTAATCTAAATTGAACATTTAATTAATTCCACATAACTAGGTTTATCCCTGCCTTAACTTGTGAACCCTTTTTCACTTTTCAGGCAAGCCAGGTTAGGCAGATCTCTACCAGGTTTATTCATAACAAAAGTTATACATAAATAATACAAAAGTTAGGAACCAATTAGGAGAATGATCCTTGCAAGACTTTCTCCCCCAACTTAAGTAGTGTCAACAAGTGTATACCTACAAAATTAGATATATATACCTTTGATAAACTTGTAGAGTAGGGGCGGAGGCAAGATGGGGCAGCCGTTTTATCTGAAATTTGAAAACAAATAAAAAATTTATCGGGCGTGATTGATTTTTTTGGCTATTATGCATATTTTAATGATTGAATAAACTCTGCCTATGTAAGAGATCACCCTTCCATGGCCGGTCTCAAGCCTGAAAAAAGAAAGAGGGTTGCGTTAGGCTTCCGACAAATAGCGTAAAACTTTGTAGGACTTAACATGAATTCTACCAAAAAAAAACAAGGAATCCATGTAACCGACCCCATTTAGTATGGGAAAAGGCGTAGTTGTAGTAGTTAAATGGTTGAATAGGTTGCTCACCCCACCCTACAAAAAATTCTAGATCCACCACGTGGACCAATATCATCTAACAAATATATAGCCACAAAATTAGCACGCAAGCGCTCTTGGGAACATCGGGTCTCGGCCAGGACCTCTCAAGGCAGTGTGAGAAGTGTTGGATCTAGAGAAACATTTGTGGGGAGAGCAATAGCTCACGGTTATAACATGGGCTTGTGTTATAGCCTGCAGAATCGATTGTATGCTAAATCATTTACTCTGTGGTGCGGTGGCCGGTGCAAGACTATGGCCCATGTATTGATCATGGAAGAGGTAACCCCCATGGTTGTAGTCTGGGCTTTGTAGTATAGCTCAGAGAATCAACCGTGGGCTATAAAATTGCTTGGGGTTGTGGTGGGGTGGAGTGAACAGGCTACCACAATACCACCAGAACGAAGTGGAGCTATTGGGCTCTCCTGGCAAGGGTTTTACTCAACTTTATGTGTCACCCGTATGTACTTTTATTTGAATAGCTTAGGGTTGGCGTTGACCTGACCCAACCCGATATCTGAATGGGTGGGGAGTATCCAGTTTGTTCCGGCATGGGGATTATCCGAATAGGTTTGATTGGGTATATATATATATATATATATATATATATATATATATATATATATATTTATATATTTTTTTCATTTGACATTTACTCATTATTTTTAGGTAGAATGGGTGTAATTTAAAATTTTTGTAAAGTATTCAAAATATAAATGATATTATTATTACACTCATGCTACCGACAAGCAATAAGTCAACATTAAAAGAAGTGTTAAGATCCGTCACTCTCTCTCTATAGACTGAGAGTTGCTAGACATTCTTGATGCTAGAAACGGTTTATGCCATTCTTACAATCACACGAACAACACGTCACATGCTAATACCAGTATGAGTATCAACTTCATTTCATACATGTGAGTACATCAAATGCAAGTGGGGTATGTGTCTTAATCACTACCGTTTAATTGATCACACATTTTTTTCATTATTTTAACTTAAATATTTCAATTATTTAAATTAGCTTTGTAAATTAGATATTTATATGATTTAAGTTAGAAATACCTCTGATTTTTTAAAAGTTATCGAGTTGGGAAAGGGTCACGCCACGTACCCGACCAGTTACCCGACACAGAAGAAAGACCCAAGCTCATACCTGCCCTATCGAGTTACGGGGTGGGTACGGTACGGTACGGTAGTTTATTTAGGGTGGGTCTGGGTCGGGCAAAGGTGTACCGTCTCGGATCCGCCCCATTGCCATCCGGCCCGCCTAGTTGGCTATTAGCTTGGGTATACCCGTTCAGTCTACCCAACTCCAGGGTTTGACCCAGAGTGCAATACTAGTGCTCTTATCAGACTGCGACCGGGTCTGTCTGGGGGAATACCAGAACCACTCGTGGGCTCGATTGGGTGCAAGAGAGCGAGGCTACTCGTCTTCTTGCTCACCACCAAAACGAAATCTGAGCCAGAAAAGAAACTTGAAGTGAGACTATAACGTCAACAAGCCTTCGTCTGTCATCTGAATTCCAGATACAATGTCGCTCGCTCAATCCATTTTCTGTAAACACATTTTCTTCACTAAAACCTCCTTATTCCTTGTCAACAAGCGCGTCCATGGCTTCCCCTTCTCTTCATCATCGCTTTCCACAGCGAAATCTCACAACCATCAACACAAGAAAGCTTGCGCTCCCGTGGTTTCCCTTTTAGATGTGGGTGGCATCAAAATCGAACGAAACGGTGAGTGCCAACTTCGCAAAATGGCTCATTTCTGCAAAATTTTCTATTTTATCTGTTTTTTCCTGAGTTTTTGATGATGGGTTTTAGTTGGTCCGTCGTAGATGTGGTCCGAGAGAACGATCCAGGGAACAATGTGCCCGATTCTATATTTTCGAAGATTGGGTTGCAGCTACATCGCAGAGATTCTCATCCGATTGGGATATTGAAGAATGCGATTTATGAATACTTCGATTCGAATTACTCTTCTCGTTTTGTCAAGTTTGATGATCTCTTCCCCATCGTTTCCGTCAAGGAGGTAGTTTATAGTCTCAATTAAAAAGTGCACTGTCTACATTCCTTTTGTTTCCTTAATCTATTTGTTTGGTTGGAGCCAATTTGAGTTTTGACACCAATGTAGAAGCCTTAATGGAGTGTCTTGGTGATAGAGATTTTGGTCTTTGTGATGAAAAGTTTGCTACTTGCTCAGAGAAATTAAGGAAAATATGTTGATTTTATGCACTTAGCCGACCCCATCTAGTATGGGAAAAGGCTTAGTTGTTGTTGTTGTATGTTGATTTTATGCACTAAAAGTTCTGCTTTCTGGTACACTGGTACTGCTATTTCACTGGTTTACATAATTTCCACTGTACTTATCCTACTTGTTTCTTGTTTAATGCATAACGGTGTTCTTAGGGTTGTTCTATTTTTTTTTAGGAAGGAAACAATGGTTTTGCTGGTTTGACATATATTTTTTTCATCAACATGGCGTTAATTTTGTGCAGAATTTTGATGATGTGCTGGTTCCTCCTGATCATGTAAGCAGGAGCTACAATGATACCTACTATATAGATCCTCAAACTGTATTGAGGTGTCATACAAGTTCCCACCAAGCCAAATTGTTGAAGCAAGGGCACACTCACTTTCTTGTGACAGGAGATGTTTATCGTAGGGATTCAATTGACTCTACCCATTACCCAGTCTTTCATCAGGTACTTCCTGTTGTGTACCTTTCTTTTGGAGATGAAAGCCTTTCTGGAGATTGATGATTTATTGCCATTCTTCAGATGGAAGGAGTCTGCGTTTTCTCTCCAGAGGATTGGGCAGAGTCTGGCCTGGATGGAACTTCTTATGCTGCAGTGGACCTAAAGAAGTGTCTTGAGGGTTTAGCACGACATTTATTTGGTATTTTCGTCATCTTCTTCTAGAATTGTCTATCTTTTCTGTTACTTGTAATCATTATTCTCATTTGAGGCATCTCTTGCTAAACAAATCTTCTGATTCTTTCAGGTGCTGTTGAAATGCGTTGGGTTGACACCTATTTTCCATTCACCAATCCATCATTTGAATTGGAAATATATTTTCAGGTACCAAACGTGATTGATAATGATATCACATTTATGTTTCCTTTATAGGCTGATATATTAGTTTATATGAGTACGACGTTCAATCATGCTACTCCAAATCTTCTCAGTAAATAAGCTTGTAGGGATAAGTTTATTGAATCACCCAAGTACCCCCAAGCATATTTCTACTTTTAGCAGTTAAATAAGAGAGCGATGAAAGATCGCTGAATTAGATGCTGGGATAAGCTGAAGTTCCTTCTAACTGTATAAGCTGTATGTACTGTTATCATGAAGAAGAGTTCTCAAATATAGGCTACATTTAAATTTGCAGGGTACTAGATGGAATAGACAGCTAAGTGTGTAATATATAGGATTCAGAACCAGTCTTGTTTGACACGTATTGTATTGCAGTGTATCGTAATTTAATATTAAAAAATTAATAAAAATTCAAAAAAATCAGAAAAATTGAAAAAAATCTCATAATTGCAAAGAATTCATATAATGCAAGGTTTAGAACATATTCATCATTCACCATTCAACAATTGAAAAAGAATTACATATTTTGAAGCAAAAATGCTAAAAAATGAAATACATTTACATTTACATATTGTAATCAAGATCATCAACTAAATAATCTTCATCTTCTCCTTGCTGAAGATCCTCACCACCTTCTGCCTCAAAATCAAAATCTTCATCTCCTTGATGATGTTGTTGCGCTCCTTCCAAATTAATCCATACAGATGCAATGTCTTCTTTGGTTAAGAGTGTATTTTCTTTGTTATCTTCCATAATCCGCTCCTCTAATATTTCAAAATTATCCAAACTTAATGGATCAAATTTGTTTTCTTCTCTATTTACCTTTTTTAATTGCCTACAAGAAAAAAAGATAAGTAATTAGTAAATAACATTAACAATTGAAGTCAAACAAAATATTGAATTGAATCTTTATTTAAGTAGTAACTAATACAAGATTACCTTTGGCAAAGCTGCATGTTAGAACGGATGAAAACTAAGTCATTGAGCCGCTTATGTTCTAACCTATTGTGCTTTTTAATGTGGATGTGTTCAAAGACACTTCAATTCCTTTCACAACCAGTTGCACTAGAGGTTTGACTTAGAACTCTTACTAAAAAATGTCTAAGGTTTGGGCAATCACTTACAAACCTATTATACTAAGTATCTGTAGAAAAAGACAAACATTAGGGAATTAATCCACAATAAATATAAGATTTAAGAAACTTAAATACAAAGATAAACAATTTACCTCGACGCATATTAGTGCGGTTGCGAATTGCTACAAACAAACCCATCAAGTGAAGAGCATTATCATAGATCTCCATCTCTCGATGTATAATATCTGCTCTACTCACATCACGGACTAATCTGTCTATACAATCAATGATGCCTCGATTGACCTTACCATCTCTTTTGAAGCTTGTTGAGTACCTAAATGCTGGGTTTAGATAATATATTGCTGCATGAATAGGCTGGTGTAATAATTTATTCCATCTATTATCTATAATTTTCTACACGAGCACATAATCCTTCTTTCTTCCATTAAAATTATTTCTAATGACTTCTTTTGCCCTATCCATGGCTTCATAAAGGTAACCCATAGATGGTTTCTCTTCGCTATTAATCAATCTCAAAACCTTCACTAAAGGACATGTAATCCGACATGTAATCCTCAGCAATGTAACACATGCATTCCAAAATGTACTTCTTAAGACTGTCTCTAAAATCTTATTTAACTTTTTGTTTCTTCTATTTTGAAGTAACTCTGCAAATTGTTGTCACTCATCTGAGGAGAACATTGTCTTTAAGGCTTGCTTCTGTCTCACAATGCTCTGTACAAATAAGAAATTAGTTACAAACTGAGTTGCAGCTATACAAAGAAGCTCTCTACTATCTGTATATCTCCTCATCATCATACACAATACAAAGGCATGGTTGTAGATAAATTTGGTGATATCTTGGCAACACTCGGTTGCTGACTTTATCTCATCCATCTCACCAATATCCTCAAGGATGAGATCTAAACAATGAGCTGCGCATGGTGTCGAATAGAAAGTCTCATAAGTATTTGCTAACTTCTTCCCAACTGCTTTATAGTTAGCTGCATTATCTGTGATGAATTGGATTACATTCTCTAGCCCAACCTCGCATATCACCTTATTAAACTCTTGCCTTAGGATCCCTGTAGAATGACTCTCTTTTGACATGTTTAGAGATCTAAAAAACGTAAGTCTTTTAGGATAATAGATAAAAAAGTTTAACAAAGTCCTTCATCGCCTATTTGTCCATCCGTCTGTGATGATAGTTTATCCTGTCTTTTTTCATAACTCTCTCAAAGTTGAATAATATTCTTGCACTTCAACGATAATCTTATCTAATAACTTTCTTCTTAATTTCTGATAAGATGGCTTCTTGTGTCCTGGACCAATATTAGTAATTGCATCTATCATTGCTTGAAAATAAAAACTATTTGCTGCATTAAACAGAATGCATGCATCATAAAACCATCTGCCCATTACAAGGTATGCATAATCATGCAGTTGTTCTAAAGCATGGCAGCACAAATTCCAGGTTGAACACAATGTATAGTGCTAGAAGAAAAAAATGAATGTATGCCAGAAGAAGCTCTTCCTCTACTCATTCCTTTTTTATCACTTCCACTTCCAAAATCTTCAACAACCCTCTTTACCGTGATTGATGGTCGAGAACTACTACTGCCAACCTCTGTTATACCATCTGAAAGAATACTATAAATCAATCCAATAGCATCATCATCCTCTTCCTCAAACATCCCAAAATCATCCTTATGTTGTCTCCTCTCATGTATGCTCTCAATCATCTGAAGATATTGCCATTTAATGACTTCTGTCAAACTTCTAACTCTACCTTTGCAAGGAGCAACTTCTTTCTTAGTTCCTACTAGGTGGTGTTTCAATCACGAAATTCTACTAATAATCACCTTCTCACAAAACATTGAACCGTGAAATTCTACCAATAACCATCTTTCTACAAAACAAATATTTGATCTTCAATCTGAAACCCTAAACTGTTGTACCCCACTCAGTGTTATCCGTATTGCATGATACAGGTTATCGCATTGTATCGTATGATACGGGCGATACGCCAAAAAAAAAAGCTTCGAACTTTAAAAAAAAAAAAAATTGTTTTCCAATTTTTTTGCAGGTTTCTGGCCTCTCTCACTTCCCTCTAAGGCATCCTCCGATATGCTTGTTTGGGATTGCAAGTTGTGTATGTACCATATAAATTTGGGTTTATAATTTCATTTATTGAATAAGAATAATTTATGAACAAATAAAAATTATGACAAAATCATTTCCCTTTCTGTTGCTAACTTTTAGGTATATTTCTGCTACCCGTTTCTAATTTCATAAAATCGCAAACAATGAAAAACAATTTGGTTGTCTCGGTTCATTGAGTGGGCATTTCACAACAAACAACAACAACAACAACAACTAAGCCTTTTCCCATACTAGACGGGGTCGGCTACATGGATTCTTTGTTTCCACAGATCTCTATCGTGTGCCATGTTAGCAGTTAACTCCCAATAAGCTAGATCATTCTTTATTGTTTCTTTCCAACACTTTTGTGGTCGTCCTCTACCTCTTTTAATACTTTTCAAATTTAGTTTTTCTAACCTTCTTACAGGTTCTTCTTTTGATCTTCTTTCTATATGTCCAAACCATCTTAAACGATGTTCTCTCATTTTATCCTCTATTGGTGCCACTCCTAATTTGTTTCTAATAACCTCATTATGTATACGGTCTTTTCTTGTATGACCACTCATCCATCTCAACATCTTCATTTCTGTCACAGACATCTTTTGTACATGTTGATGATTAACTACCCAACACTCAGAACCATAAAACATGGCAGGCCTAACTGCTGCTCTATAATATTTACCTTTTAATTTTAATGGTATCTTCTTATCACAAAGAATACCTGATGCTCCTCTCCATTTTAACCAACCAGCATTAATTCTATGTGTAACATCTCCATCAATTCTTCCATCACTTTGAAAAATTGACCCTAGGTATTTAAAACTTTCCTTTTGGGGAATGCAATGTGTGCCAATTTTAATTTCTATGTCCTCTGAAGTAGCCAAATGATCAAACTTACATTCCATATATTCTGTCTTTGTTCTACTAAGTCGGAGGCCTTTGTTTTCTAATGTTTCTCTCCATAGTTCGAATTTTCTATTAACTTTTTCCTTAGACTCCTCCACTAATACAATGTCATCTGCAAATAACATACACCAAGGTACTTCATCTTGAATATGTTTTGTTAACTCATCCATCACCATTATAAACAAGTATGGACTTAAAGTTGATCCTTGATGTAACCCAATATTAACTTCAAAGAAGTCTGTCGTTCCTTCATGAGTCCTCACACATGTTTTTGCACCATCATACATGTCTCTTATAAGGTTAATATATGTCAATGGGATACCTCTTTTTTCCAAAGTTCTCCAAAGAACCTCCCTCGGTACCCTATCATAAGCTTTTTCTAGATCAATAAATATCATGTGAAGGTCTTTCTTTTTTGCTCTAAAATGTTCCATAAGACGTCTCAAAAGGTGAATCGCTTTAATAGTAGATCTACCTGGCATAAATCCAAATTGGTTCTCTGTTGTACTTGATACTTGTCTTAACCTACGTTCGATAATTCTTTCCCATAATTTCATAGTATGACTCATTAACTTGATACCTCGATAATTTGCACAATTTTGAATGTCTCCCTTGTTCTTATATACGGGTATAAGTGTACTTGCTCTCCATTCCTCGGGCATCTTTTGGTTTTTCCATATTTCATTAAATAGTCTTGTGAGCCAAGTGATTCCTATTTCTCCTAGTATTTTCCAAACTTCTATAGGAATATTATCTGGTCCTACCGATTTACCACTCTTCATATGTTTAAGAGCCTCTTTGACTTCATTCTTTTGAATACGTCGGTAGAAATTGTGGTTTATATACTTTTCTGACTTGGCTAAATCTCCTAAACTAATACTAACATCTTTATTTTCATTAAAAAGATTATAAAAATAGTTTTTCCATCTATTTCTTATATCATCATTTGCCACTAGAATTTTTTCATCCTCGTCTTTTATGCATCTAACATAATTAAGATCTTTAGTTTTCTTATCTCTAGCCCTAGCTATCCTAAAAATATCTCTTTCACCCTCTTTTGAGTTGAGTTTTTTATATAAGTCCTCCCAAATCTTAGCTTTTGCTTCACTAACGGCCTTTTTTGCTTCCTTCTTTGCTTTCTTATAAGCTTCTAAAGTTTCACTAGTTTTCTTAGCATAATGTAATTTGTAACATGCCCTCTTTGTCTTGATTTTGTTTTGTACTACTTCACTCCACCACCAAGCTTCTTTTTGTGCTGGTACACCTCCCTTAGATACCCCTAATACATCTTTCGCCACTTTCCTAATATGTATAGCCATATTGTTCCACATATCAGAGGGTGTGCCAACATAATTCCAAACATCTCCTTGAAGGACTTTTTGTTTAAATATATCTTCTTTCTCGCTTTTGAGGTTCCACCATTTAGTCCGAATAGCTCGATGCACTCTTTTCTTCTTTGTCCATTTTTTTATTTGTAAATCCATAACTAAAAGTCGATGTTGGGTGGTTAAGCTTTCTCCTGGAATTACCTTACAATCTTTACAACACGCTCTATCTTTTTTTCTACAAATAAAGTAATCAATTTGTGTTTGTGATAAGCCACTCTTATAAGTAATTAAATGTTCATCTCGTTTTTTGAAGATTGTATTGACTATAAAGAGATCAAATGACATAGCAAAATTTAAAATCTCCCTACCTTCCTCGTTTATATCCCCATAACCAAAGTTTCCATGAATCCCTTGATATCCTAATGCCTCTTTACCGACATGTCCATTTAAATCTCCTCCTAAACAAATCATCTCCCTTTGTGGAATCTTTTGAAACACCTTATCTAACTCTTCCCAAAAAACTGTCTTTATACTATCTTCTAGTCCTACTTGGGGTGCGTAAGCACAAACTATATTCAAAACCTCTACTCCTAACACTAATTTCAAGGTCATGATTCGGTCACTGAGTGGGCATTTCACAACTTCACTATTTTAGGGTTCACCTTACATGACTTCCATTGAGTTGAACATGATCAACGTGTGTGAGGCTTAACTCAGTCTGTGAAGTAAGAAATTGAGCTTAAGCATTAGTTGAAAAGCTAGTCTCTAGTAAGAGAAAAAGGGGATATCATTAAGTAACAATATCACATCTCTGAGGTGTCATAGACTCAACTCAATAATCAAAGAAATGGAGCTCATCGTTTTGCTCACATATGAAAATTAGCAAATATGACAACTACATGTACAAAGATAGCAGTTTGTTAATTTTGATATTTTAGATGAGTGAATTATGGAAGATAACGAAGAAAATGCATTCCTAACCGAAGAAGACATTTCATGGATTAATTTGAAAGGAGTGCAACTACATCATGAAGGAAATGAAGATTTTGATTTTAAAGCAGAAGGTGATGAGAAACTTTGAATCTTGATGAAGATTATTTAGTTAATGATCCTGATAGGCTGATACAAATTTACAATATGTAAAATGTAAATGTATTTCATTTTTTGCTTCAAAATATGTAAATTTGGATGCAATTGTTCAATGTTGATTGTTGAATGCTTAATCTGTACTAAACTTTGTATTATATGAATTTAAAGCAATTACCATATTTTTCTTGATTTTTTTTAGTTTTTTAATTAATTTTTCTTAATTTTTTAAATAATTTTTGTATTTATTTAATATTAAAGTACGATATGGGCGATACGATATGATATGCCCGTATCGTAGAGCCCAACGATACGCAATACGATACGCATCAGACAACACTGACCCCACTGTCATGCCGGATCATGAGACCGATATTGGGAGTCCCTAACACCCCTTCTTGCCATCTCAATGGAGCACTTTAATTCAATAAAAAACCTAAAAATAAAAGCACTTCATAAATTTCCAATCTTCACATAACACTCAAATAGAGTGTCTCCCATTTCACGAATGCAATAAAAATCATCTTCACACACTTAATAACATCATATTTTGTCATTCAAAATAAAAATACAAATAATACCAAAAAATAAAAAATACAAATAAAAAATATTAAAAAAACGCAAAAGGTATACCACAATTCGAGTTGGGAGCCTTTCACGGACGTCCTATAGTACTTTCTTTCGAGCCTTGAACACTAAGGACGGGGAGAGTGCATTGGGGAGCTATAAACACATATGAACAGAAGCCAAGAGAAGCTAGAAACCCGCAAAATTGCGGGTTTATATTTGGCCAGGGACCCTTTAAAAGGGTATCTGGTCGTATTGCCTGTGTCGTATAATATGGGCGATACATGTCGTATCGTGCGATACAGTGCCATATCACATGATACGGCACGATAACTTAGATAGTGTGATATAGTGGGTTGTATCGTATCATGGCGTCGACAGATAATACTGTTTCATAACAATATATCACTGATGCCGTATATTTCTTGAAATATGATATTCAGAAGAAAGAAGAGATAGCTCACTGCAAATATAAGAGTGATGACTAAATTTGTCTGGTGCAAACTTAAATATGGTGAAATCTGGCTTCATCAATCTCATTTCCAGCTTGCGTGCGATATGAAACTAGGGTAAAAGTTTGCTACCTGTTATGTTTTTGATTGGCACGGGCATCACAAGGGCATTGACAAGAACTTGGATTGGCAAAAGTTGCAAAAGTAAATGCACTTCTTTTGGAAAAGCTAGTGACAAGTATACATACTAGTTTTCTCTTTGATTGAGTTTTCTATTTCAATCATTAACATCTAATTGATCTTGGACATTGCATTAAACTATAAACTAATCACATTAAAAGAGATGCTTTTATTGGTTTTCTCATATAAACTTCTCTTGACCTAAAAAAAGAGCAGATGCATATTCCGTTTTGAGTCTTGTTTTCTCCAAAAGAAACTTATGGGAAGGATGACATTTGTGTATCAACATGCTTCTTGTCCTGCCAATAGGTCCTAATGGATAAGTGAATGTTGTGTTGCCTTAAGCTGCACTTTGTTGGTTTTTGACTTGAGTTTGAGATAAATGTTCTGGTTTCTTGTGTTCTTGTCATGCTGCTTCGATGTGTTAATTTTTGTGTTTGGTCATGCGCTTGATTCTTTGCATTACTCTCCTCATCTCCTCACAAGAAAACAATAAATCGTGTATGTTTCCTTTTCTATAATTATTATTCTTTGCCTACTAGCGATTGCAACTAGCACACAACTGCAGTGTTAATCTAATAGCAGACATCGATTGTAATCTGTGTGAAGCTGGTTTATGGTTTCTGATGATTTTCAGGAGAAATGGATGGAAGTTTTGGGTTGTGGGGTAACTGAGCAAGAAATATTAAAGAGAAGTGGTAAGGTGGATAATGTTGCATGGGCTTTTGGTCTCGGACTTGAGAGACTTGCGATGGTTTTGTTTGAGATACCAGATATAAGACTTTTCTGGTCAATGGACAAGCGGTTCACCTCTCAAGTATGCGCTCTCTCTCTCTTCATTTGTGCGTGTGCACGAAGTTATGAACATTTATATATTGGCTGAAAAATGCCTTGGCATACTTTTCCAAGTGGTGTCCAATAACACTTTACCAAGTGGTATGGGACCTGTTACTGAGGGTCCTACTCGTACTCTCCATCTTTTGAAGTTACCCGTCTAAAAGCTTATGAACTATATATATGCTCCCCTCAACATAATGTTCTGGATGAAATCCGTTTTGTAAAGGCAACTTTATTTCCAAGCTTCAAACCGGTTTTTGGACGATGGTTAATTGCATAATACTAGGTTAATTGAATTCTCTCTTCTTTTCTGCACCTTAGGTTAATCTGCATATCTACGCTGCTAAAGGGGTTGTAGGATGGACGCTAAAGTCATTCTATCATAACCACAAGCCTCTCAGGAGAAAATCCTATAAAAGCTAAGTAGTTAGCTATTTATGAAAGCGGTCAAACATTCTTGAAATCTCCTTTTACTCTCTATTTGAATGCACTTCCAGCTGCCTGTTAGTGGTGTTAATAATATCTCATGCATTTTTCATATAGAAGTCTAGCTGTATTATAAGTTTAAGACCTTTTGACAAATAAATCATTCATGAGAGTGTTATCAGTTAACTTCTTCTCAGTAAGCAATGGGCAGCTGACTGTTTCTAGGTTCAAATGTTAAATTACCACGAATAAAAGTGAGAGATGGAAATATATTTTTGAAATGTTATTCCGCTAGCTTATTTTTGGAGTGGCTTTTATTTTTTAAAGGGAGCGGTAATTTTTATCTTTGTTCTTGTAGTTTTCTGAGGGGAAACTTGGGGTCAAGTTCAAGCCTTTCTCTAAGGTAAGCGTTTATTGCTTTGATAAAGTGTGTTACCTCTCTCCATGTGGGACATTCAAAACTTTGTAAGTGTTAGTATTTTTTAGTTGTCTAATTGCAAAGTTTCTGCTTTTGTCTTCCTTTTTACCTTGCTAAAGGATGGGAAATATATTTTCCAGCAATGAAACTTAAACACGAAATTGGCTCCTAAAAGTAATAGTAGATTGCGTTTTCAGTCCTTCAAAACGTTTGATTGATTCTGTGAATTTTCTGCTACCTCTTTCAGAGTTTTTAATTGCATATTGATGCTTTGAACAGTTCCCTCCATGCTATAAAGACATAAGCTTTTGGATCAACAATTTGTTCACGGAGAATAATCTGTGTGAACTTGTTAGAGGTATTGCTGGTGATCTTGTGGAGGAGGTAAGTGGACCATCCCTTGTCCGTTTTTCTCTTTCACAGCAAGCTGTAAAGTTCCTGTTGTAGAAAATGCTGATGAAATTTAATTGCATCCTGATTAAGCTGGTTTTGCAAATTGTTTGGTATCGTGTTTCCTCAGCGGCTAGAGTTGCTCAATATGAACTACGGGCTTGCTTTAGACTAGATCCTTTAATTGATCTGAAGTTTTCCGTTTAAAGTTCTCATGAGAAAAACATCTCTGAGGGGAGAAGTGATAGTTAAATGAGGCTCTTAAGTTGGCATTGAACTGTTTTTACAGGTACGTCTGATTGATAACTTCACAAATAAGAAGGGCATGACCAGTCACTGCTATAGAATTGCATACCGTTCAATGGAGCGATCCCTTACAGATGAAGAGATAAATGAATTGCAGGTAAAAGAAAAAGTAATAGGTATCAGTTACAGTCTCAATGCACTAATTGATCCAAGATTCATGTTAACCAAAAACCAAGAATTTCCCATTTGAAGTGGTTGCTACATGGATTATTAGTCGCTGTTTCGATCCATCTTGATTCACAGTCACATTTAACCTCAAATGAATAAGCTCATATGTTATGGTTTTCTTCCAACACGTTCAGCCTTTTCTGCATCTTCTATTGTTCTAAATATCCATTTAGTTCTCGCTTATTTGCTTTTGCTCTCTAGATCTGCAAACTACCTGAATAGTATCTCTTTTGTTATTATACTTAATCTGTTGTGTATTAATTTATTCCTAGAGTCATGACAAAAATAAGAATGACTGTGCAGTTCAATGTTAGAGAACAAGTGGAGAAGAAGTTGAACGTGGTTCTGAGGTGAAGCACAAGCTTTTTGTTTTCCCTGTATAACATCTGCACGCAATGGGACGAAAGGTGCTGCATCATTTTCCTCTTTGTAGGTTTTTGTTTTTCAGTGAAAAGGAATGCACCAAGATATTTTATTCTTGGGACAATGCTCGACAATGAGCAAGTTATGCATTTGTTTTATTCCATAAGGGGATGAGTGAATTGATTAAAATCTAATGTAAAAGTCAGTTTTTAATTTATTATGTTTTGCATGGTTAAGATAGAAGAAAAAATTTTAAAAACGAATTTTCACCTGGCAACTATCATCTCGACATATGTGATAACAGAAGTTATTGATTTGATGGACAATATATATAAAGGAGTGGTTGATGTCTAATCCCTATCCCTCGTTCCGTTTCAACTACTGACCATCACCTTTCACTAGCTTTTACTGGGCCGAACACCACTAAAACCATTTAAAAGGCTTAAGTATTTATACATTTAAGTGTGATTTTTGACTGATGATGAGTTGTTTTACTAATGAATGGAAAATGAGGCATGGACTAATCCAACACCTCTTTACTTTTTTATTTGCTAAAATTCAAAGAGGACAAAAGTGTAAGTAGCCTCTCCTATTTAGGAGCGGAAGTAAACTAAACTGCTTGTGATCTATCACAGATCAACGTGATGATAGCTCGAACTTGGCACGGTATTATCAAGTTCAAGACGAGCTCGACATGTAGACAAACAGAGCTTGAGCTCGTCGATACTCAGGTTAAGTTGCTTGTGAGCCAGCTCGAGTAATGCGTGCTTAGCCCCTTTATACTCTCTCTCTCTCTCTCACACACACACACACACACACACGCACATAGGTATCAAATACTTTCTTGTAGCATAGATGGTCATGTAAGACATTTATTGTAAGGTGAAAGGAGCATGAATTAATGGTGCAAATATTGTTTGAAAGGAGGCCCAGGCTGGATATGCACACCCCAGGAGTTGGACTCGTGGTCAGCTCTCACATGCCTCGAGAGCCCAGCCGTATCGTCATAAGTGTAACATGAGTACTTCTATGCTTCACGTGGATCTGGAATCAATCACAGGTGGTGTATGGAGGTAATGCCATTGCGGAAGGTTATCTTGGCATATGCGACAGGACATCGATATCTCTTACACAGGAAATCGTATGACCCGTGGATTTAAACCCGAAGGTGTCATACTTAATTTAGATTCAAATTTGAATTTGATTTCGTTTCGAGTCATTTGAATCAGAGTTCTAGTATTAATTGGGACTTATTTTAGTGTCACTATATCACATTTGGAGAGTCTAAGTTAAGTGTTCTTTTACTATTAATATAGTGCCATAATGTATGTGCAATTAAGTTTGTTTTGCATTTTAACCCTAGACTATATAAAGGTACTGATCTTTATTATAAAAAGGTTTTCAATCATAATCCATATTACACACACACACACACACACACACACACACACACACATATATATATATATATATATGTATGTGTGTGAAAACTGGGATATACTTAGTGTGTACCGTGCTTAATAATGATGAGATAGTCTTGTGTGAGTGAAAACTGGGATATACCTAGTGTGTACCGTACTTAATAATTATGAGATAGTCTTAGAGCAGTAGAGCCCTCATTTATTGCAGTAGGATTCACCATTTTCACACTATGATTGAGTACCAAACCCATTGTGTAAGTAAAAATCCACTCAAGCACAAGTAGTTTTTGAAAAAAATGAAAGAAAGGGAAGATGCTCATTTCCAGCAAATCGGTTGAACTAGCGTGCCATGATAGTTTGTTTAGTGGTGTGCTTTCAATGCACGACTCGAAGCCCGTTTCATGGTCTGCAGTCAGACGAGTTGCTTTCATCACGTCTCATGATATATTTAGACTTCACCTCAGTTTCTTTAATGGAAACTCATTAAATGATGCTCTTAAAAGTTTTGACAACTCCTCTGCCTGCATGCCATGCCATGAAAAATGATCAAGGAATCCTTTTCCTATAAATGGTAATCAAGATTTCATGTCCTCACACACACACACACACACACACTCACTCACACATTATAGCATAATCGTCTGCTGGGCAGACTAAAGAACTCCACAAAGTTTCTAATGGTGGAGATCATTCCTAGAAATAGAATTTGTTTTCACACACACACATTATTATTATTATTTTTTTTTTTAATATTATTACACATTATTACACACACACACACACACATTACACTATTACACACACACACACACACACACACACACACATTATTATTATTAATACACACACACACACACACACACACACACACACACACACACACACACACACATTAATGCCATATTAACATATTACACACACACACATTAATATTAATACACACACACACATTATAGCATAATAATCGTCTGCTGCGCAGACTAAAGAACTCCACAAAGTTTCTAATGGTGGAGATCATTCCTAGAAATAGAATTTGTTTTTACCACTTAAAGTATAATAAATTGATTAGTCTTCCATCAATCCGAAAATATTTAATCGAAAAACAAACTTTCAAATTAAGAATCTGCAAGAAGGCAGAAGAGCTCAAAATACTAAAATTCCAGTCGGAATTCCACTGTGATTCATGTGACATGAGTATTATAATCAACGCGCCCATCTCTCTCTCTCTCATAGGATAGACTTTGTATTAGTTATCTAATGCAACATAATCATTCTTAAGCTAGCAGCTTTATTTCCCCAAATAAAAGATTCGTTGACTCTTTGGGATATAAAAGAATATATATATATATATATATATATATATATATATATATATATATATATATATATATAAAAAATTTTTGAAAAATGAAGGAAAGGGCTGGAGCTGATGGGCACGCTCATGTTTCCACATGCACGCCCTGTGTGTAGAACACATGATCTTTAACTTGCGAGTCAAACCCCTAGCCAGGTGAGCTTATCGTGCTTTTCATTATATCTAAGGAAATCTCTCTCTCAACTTGGTTGTCTGACTCGTAAAAAAATGGATATGCTTTTTAAATTTGTTGATAGAGAGATTGTTTCACTAGCGGTTAGCTCTGCTAGTTCACAGTGTAAACTAACCAAGCACAATAAGCAGTAAGACTGTTTGGTTCGGGCTCGGTTACCTGGCTGGCCTTGGAGTCAGTCAGCAGTGGACCCATTGGCAAGTTCTAGATTGAAGTTCATTTGTATCGCATAAAGAACTGGCACTGCAAATGTGATTTGTGATAACACATAGAATTTTCTTATTTGATGGATGGACCTTTTCCCCGTTTGTGCATACTCAAATGTAACTTAAAGAGATTTTTTACTTCTAAAAGTGCAATAAATTGAATTAATCTTCCTAACATTCAGTATTCTTTTAACTAATTAGCTGACATTATATGTGTGCATCTCTCTCTCTGTCTGTCTGTCTCTCTCTCTCTATATATTTATATATATACACACACAAGAACTTAAGATTTAATACATAACAGTTTTCGTATTGAACCAATAAATGCCTGTACTTTTTTATTTCTACCTAAAGCGTTATGTCTTAATTCCGAAAGCACCATCTCTAACACTAGCTTTTATTTATAGAATAGAGCTCTCAAGTTACTCTCTCTTTCACTGTCATTATAAATTTATAAATGTAATTGTCATTAGAATTATTACTGCCATTCGACATGCAATTACTCATACATGTATTGGTTTCAGAACGAATATACTGTCAATGCAACTACTAATATGATTCTTCCAATAGTATCATACACGTAACGAGAAGATCTGATTTTTTATTGACATGAAAATCAAAATTTCAATGGGAAAGAAGAAGAACGAGTGGGATGATTTTGTCTCCTGTGACACGAAAATAGTACAGAACACGATCGAGTTGATGGAAGCAGCTGCTAGTACACATGGTTTGAGTGGAAGTTAAGCATTTTATTTGGAATGAATTCATTCTCTTTTTCAAATCGGATATGTTAAATGAATTTACGGCCTCTTAATTCTATTTTATTTCATCTGGTTGATTCGTGGGACCATTCTGCTCTCTCTCTCTCTTCCCTGGCTCTTGAGCTGGTCCGCACTCATGATATTTCCAACTCATCTGAGCTCGTGAATGCTCAACTATTTTTCTTTTTAAGTCACACAAACAGTGTTTATCTGTCAAAACTTTCTGCTTTTGTTTCTATGCCAGTCGATGGTTATATTCAGCAAAACAAGTACAATGATCAGAACCTGATAGCCATCTGTCCTCAACTTGAGAATCTGACAACTACCTTTCCTCAACTTTGGCTCCTTGGAGTGATAGTCACCGATCACTAACCCTTTCTTTTTTTGGTTGTAGAGTACGGAGCACAAACCCAAACCTATCAAAAGTCTTCTTCACCGAGCTGCAATAACCCAGTTACATCTGTTTGTAATAAAATAGATAACTGAATTGATAATACACCTTCTAAATAACACGCTAATTCCGAAGGCTTGGTTTAGCTAGCTAGTCAGCACAACGGTTCTCTTCTAGTGGTATATGTTTAAGTGTAACTTGCCCGTCTCTTTGTATGAAGCTTTTGTGGCGATTCTTGTTGTATTCTTGCTAGGTTTCAGCTTCTGTCGACCTCTGGTTCTTTACTGTCGACCTCTAGTTTCTTGCTGTGTAGCTTCTCTCAGGTACGCCTGCAGCGTAAGAACAAATGTATGTTTTGAGGTTTCCATGCAACGGGATTTACATGAGAAGATTTCTGATGATCTGTTTCTATTGATGATTATTTGAATCTGCATGCGTTGCTCAGTATTTATAGAGCAGCGTGTGCTCATCCCCTTTCTGATTTATTCCGTTGGGCTTTCCTCTTCAAGAGTTCCTATAACTAGACTGTTACCATGTATTTCGGTAATGATTCGACTGTTTCATCCTTCACAACCATTACAACCATCCATAATATAACCGTGACTACAAATAACGGCTGGATGACCAGTCTAGCCATTTCTGTGCTGGGTTACAGAGAATGACCACAACCTTACATCTCTCACTTGGCCATTGGAGCCAAGTGTAATGACATACTGGTTTTCCTCTCACTTTTGCGGGGTTTTCCTAATAATGTTATTTCATGATTGCTATTGCAATCACTACTCGATGTGTGGTTATTTCTGTACATAATAATCAAACATATCTCAAACCCATGTTCATAACATGTTTTGAGAAAAGTTCCTATGTTATGCCTTAAGGGGTTTGCCAACATATTATTTGTTGGCATGTATGAGATGGATATTTCCTTTCTCATAACCATATCATGAACGTAATGGTATTTAACCATTATATGCTTGCTTTTTGAGCAATCAACTCCACTCTTGATAAGAGTAATTGTTGCATTGTTATCACAATAAATGACAACTGACTCGTCGGCTATTTTTAACTTCAAATCACGTATGAAGCGGCTTATCCAGACAACACTTGTTGCAACCATACAACAAGCCACATACTCAGCTTCCTCTGTATGCAATGCTACACAACCCTGTTTCTTACATGCCCAAGAAACAACACCACCTCCAAATAAGAATATTTGCCCCGAGGTAGATTTGCTGTCATCTTTGCTCCCAGAAAAATCAACATCAGAGTATCCTACCACTTTTAATTCATCTGCTTGAAAACAAAGTTTCAAGTCTCTTGTTCATTTAAGATATCTTAAAATCCTTTTTACAACTATCTAATGTTGTCATCCAGGATTACTTTGATATCTACTTACAAGACTAACAACAAAGCTGATATTAGGTCTTGTACACAACATAACATACATCAAGCTACCCACAACTTCTGTATAAGGAACGTTAGGCTTATCGTCTCCTTCACCGGGACAATTAACCTTACTTATTTTGACCTCTTTTGCAACAGGTGTAACAACATACTTGCATTCACCCATTTTGAACTTCTTGAGAATCAATATCTCTCTCCTAACATAGGCATAAGAGTTTAGATTCTCTATATCTAGAGATCTTTATACCGAGGATATAAGATGTTTCCCCTATATCCTTCATTTCAAACCTTGAGTTTAACCATGACTTGGTTTTGACAATCAACTCATTGTCATTCCCAATCAACAATATGTCATCTACGTATAATGATAAGATGATAAAGTGGCATCCACTATTCCAGACATATACACAGTGATCAGGTTTATTAGCCACAAACCCAAGTTTTATAATGACATTTTGAAAAGTCAAATACCATTGGTGAGGTAAATGTTTCAGGCCATATAAGGATTTTCTCAACCTATATACTTTATCTTCTTCTCCTTCAACTATAAATCCTTCGGGTTGCTGTATATATATGATTTCATCTAAATCTCCGTTTAAAAAAGTTGTCTTTATATCTAACTGATGTAAGTCAAAATCATAATATGTAGATATTGGAAGGATTATCCTTATGGATGCAAATTTCGCAATTGGGAAATATATCTCAATATAATCTATTTCCTCTTTTTTGCAAAAAATCCTTTACAACCAACCTTGCTTTAAAGTTGTCGATTGAACCGTCAACCTTATATTTCTTTTTCAGAACCCATTTACAGCCTATAACTTTTATTTCTTTTAACAAATAAGCTAATTCAAAGACTTGGTTTTTCTCAATTGATTCAAATTCTTCATCCATGGCTTTCTCCCAATCTCTTGCTTTCAATGAGTTCATAGCTTACTGATAAGTTAAGTTATCAATCAACTCATCTAAGTCCACCGAATTACACACTTCTTCTAAAAGATAAGTGTAATAATTCTTTAAGTAGGACAGAGTGACCCTAGACCTTTTATGTCCATATAAAATTTCGGTTGTTTCAGGAAGGTCTTTTATGGGTTCATATTATGATTGATCTAGGTCTATTAGATCATCAGTATATTCATCATTATTTTCCAAGATATCATTCTTAGTATCTTCTAAGAATTCAACATCTCTACTTTTTATCAGTTTGTGGTCCTTATGATAAAATCGATATCCCTTTGAACCTTTAGGATATCCGATGAATATACATCTCAAGAGCATACTGTCTAGTTTATCTCTAGACTGATCAAGGATCTTCACATATGCAATAGATCCCCACCTCTTGAGATAACCTAGGTTGGGTTTTCTTTCAAGCCACATCTCATACGGTGTAATCAATACAACCTTACATGGTATTATATTGAGTATGTATACTACTGTACTTACTATTTTTCTCCAAAATATCTTTGGTAGAGAGGCATTAATCAACATTGACCTTGTCATATTCAGTAAGGTCCTGTTATATCTTTCAGTTATACCATTCTATTGAGGTGTCTTAGGCATTGTTTTTTGCTTTACAATACCAAATTCTTTATAGAATTCAAGAAATTCTGTAGAAGTATATTCGCCACCTGTATCTGATCTTAAGACTTTGATTGAATGCCCCAATTGATTTTCAACTTCTTGCTTATATTCTTTAAAAGCTTCAAGTACCTCAAATTTATGTGCCAAGAGATATAAATATTTATATCTTGAGTAATTATCAATGAAAGTTATAAAATAAACCTTTCCACGATATGACCTTACTTTGAATGGTCTACATAAATTCATGTGAATAACCTTGAACAAGGTTGTTGCTCTTGTTCACTCTTTGGGAAAAACTTTCCTTGTCATTTTTTCTTATATACAGTTTAAAACTTGTTGAAAGTATTTTCCTCAAATTTAGGTAATAAGTCAAAGTTGGATAATTTCCTCAACTTTTTCAGACTTGTGTGCTGAAGGCGTTTATGCCACACATTTACATCAACATTAAAGATACAGTCAATATTAGTAAAAGGATTTTTATTTTCATTATCATTCAATTCGAACAATCCATATTCTATGTAAAATTCTCTAGAGAATAATTTTCTTTTATATTTTCCCACAATCACCTTGCTAGGAATAAACCTGACCTCAAAAGCTTTCTTTACTAAGGCAGGAATTAAAACTAGATTGCGCCTTATAGATGGCATAATCAATACATCAGTCAGTACAACCGGTTTGCCTTGTACAAAAATTCTAAAGAACCTAGTACCCAGAACATCTGAGAAAGTATTATTTTCCATGTACACCCGATGTTCTCTTGGTTTGCATTCGTTTAGATCTATTACCCATTCTTTGGTCTTTGAGATATGTCTGGTGGCTCTAAATTTGGTTCACCAACCAGTCATCAGGCTGTCCATATAAAGATATTATGATATTACGCACATTATGTCCTGATTCTCTAATTGTTCGTGTTTTGGGTTGTTTCCTCCACCTTTACTATTGTGACAATCTCTCTCATAGTGTCACATCTTTCTATAGTTAAAACACTTGACATGAGAAGTGGTTTCCTCTATTTTCTTAAAAAATTGACCCCTCTTTTTATTATTCTTGCCAAACTTTTTGTTTGGTTTATTTTTCTTTTGGTTGAGTTTGGAGTTAAACCATATCTCATCTTTTACCACTATCAATTTTTTTTCTTGTTTTTACTCATTGTTCTTGCTCTATTACTAGTTTTAGATGCAATTGAAAAATGTTAATTTCTGGCCCTAGTTTGAGAGCAATGGTGATCATGTTCCATGATAGGAAAAGACTGTTAAAGATAGTTCATATCTGCATCGATTCTGGGATGACTGACTTTGCCACAGCTAGGTCCATAGCCATTACCAACATGTGGTTTACATGTTCTACTACATTGTCTCATTCTTTTATTTTGAAGGAATTGTATTTATGTAGTAACAACTGAACATGTAGTTTGATAGTTGTATCATATTTGGATGTTGTTGAGTTGAATAACTCTTTTGCGATCTTGTATTCTTCGAAGAACCTTATAAAGTCATCCTCTATGTATGTCAACATAACAGTTCTTGCTATTGTGTCATCCTTTAGAAATATTTTATACATTTCTATTTATTGCTCAGTTGCGTTTAGTGGTGGCGGATGCACAGTTTTCTTTAATACATACTTAACACCCTTAAGTGTTAGAGCAAGTGAGATTCTTCTCTTCCATGTTTGAAAGTTCAGACCGTTTAACTTTTCGGTTTTTGCCAATTCTGACACATATTCTAAAGTTTATTTTTATGTGTTTGGAAATTATAATAATTAGACAGTCTAAAAAAGAAATATTACATAAGCAGCAAAACACTCATAGCATGAATCTGATTAGAACGATGCAGAATATCGCAAAAATGAGCTGAAAATAACTCATTTCTAATATATAAACAACCTGAGATAAATTTGTAATTTTCTTGAAAATTTTTGCCTTTAATAATTTCCCAAAAAATACCAGATGTAAAACTATAATTTTAATTATTTGTCTGCTTTTGTAATTTTCAAAAACACCCAAGGACAGACCCATAAAATTACTTTTGGTATTTCTGTAAAATTCATAACTGATTGGGGGTAAATCTATAATTTTATACCTTAGTTCGAATCTAGAATTTTCTTAAAAGGATAGGGACAAATATGTCTTTTAACACAGTGATAGTATTGTAATAACCTGAATCGGGAAGGGTAGTAAAGTAAAAAATAACCCGATATTTCATAATTTTCATAAACTGCAAGAGGGTAAAACCAAATTTTCGCTTGATTAGGGCAAAACAATCTTTGTAAAATTTAAAAACCGGCAATCACTTTGATTAGGAATAGAGCTGATAGCTCCCGAAGCAAGCATATAATGGTTAGGTACCACTATGTTAATGATAGGGTTAAGAGAAATGAGATATTTATATTATATATGTCAACTAAAGATATGTTAGTTGACCCTTGACCAAAGGCATAACAAAGGATCTTTTCTCAAAGCATATTGCAAACATGGGTTTGAGATTGTTTAAAGTGTATTAAATTATACGATGATAATTGTTTTGTAAGAAAGAACGTGTTGTATATGAAAACCACATAACATGTGTCCATTGCAATTACACTTGCAATCATATATAACACAACTTGGGAAAACCTATAAAAAGTGTGAGGTAAAAACTAATGTGTTATAAAGCTTGACTCAAATGGGCAAGTGAGAGATGTAATGCTAGATTTTATCATTCTCAGTAATAATTTCATGGAATATGGGAACACGGGTCATCTTCCCGAATTTCATGGATACGTTTTTTTATGGATAAGATTAAAATGTATACGTTAAAGATAATAATAAAGGTAAAACTCATAAAGGAAAAAACAGGGAAGACGAAGTCGATTTTAATGAAAGTTTTTCATTATAAATATTGTGGTGAACACCGTGAAAATGACCGGCAAAAGAAACGAAAAAATAGAGAAACATTGCTTCTCTCAACATCTCTCATAGGGTAACCGTGTAAACTATTTCTCTTCTTCCTTCTCTTGTTCGTGTTGAGCGAGTCTTCCTTCGGCCCTTCCACTCTCTATTGGGCGACTGAGGACATTTGTGAGAATACAACAACAACTAAGCCTTTTCCCATACTAGACGGGGTCGGCTACATGGATTCTTTGTTTTCACATATCCCTATTATGTGCCATGTTAGCAGTTAACTCACAATAAGCTAGATCATTCTTTATTGTTTCTTTTCAATACTTTTGTGGTCGTCCTCTATTTCTTTTAATACTTTCAAAATCTAGTTTTTCATACCTTCTTACAATTTCTTCTTTTGATCTTCTTTTTATATATCTAAACTATCTTAAACGATATTCTCTCATTTTATCATCTATTGGTGTCACTCCTAATTTGTTTCTAATAACCACATTATGTATACGGTCTTTTCTTGTATGACCACTCATCCATCTCAACATCTTCATTTCTGTCAGAGACATCTTTTGTAGATGTTGATGATTAACTAACCAACACTCAAAACCATAAACATGGTAGGTCTAATTATTGGTGTATAATATTTACCTTTTAACTTTAATGGTATCTTCTTATCACAAAGAATACATGATGCTTTTCTTCATTTTAACCAACCGTCATTAATATGCCTTGCCTCTGATTGATCATACATGAACCTCAAACGTACTGCCTGCTATGAGGAGATAGACCATGAACTCGCCATCCATCATCCAAGCTTTGGACCTTCCCTCTTTCTTAACGGTGCTACCAACAAACTCTTCGACCACACTGTTTCTCAAAACTAATTAAATGTGACTCTTGACCAGCTTGTATGAGTTCTTTGACTGAAGTTTGACTGGATAACTAACTATTAAAAAAGTCAGTCAACTGAGATGCATACCCTCAGGAACTCGTGCAGACCAAAGAGATACGCTTAGGAGTGAACCGTGCAGACCACAGAGAGATATCGTAATGGACAGACACCACCAACTTCTTCCTTGTCTAATTTGCCTTGCTAAGCATGGAACTTTAGTTTTCTACCGTAACGAAACCAACCTAAAAGATTATGGTGCGCGAGATCATATATATGTATTTATGTTTTCCTTTTTCATCATGTATCTATTTCTATGTGCAGATCTCAGGCACGTTGCTTCGTGAAGGTCAAGTGAGAGGTAGACAAGATAAGAATATAATAAACGAGGAAAAGAGAGGTCGGAGAGAGCGCCAAAGCATGACTTTGATGCCGATGAAGTAGAACTGCTTCTAGAAGAAAACGAGCAGGAAGAGGAGGTTTTCGTTCTCTCTCTCCTCTCTCCTCTCTCTCTCTTTTTGGTTGGCGGAGTGCGAGGATGGGAATGAAATAACCATAAACTTAAATTGCCGTGTTGCCTCTCTTTCCTTCTGGGAATTGTAATGTCTTGGTCCGAAATCTTTCTTCCTTCTTTGCCTTCAAGAAAACTCTTGTTCATGTTCTGGAGTGCTTAGGGTGCACCTTAGCATCGCCCCGGTCCAGCATATTATGCTAAACACGAGAAAGAACTACATAAAAGCCTACTATATATATATATATATATATATATATATATATATATATATATATATATATATATATATATATATATATATTATACATATATACAAATATATATATATATATATATATACACACATTTATATTTATATTATACATATATCTAGTGTATATATACATACTTATAGATAATATGTATATACAAATACACACACACACGCACATATATATATATATATATTTACATATATGTATATATTTACATATATGTAAATATGTACATATATTTGTATATACGTATATGAGAAAGCACACAGTTACACAAGAGCGGAATGTCGGATTGGTTATACAGATTTAAAATAGGGATTTTTTCTAGATTCATACGTACACTAGAATAAAAGCTAACTAATACTAGCAGCTTTATTTCCCTACAATAGAAACCCTTTGGAGCTTTGGGATATATACTGTCCGTATTTCTTATATACAACTAAAATACTTTTTAATTTAACTGTATACTTCTATTTATTCTGTGTTCGGAAATCAGTTTCTATTTTTAGATTATTTTCCTTACAAATGCAACTATCTATATCGGTAGACTAAACACGTTCTATTTTTACTTGCCCTTTCACTGTTGTTACAAATGCAACTATCCATATCGGTATACCTTCTCACTAAGGAAGTTTGCAGGCTTGGAGTTAGACCAAACTGTTGCAGGATAACTTATGTTTGTTCTTCCCATCTTTGGCGGAGAGAAACCACGCACACAAGCATGGCTTCCATAGGAGCAATATTCATGAATGCAGACGCCATTGACGTGTTGCTGATGAGCTTCGGATTCCTTGGTGCTATTGGAGATGGCTTGACATTTCCTCTCATGGTTGTAACCATGAGCAAGATCGTGAACAATATCGGCAACCATTCCTATGATTCCTCTTTGTTTGCAAGCAGAACAAACGAGGTTTGCTACTCTCTCTCTCTATACTTGACAAAGATAATAAGGCAGCTTTGCTACACCCCCCGATGGCTGTTATATCCTCCAGAGCTCTCCGTAATATCTTTAACTTTAACTTTGTTACTACCAGTCCCGTATATCGCCCTTTGCGAACAAGCAAAGCATGTGGGTGTATTTTTCTAACTAGTGTAGCTTTGTCTTTACTGTGTAGAGCTGCCTGATACTCTTGTACATCGCGTGTGGTTCATGGGTGTCGGCTTTCCTAGGTAAGCCAACAATATTAAATTACTTCAATAAAACCAATGCATATATCTCTTGTTTTCTGGGATTGGTTCTCAACTGAGTTCTTTTGTTGGTGATCATTAAAGAGGGTTATTGTTGGACAAGAACGGGGGAGAGACAAGCATCGAGAATGAGAGTAAGGTACTTAAAAGCAATTCTGAGGCAGGATATTGGGTGCTTCGATCTGAACGTGGCAAGCACATCACAAGTTGTGACCAACGTCTCAAATGATAGCTTTGTTCTTCAAGACGTTCTTAGTGAGAAGGTGACTTTATGACCTAAAGTTGTCACGTTTATTTAATTTTCTCGAACATATCTTTTTGCACCTTTATTATATTGTAAGTTATTTCTTTTTTTTTTATGAACAGATACCAAATTTGGTAATGAATGTGTCAACTTTTATAGGGAGTTATGTAATTGCATTTGTGTTGTTGTGGAGGCTGGCATTGGTAGGCTTGCCTTTTGTGCCACTGTTGGTTATTCCAGGATTGATGTATGGAAGGATATTGATGAGCCTAGGAAGGAAAATGATAGATGAATATAGTAACGCAGCAATGATAGCACAGGAAGCAATTTCTTCAGTAAGAGCTGTCTATTCCTTTGCGGGGGAAACCAGGACGATGGTTTCTTTCTCTAAAGCACTAGACGGTGTAGTGAAGCTTGGTAGGAATCAAGGTTTGGCCAAGGGATTCGCAATAGGTAGCAATGGCATCACGTTTGCCATATGGTCGTTCATGGCTTGGTATGGTAGCAGACTTGTCATGTACCATGATGCTCAAGGAGGGACTATCTTTGCAACTGGTGCTTCCGTTGCACTTGGGGGCTTGTAAGTGCTCTCTCTCTCTCTTACGTCAAATTCATGTCCAAGAGGCTTAACTCGCAGTTGATGATTTAGGACCCTACAAATCATGATAAATGATACTTGAGAAGCATTGACGTTTCCTTAATTGAGATGGAAATGCAGCTTAGAAAAAGAATAAATTTAGCGATATAACCAGAGGAGAAAAGTAGGCCAATGAAACACATACACCCGCACAAATTTATAAAGTATCTGCTACTTAAATAGAATGTGATTACATCACTTGGACTATATTTTTTTTCTCATCTGTCTGTCATCCTAATCTTGTTTACTTGACGTCACAGGTCACTGGGTACCGCACTCTCAAATTTGAAATGTATTTCAGAGGCATGCTCAGCTGCAGAAAGGATCATGGCCATGATCGAAAGGAACCCAGAGATTGACTCAGACAACATGGAAGGAGAGGTTCTGAATGATATAGTGGGTGACATTGAGTTCAAGAATGTTAAATTTGCTTACCCATCAAGGCCAGTGACACCCATATTCCATGATTTCTCCCTCAAGGTTCCTGCCAGGCAGACGCTCGCATTGGTCGGCAGCAGCGGCTCGGGAAAGTCTACGGTGATCTCATTGCTCGAAAGGTTCTATAATCCACTAGGTGGAGATATCCTCCTTGATGGGGTGAGCATAAAGAATCTTCAGCTCAGGTGGCTGAGGTTGCAAATGGCTTTGGTGAGCCAAGAACCAGCTCTCTTTGCAACATCTGTAAAAGCAAATATCCTTTTTGGGAGGGAAGATGCTTCAATGGAGGAAGTTGAAGCTGCAGCAACAGCTGCTAATGCTCACTGTTTCATCTCACAGTTACCACAAGGATATGACACGCAGGTAAAACCCATACTGACATCACCTCTCTCTTTCTTGCGGATATATATATACATAGTCTAAAAAGAATCATTTAGCTGTCAAAGCGCTTTTCCTTAAAATAATTCTCTCAAACATTTGTCTTTGTCCTCTTTTCCCAAGATACAGTTGGTCTCTGTTTTGTCCATCACTGCCTCTCATGTATGATACTTGGTGCTTGTGCCGTAGGTTGGGGAGAAAAGTCTGCAAATGTCTGGAGGGCAAAAGCAGAGAGTTGCCATCGCAAGAGCCATAATCAAGAGACCTAAAATCCTCCTCCTTGATGAGGCAACAAGCGCATTAGACTCGGAGTCAGAGAAAGTAGTTCAAGAAGCATTGGATCAGGTCAGAGTAGGGCGTACCACCATAGTAATTGCACACCGGCTTTCGACAATCCGAAATGCAGATACCATAGCAGTGGTTGAAGGAGGCCAGGTCGTGGAAGTTGGCACACGACTCCTTGATTAAGAATGATCAAGGATTTTACTATTCATTAGTTAGACTCCAACAGATGGATAAAGAGGAAGGACAACTCTCAATTGTTCAAGAGAGCATGGTAGGTACATCAAGTGGCCGTAGCATTCAGATATTGAATAGGTCTGACTCGACCAATTATGTTGCATCGACACAGTCAGATCAGGTCATGGACGAGGCTTCATCTAAACCTCTTCTTGTTCCTTCTTTTAGGAGGCTTTTTATGATGAATAAGCAAGAGTTGGAAGTGGCTCTCACTGGTTGTCTTGGTGCTATTGGTTTTGGAGCCATACAGCCAACATTCTCCTTTGTAATGGCCAGCATGATCTCTATCTTGTTCCTGCAAGACCACAGTGAGATCGAATCGAAAATCAGAATGTACTCCCTCATCTTTCTTGCCTTGTCCATTTTCTCCTTCATCACCAATGTAATCGAGCACTACAGTTTTGCTGCCATTGGGGAGGCCTTAACAAAGAGAATCCGTCAGCAGATGCTGTCAAAGATTCTTACCTTTGAGGTTGGCTGGTTTGATCAGGACGAAAACTCTAGCAGCATCATATGTTCCAGGCTTGCCAAAGATGCTAATGTGGTACGTACTGTTTCTCTCTATTTAAATTGCTAAAGATGTCATATGCTGATCACTCAATTGTAATTCCTAAAACACTAAAAGTAGCATTCTTTTTGAAAAACAACTTATAAAGTTCTCATCAGGTTTTAGGAAATTTTACATTAACTTTCTCGTAGAGGGATTGATTATTATTATGGGAGAAAACATTGGTATACAAGCAAAAGACAGCATCTATTGTAAATACATAGGTTAACTAACTAGCAAAGCTTGAATTATTGTTATTGGTTTCTGCAGGTTAAATCTCTAGTTGGTGACAGAATGGCTCTTGTAGTTCAGACAGTTTCAGCAGTGGCCATAGCATGTACGCTTGGATTGGTGATTGCATGGAGACTTGCCATCGTAATGATAGCAGTGCAACCCATAATCGTAGCATGCTTCTACACAAGGAGAGTCCTGCTAAAGAACATGTCCCAGAAGTCAATCAAGTCACAAGATGAAAGTTGCAAGTTAGCTGCAGAAGCAGTCTCTAATATTCGAACAGTGACTGCATTTTCTTTGCAATCTAGGATTCTCAACATGTTTGAGCTTGCACAACAGTGGCCTATGAGAGAGAGCATCAAACAATCCTGGTATGCTGGTATCGGACTTGGGACATCTCAGAGCTTGATGGCTTGCACTTGGGCTTTAGACTTTTGGTATGGGGGCCGACTTATTGCGCGTGGCTACATGGATGCTAAGCAACTAATTCAGACGTTCATGGTGCTAGTGAGCACTGGAAAAGCCATAGCAGATGCTGGTAGCATGACCACTGACTTGGCTAAGGGTGCAGATGCAGTAGCTGCAGTATTTGCCATCATTGACAGGTGTACAAAGATTGAGCCTGATGATACTGATGGGTACAAGCCAGATACTTTGCACGGTGAAGTTCAGCTGAGTCAGGTGGACTTTGTGTATCCCTCAAGGCCAAATGCTACCATCCTCCAGTCATTCTCGTTAAACATTGAGGCTGGTACATCAATGGCATTAGTGGGGCAAAGTGGATCTGGAAAATCAACGATTCTTGGCCTTATACAAAGATATTATGATCCGGTCAAGGGGATCATAAAAATTGATGGCCATGACATAAGATCATACAATCTAAGGTCCCTAAGGAAGCACATATCCCTAGTTAGCCAAGAACCAACTTTGTTTGCTGGGAGTATAAGGGACAATATAGCCTATGGTAAGGAAAATGCATCTGAACAAGAGATACAAGATGCAGCCAGGATTGCAAATGCTCATAATTTCATTGGCACCTTGAGTGATGGGTATGACACGTTGTGTGGTGAGCGCGGAGTGCAGCTATCTGGGGGAGAGAAACAGAGGATAGCAATTGCAAGAGCCATGCTGAAGAGCCCAACCATATTATTATTGGATGAGGCCACTAGTGCACTAGACGGCCAATCTGAACTAGCTGTGTTAGAAGCGCTCTATCGAATTATGGTGGGCAGAACAAGTGTCATAGTGGCACATAGACTAGTCACCATCCAGAACTGTGACACTGTTGCTGTATTGGAGAATGGTAAGGTGACAGAGAAAGGGACACATAGTGCCTTGTTAGCCAAAGGTGGGTCTTATTCCTCTCTTGTCAAGATACAAACTTGTTCTGAAGGTGGCAATTAGGCTTGGTCACTCACCCAGATGGGACCTGAGTGGCTGCGTTCTCTTGAGATCAAACTAATCCTGATTGAGGAGACAGCACTTATCTCAAGAGAATGCAGCCACTAACCAGTTTGTAGCTTGACAAGAGAGGAATAAGACCCGCTTTTGGCTAACAAAGCACTATGTGTCTCTTTCTCTGTCACCCTACCATTCTCCAATACAGCAACAGTATCACAGCTTGCTCTGCCCACCATAATTTTGTAG
Source organism: Brasenia schreberi (assembly GCA_036023115.1). NCBI lineage: Eukaryota > Viridiplantae > Streptophyta > Magnoliopsida > Nymphaeales > Cabombaceae > Brasenia > Brasenia schreberi. The sequence continues at coordinate 6,147,822 of JAYKKT010000077.1, forward strand.
AGTGCTTCTAGCACAGCTTGCTGAGATTGGCTGACTACTCCACTAGTGGCCTCATCCAATAATAATATGGTTGGGTTCTTCAGCACGAATTGCTATCCTCTGTTTCTGTCCCAAAGATAGCTGCACTCCACTCACCACACAACTTGTCAAACTTTGCCCATCCTTCTAGCATCTAGTATCAGGGGATTGGTCATGGACCACAAGGGTGACTTTATATTAGGCTTTTCTGTTTTGCTGAGTCAATCAACCTGAGTTCCTGGTCTCTCTCTCTATCTTGCCTTTTTTTTTTTGGCTCCAACAGTATCGATTCTGATGTGCTGACTGCTGTCTAGATTCAATCCCTGTGGTAATTTTTTACCATCAAATTAATGTTTAAGCAGGTCTCATATGGTTGAGTTCGCACAGTTCCTTTTATGCAGTACTTCAATTTCATAACTCAAATCAAGTGTACAGATAGATGAGTTCGAACGTTAACCGCCTACTGTTTCCATGATAGATGATTTGTATAAATGCTACGCTAAATTTGAGTTTCTGAATTTCAAACTCAAATTTGAGAATCAAGGATTTCACGTGTACTAATTCATACTAAATGTAACTTGGTACTGAATCTGTGGCTCCTGCCAAGGTTATTTCTTCCTTGAGAAAAAAATCACACCTGAGAGAATATATCTATGTTTCCCCAAACATTCAAGCTCAGTTAAGAACGGGCTAACACATAATCAAGCTAGTAATTCCAACCCCGTCCCCTCCAAACTCTCTCTCTCTCTCTCTCTCTCTCTCTATATATATATATATATATATATATATATATATATATATAAATGACTTTGACACGTGTTCCTAATCAAATCAATGCCTCTTTTCTCTATTAATAACAGCCTTGATCCTTTCTTGTTCACGTTATTTGTTTCAAGCCAGTAGTTTATTCACAGAGATAATGATAGAACACATTATATATCTAATTGCATTCCCTTCACCAGTTTGGGTCATCAACATTCCATTGCCATGGCCTATTGGTCCCATATCAACGACACATGTTTATTCAGTCCCTTCATGGAAACTCTTTGGAAGACCATAAAAATAACCAGAGGAAAGGTTTCATGACAAAAGCCTAGAAGGATGGGCGAAGTTTAATTTTGATGGTTTATACGAGATGAGCTTTTCTATAGCATCTAGCATCGGGGGCTTGGTCATGGAATTAGGTTTGGCTGCCTGAGTTCAAATGAGGGCAGAGGTGTTTGCTCTCTATAGATGGGTTATGCGTACATGGATAGAAGACGCTTTGGACCGAAGGAGATAATAACACTTTAATTACTAATCTTGTAGCTTAATTATGGCCTCTCAACAACGAACATCATGTAGTTGTAGATGAGATGATGCTTAGAGTGTTGGAGATGCCCTCATATATATATATATATAAAGATGGGAACATGTCTATAGGCTTTCTTGGTAAAATAAACAAAGAAACTGGAAAGGTCATTCCCTTAAGAAAATAGTTTTCTATATGAAAGAAAAATATGATAATCAAAATCAAAAGGTTGATAAAGAGATCTTAGAAGATGCAAAATAACAACTTCAAAAAAACAATATGAAGAAATAAAAAAACAAAACGTTTACAAAGGATCATAAAATGCAAAATAACAGATTCTTATCGAGTATGAGGAAAGCAAGCCAATAGTTTCATAAAGAGACCTTGGAAAATTCAAAATTATAAGGTGGCAATCTCTCTTTCATTGTGATTAATGAAGATAACAAAGGAAAGGATAAGGTGAGGCTTACTTACATTGCATCCAATATTAGTAGATCATTTTGGAGCTCCTTTTCCCCCTCAAATTGAATGGTTTTCCACATGTGCATGTTTATATTTTTCTTTGTTTGCAGCACTCTTTATCATATTTTCTAATTATCACATATAGGGCATGGTGAATACTAATTATCACATAAACTCTAACCAACTCTCGACTTGAAAGCAAACTTAAACTTGAGACCAAAACCAAGCCTGATCCAACTCTAAATGGGGTTGTCTATGCCACCTAAAGTTTCATCTATTGCCTTTAATCGGCCATCTTTTGAGAGTATATATCGTCTTTCTTAAAACCAATGATCAATTGTTTGCCCCTAACATATTTGGGTGAATACTGTGTATGCAAAATTTCAAAAAAAAGGCAGAAGACTTGCTATAAACAAAATGAGTTAAGGCAGTCAACTTAGACTTTGAGTGACTGTGTTCAACTTGTAAAGAGTTATTCTCATCTATATTAAAGTTCGAAGATGATAACCATTTAGAAATTCACTTTATATGCCCGACCCTATTATAACAACTCTTTTGCGTGTATACCCGTGTATATCATTTCCAACATTAACTTACCATATTATAATAGATCCTTTGCAAGTTCACCCTTCGTCAACATATGTCTATTTGTTTGCGCTCTCGAGTGCAAGCTCTCTCACCCGGCAGGGCTCTAAACTCACAAGATGAAGATCATAAGTTTGATACCTTGGCATGCATCGATTGTGGACCCCATTTTAGAAAAAAAAAAGTATATAAGTCTATTAACCTTCTTAACTAGGAAGGTCAACTTTATGGAAGTTAATCTAATGGCTTATATGAAGTTCTCAAGGGGTATTTACGAACTTGTTAAGTGGCATGCCAAGGAAGTTTCTTAATGGTGCAACCATAGTTACATGTTTGATTTGCAAGCCACACTGATGATTGGATTTTCATGTGAGGTGGGATAACAACATGAAAGAGAAGGAGATACTTGGATTTTTACATGAAGCCTTTGGATCCAATTCTTGTGGTTCACTTGGTGATGACGATTCAAATTGAGCTTATAAAACTATAGTTATATACCAACAACGGGAACAACGGGAACAACGGGTTCAGTTTTGATGTACAACGAAACTTAGAATTGTGAATACAAAAAATCAAGGTCCAATTCCCTCCGAACATTGTACAAAACACTACCAGGCCCGACCAAGAGAAGTTTGGCCTGGACCTACATGAATTACAGGCAGTGGTAAATAACTCATTAATTTACCGTCGGCTGTCATTTACGATCATCCATGGTAAAAAAAACAGTCCATGTATTATAATACAATGTTAAAGATAGATTAGCCTATTTCTTAAATGCAGACTAAGTCCATGTTTGTGACCATGGACTATGCATTCTTCTTCAATGGTCCAGTGCCAATCTCAGCTGAATATTAGTCTTCCACTGGTGGGTTCGAAAGCAGTCATCCGGGCGTCTGAGATAACCCTTTGAGAGGGCATTATCTGTGTACACCACCAGAGTGTTTGATTCAGCGGTCCATGCGGAGCATAGAAGTGCCACTGCGATGGCCCTGGCCCACACAATATGTAACGCTTAAGCGTTACTGGTTGTGCAGTAACAACCATATAAGATGAAGGGCCTTTAAAAAGGGCCTTTCATACTGTCTTCTCCAGGGAATTGGGACAGCCTGAACCAACCGGAAAACGCAAGGAGTCAGCCGGAATCCAGTGAGTTTACTTAGTTTTTAGATTTTCATTTTTTTCTCATTTTTGATGAAAAACTTGTTGAAAATGATTGTTTTGGGCTTGGATTGAAGGTTTGAAGTAGAACTAAGTGTTTTGGTAGGGTAGGTAAATCGATTTGGCCGGAAAACGGTTACGATTCGCCGAAAACCGATGAAATTGATGCAAAAAAAAGAAAGAAAGAGAGGGTGCCTTTTGGGCATGTCCCTTGTTTCGTGTTGTGTCGTGTCTGAAATGTCATGAACCGATATTGATTCATGTCGAGTGTTGAGAAATAGGTTCTGTGTCAGAAATGGGTCAAGTTTGGGTCGTGTCTTGAAATGGGTTTCTGAGTTAAGAATAAGACCCGTGTCAATAGTGTGTCAGAAACGGATCAAGTTTGGGTCGTGTCTTGAAATGGGTTTCTGAGTTAAGAATAAGACCCGTGTCAATAGTTACAGGTTCTGTGTTAATACAGTGACACAAGCTAACTATTGTGTCACTCATTTGGATCAGATATGGATCTGGGTATCAATTTGAATCTCGGATAGCTTAAACGAATCCAAATTGGGGTTTGGGATCCGATTCAGATATAGTTTGTTTCGTTATACTTATAGTTAAATAAATTTTAATGTTTCAATTATTTGCAATTGTTTAGAGATTAAATTTGGAGGATTTGGTGGTGATAAGAGTGGCACAACAGCTTGGGGACTGAATCTTAGCGCTCCTTCAGATAGAGGGTTATCCATTATTTTACAGAACCATACTAGAAGTGATTTTACTGTTTTAGATAGATTTAAATGTGCATGATTGATAAATGTTTTATTGATGTTTGTGAAATGTTATTCGCAATTATGGGTTATTTGATATGCTTTTCAAATAGAACATGTTTATGACACTGTTTGATAAAGAGCATGTTTTGATATGCATGTATTGTATGAACATGGTATTTAAATGGTGTTTAAATGTTGTGTGGATATGAGTTTGATTTTGGATATTTGTGGATCTGGATATGATTTGTGAATGTGATGAACTGTAATTGGTTTTAGAAATGTAATGATGTGTGAATATACGAGCCGTACTTATGTGGTTTGTGTGGGGTCTCTAGAGACCTGTAGGTCCCTCGGACGATCCGGCTTGGGGCGAATACAGGGTGTATTCTTGGGCACTCTACCGTGAGAGTCGGCGTGGTTACCATCGTGGATGGGGTTACCGAGGTCACGTTAGGGAGGGCCGGACGACTCCCGTGGCCTTTGGGGCAGACACAGTATGGGCTGTAATTATCGAAACTAATGATGTGTGTGCGTGTGGGTGAGTGTATGCGTATGAATTTGAGATCATGATTTCAAGGTAAATATACTTTGCTATGAAATGGTTGCGAACTATGCATGCTTTTAGTATGTTTTTTGTTTAAAGATGTTTAACCTCCCTACTGAGCTATGTATAGAAGCTCACCCTATTGTTTTACAGCTCATCTTAAAGCTAGCACTTCGAAGGCACACGGAGCAGAGTAGGAGTTTGATAGAGCTGCATTTTTATTTTAAATGGTATGATAAGCATTTAATGATTTAGAAAGTTTTTTTTTATTCGAGGTTATTGTTAGGTGGGTCCCGCACCATTTTGGACGTGTTGTTTAGAACTTCGATATGAATATTTATTTCAATTAGATATTTCTTGAGTTTGAATTAAATTGATATTGTATTTGGTTATTGCTCACCATCACGCCCGCGCGAGAAGCGGCCACGTGGCATCGGCTCGGGCCGGGTAGTGGTCGCGACTCTAGCGGGTGTGACACAATATAATAAGCAAATGTAGGTGGATGGCTAGGATCATCATATGACTTATGATACGACATTTCTCCATTTGATCATGTCGTTGAGTTTTTCTTAATTTTTGTACCAATAAATGTTTTAAATATCATATTGGACCATACATTTCATGTGGTATTTATATCTTGTACCAAATCTACCGATGTTGTACCGCATCCAATTTCTTCACTTATGAAAAAAGCTTCTAAAACAGAAAACAAAAATATAATAAGAGAGACAGTCCAATATCATCATGGAATTGGGTTTCGCTCGGTTTTGTTTGCATTTCATAACTGCTGATTCCGGTTATGATTAGAACCAAAAACAAGGGGGACCGCAAGCGAACCAGGGAGTCCATATTAAGTGATAAGGCCACACATGAATCCAGGCTCCCTATGAGTCGCTATCTTTTGTATAATTGCAGCTAGTGCCTTAGCCTTGTGCTATTCCATGATATCAATGTCATTTGTAATCCATCACATGGTTAACCGCAGAAATAACAAAGCTTAGCACATGTTTAAGTATTAATAGCAAGATCAAAACATGTTTAAGTATTAATATCAAGATTAGCACATCTTCACAGTCCTATGGATTCTCTCTCTCACATACAGACACATGAGAGAGAGAGAGAGATTGGTTTTACTAATTCAAGTTTGTTTAAGTATTAATATCAAGATTAGCACGTATTAATTCAAGTTTGTTTTGCGTTTCGCCGTCGTGCGTGTTGATCCTTAGGTAAGAGTCGGTCGGTAGCATGAAGGTGGAATGCAGCAAGAGCCGCATGGCAAGCATCTTCCACACTGGCTACTAAGTATACACAAACTTGGTGCTCTTGATCAACCTTAAGAGTGGTTGACAAGGTGGATTCATCTCAGTCTCGCCATGTTACATCACGGTGACACGACATTCTTCAACGTTTAAATCTTATAAAGGATCCGACACGAGGGTAACTGGAGGGGACACGACATGGGGGTGACTGGAAATGATACAGAAACGAGCATATGAGGATTCAAAACGTCTGCATGTGCTTTTGCTTCATTTTGGCAATGGCGTGGGCAGACTTGGTGATGATAAAGAGACTATAGATGGCAGCCATCTGTCAACTCCTACTAACTCTGAATTCTAAAATATGAAGGAAAGCTAATTAATTAAGTGATGTGACATAATTTGCAGAAGTATCATTTACTTATTTGAGGCGAAACTTGACAAACAGAAGACAGACGCAATTTTTGTAGTAAAATTGCAGATGCTAGAGCCGAGAAAGGTGCATTGAAATCGACCCGAGCATGAAGCATTCCGTTGAGAAATAAGCAGAGTTAGGGAAAGCTGCCTTAATAGGACACCTGTCTCTATTTTTCACAACTTTGGGGAAGCTGCTGGAAAGAGGTCTGCGGCCTCCGCGTTTCTTTCTTACAGAAAGTGGACAAAAAGAGCTCTTCTTCATCCCCTCTCTCTCTCTCTCTCAGACTGCCTGGCTGGCCTCTTCACCAACAACTGCTTCCTGTGGCTACAACGTGCGCCACAAGTGAATCACACATATCGTCTCACGTTGTCGGAAAAGAAGCCAATGCAATCTCTAAGGTTCACTCTCTCTCCGCGGCCTCTTCCTGCGAGGAGCTGCTTGCTTCGTCCTTGTAGCTCGTTTTCTGTCGTTCTGCCTGTTCTTAAACTCCGCTCGGACGGCTCAACTGGCCGCTCATCAGCCATCGGTTGTGTTGTTGCTTCCTGTAGCCACAAGGTGCCAGAGGCCTTCATATGGCCCGAGAGAGACCGACCGGATTTGGAAGGCAGCGAGCTACTCAATGAACCAGTAATTGATTTCACTGGATTCTTGGCAGGCGATGAACTCTCTATTCATGATGCTGCTGAACTCATTAGTTCAGCTTGTCAAGAATGTGGCTTCTTTCAACTGATCAACCATGGTGTGGATGCTGGTCTCACGTCAATTGCACTTCAAGAGATGGATCAGTTCTTCAAACTCCCAATGCACGAAAAGAAAAACGTGAAGGGATTCTCAGATGGCCACTCCCACCGCTTCGGTTCTAAATTGCCTTGGAAACAGACACTCTCTTTCCCCTTCGATGCTTCTAATCCTAGCGATTTGCTAGACTTCTTCCTAGGCCAGCATTCCTTCTCAACAGGGTGAGAGAGCAAGTACATGTTCGCGCACACAATGCCACACAGTCACACACATTTATATGTACGCATGCACATACATATACACAACCATGTAAAAATTTACATGCATGAAAATGCTCATGACACAATGATTAGAGAGCTCGAGTCAGACTCATTGACATGGTGTGTTAGTCCGAGTGGAAATGCAGCTGATTCTCGTTATAATCACGACTCATAATTTATTCTGATTCAACTTGAGCTCGACGTACCTGGACTTTTGGCCGCATCCTCTACATCACAAGTACTTTTTGGAGACCAGTTGAAGACAATATTGTGAGACTTTGCATCATAGTGCTATATTAGATCTACGGCGTATATGTAATTATGTATGGTATATACGTGTATGTGTGTGTGTGTGGGACTGTGTGTTTATATATATGACTTTTTTTTTTTGCTTTTTTATTGTCATCTGTATTTGTCTTGTTGCAGTTGTGTGTACAAGGAGTACTGTGAAGCATGTCAGATCTATCTCTGAAGATTACAGAACTTCTGGCCATAAGTTTGGGGCTGGAGAGAATGTGTTTCAGGAGGTTCTTCCATGATAGCTCATCCATGATGAGGTGCAACTACTATCCTCCCTGCAGCGAACCGAGCCTTACATTTGGAACCGGGCCTCATTACGACCCGACTTCTCTTACCATTCTTCACCAAGATCATGTTGGCCTTCAAGTTTTTGCTGCTGGCAAATGGTGTTTGGCACCCCCAAGGCCTGGTGCATTTGTCATCATCATTGGCGACACTTTCATGGTCAGCTATATATTCTTTACCAACATTCCCGACGATTGGTTAATACCAAAATCCACTAGCTTGTAAACGTTATCTCTTGATGACTGCAGGCTCTCACCAATGGGAAGTACAAGAGCTGTTTGCACCGGGCAATTGTGAACAAACAGAGTGACAGAAAATCTATGGCTTTCTTCCTTTCCCCAAACAAGGAAAAGATTGTGCGGCCTCCCCAAGAACTCATTTGTCGGGATGGACGTAGATTGTACCCGGACTTTACTTGGTCGGCCCTGTTAGAGTTCAGTCAAAAGCATCGCATAGATGACATGAAGACTCTTGATGCCTTCACCAATTGGATTCGTAAATAGTCAAATTAATCTGCTTATTGTACATATATGTACTCACTGAGACTATGTAGGTTGCTGATTGTTCATGACTGGAACATTAAATTAATCTGCAATTATGTAGGTTTCTCTATTTCGATTCCAACACTTGGTTATCGATCTTGCGATCGAGGATGGCGTGCACCGCATAGGACAGAATGCCAATAAAGAAAATCGTAGGTTGTAAGGTTGCCAGCATCTTCTGAAGACCTAAGAGTTTTTGGAAATGATAAGTAGACAATTGAAGCTCAAAATCATGCTGCATCATCGTAACTATTAACCAAAACCAAAAGCATGGTGGTTTCCCACACTGAGGCCTTCTAGATAGAGTTTTAGTCACCAATGCGCTTGATCACATGTTATATCATTATTTGGCTCCAAAATCGAAAGATCATGGTTTGTTTTGAGGTTTTCCTCGGTCTCTTTTGAGGTTCTTACGCTCTAATTTCTCACCCAAGATCACCTGTCTAGAAAACATTAAAGTTTAATCGTGTGATCTTAGCCTCTGGCCGTCTTAGCTCAGCCGGTAGAGCGCATGGCTTTTAACCATGTGGTGGTCGTGGGTTGGATTTCCACAGACGTAGGACTAATCATTTCCCCCCTTATTTTTGTGCTCCCTTGCGTGTAAGCATCAAAGGTCACACAGATTAGATTGGCGAGAGTCCGAATTCATCCCGGACATTCCAACTACACTCATGCTACTTAGACGTGGCAAAAATGGCAAAAGTAAATGCAATTCTTTCGGAAAAGCTAGTGACAAGTATACATACTTGTTTTGGCTTTGATTGAGTTCCATATTTCAATCATTAACATCTAATTGATCTTGGACATTGCATCAAACTATAAATTAATCACATTAAAAGAGATGCTTTTATTGGTTTTCTCATATAAACTTCTCTTGACCTAAAAAGAGAGATGCACATTCCATTTTGAGTCTTGTTTTCTCCAAAAGAAACTTATGGGGAAGATGACATTTGTGTATCAACATGCTTCTTGTCCTGCCAATAGGTCCTAATGGATACGTGAATGTTTGTTGTTGCCTTAAGCTGCACTTTGTTTGTTCTTGTCTTGAGTTTGAGATAAATGTTCTGGTTTCTTGTTATGCTGCTTCGATGTGTTAATTTTTGTGTTTGGTCATGCGCTTGATTCTTTAAATTACTCTCCTCACAAGAAAACAATAAATCGTCTATGTTTCCTTTTCTATAATTATTATTCTTTTCTATAATCCTCACAGGCGTCGAGAGCCATGCCACATCGCCCCAAGTGTAACAGGAGTACTTGCTTTACGATATCGATCTTCAACTTGCCATTATTGTCATCGAAGTGTCCTTATTTTCAGAATAGTAACCGGACTACCACCCTCTCTTTTGGAGTCCAAGGGGGGATAAAACCGTTTCCAAAAGCTCTAGCCACAGCTTAAAACCATCGCCAAAAGCTCAACCAATGCTGAGATTAGTCAAAGATGCTTGTTCTTTTTCTGTATAATGTTTAAAAGCAAGTATACATTGTCTATGAGCACAGATCGTAGGCTACAGTCCATCTTGCGGTTGATGCAGTTTACTAAAAGGGAAGAAAATGCAAAAGGACTGGTATGGTGGGCTATAATCCATTTTGGGGTTGGTGAGGTTTATTAAAAGGGAAGAAAATCCATACTGGCATCGTTATGTTGGGTGATTTTTAAAATACCTTCAAGGTTATGGGTACAATCATCTTGTGATATTAATAGCTACTTAAGTAATAATTATATTTTTTAATAGCAATATAGTGGTTGTAACTCATGAACATTTGTGAGCCATGTTTTGACATCAAGAGTCACTTAGTTAAGTGATAATTATGCTCATTAGTAGCACATATAGTGGTTGTAATTCATGAGAATTTTTTAATCATGTTTTGACATTAAGAGTCACTTATTTAAGTGATAATTATGCTTATTAGTAGCACATGTAGTAGTTATAACCCATGAATATTTCTCAATAATGTTGTGGCATTAATAGTCACTTACTTAACTGATAATTATGCTCATTAATAACACATGAAATAGTTGTAACTAGAGCATTTAGCATCAATTTGCTGACATTAAGAGTCACCTTGAGTGACAATTATGCTCGTTAGTAACATTATCATGAGTTACATCTTCACCACATCTATATATAGTAGTATTGTAAACAAGATTCATCCTACTTTTTATCTCATTGTTGTGTGAGTTCTTTCCTACTTAGTTTTTCAAGAGAATTTGCTTAGTCCTATTGTACCATTAATTAGACTTCCAACTTTATTATCTTTGTTTTATCAGTTTGTATAAGACAACCAAAGGTCTTCATTGTGTCCTGATCTTGAAGGTATTTGATCCATTCCATTCAGTTATTTGATACCGGTAATGACAAATAAACCTAAACTTTAATGTTTATCAACAACTCAAGAACCGTAGAGGTCAACTCCAACAGGCTATAATCCATTTTGGCTTCCTAGGACATGCTCTTCTAAAATACCTGAGAACGGAATAGTTAATGGTGAGGATGCTTTAATGTATTTAGATGCCGTCTGCTGAGTGGGATATACATAGAGCAGTTATTTAGCAGATTGTAGATTGTATCTGCTAAATGGTATGGAGTTACTTGGGGTCTTCCAAACTCAGATGCATACTCTGATTTGGAGACTAAGCGTTCTCTGTTTGTATGGAAAACCACGACATCACGGTGTACCAATAAGAGAAAGATTAAAACTAAGGAGGTCGGTGTTGGATCATTCGTGCCCGATATGCACAACACAAAATGGAATGTAAGCTCATGAGGGACACAGGGATGGATATGTATCACTGGGAGAATGAGAATGAAAGCTCTTCAGATTATATGCAATAAGAAAGGTCAGTTTGATTGGCAGGATCAGCTAAACAAAATAGCATTTACCTTATGCTGAATTTGGTAAGCAAGAAACAAAAAAGATTCTTGAACGAACTAATAAGAATGCATGGGAGATTGCAGAGTTAGCCATCAAGCTTACGGAAGAGTATCACATAGCTCACCTCCCTATTTCGTTTTCATAGCAAAATTATACAAGCTCACCTCTCTGTAGCGAAAATTGTATGATGTGTTTCTGTGTGGGAAATTCCTATTGGAATTGCTTTATGCTGGTTTATAAGGACGTTCTAAAGTGATGTACATTAATGAATTGTCTGCCTTTGTGAGAAAAAATTAAAACGTATTTAGGCATATGTATTATTTAACGGGCAAAGCAGAAAACATGGGTGCTCAACCTCACCCCAAAGAACCATTTCCTTCCAAACCGTATGGTCAGACCAAGTACGAAACAAAGGACAAAACTATCGCTATAGAGCAAAGTTGGATTGTTTAGTCTGATACAAATGAGAAACATGTGCCAACTACCGCCTTTGTTGATGTTTAAATACTCACTAAATTCAGCTGATGATGAAAAGTGTCTTGGCTGTTGCTTAAATACTCGACAAATTCAGCTGATGCCGATCACATGTTCAAAATATTTAAGGTAGGACCTTAGTGACATCCTAATTCAATCCCATGAGCCTCAATCCTCTGACCTTTAGTAGGATCTCCAATGTGCGCAATACTGTCATTGACGATGATTCTATGAAAGATAACCACAAACTCAAAAGCTTGAAACGATAGTGGATGAACCATGGAATGAGAGTCAGATCATATACCCACTGGCATCCGCAAGTTGGGTTGACTCCATAACTAGGCTTAGGAGGACTCATAGAGAGAGAATCATCAACCAATAGAAAGCATCAACTCCCAAAATGCCTTTAAAAATTGTGAATGAGCTCAAGCACATTCTGAACTATTATAGCGTATAATTATTAGTGAACGCCATCCAATCTGGAGATCCATCTCCGAAACAATTGAACCATGGTCTGTATCCTGGCTGAATCAACGGATACTGGATTGTTTATATGCTTTATGGTCCATCTGAATTGAATCAGTTTATTCTCGAGGCAAAGAACCGAATTCTTCAATTATAGCCCATGAGAAGCTTTCACCATTTAATAAGGTCACCACGAACGGCTACAGTGGGCAGCGTTCCCATGCACATGTAAAACCATCCAAATTTTTAACCCATGGCTCAAAAATGATCGATCTGAAGTAGTTGGCTGATTGCACTTAGAGTCGAAAGAAAGACTGGCCGGGCATTCGAGAGAACCCTTGGAGACTTTTTTATTAGCATGCTAGGGTAGGCAACCCTAGCAGACAAGCACAACCATGGAACTCCTGGCCTTTCACTTGAAGGCTCTATTAAGTCAAGACCATAGCTGAGAGAGCCATAGCTAATATTGCATTCCAAAGTTTTTTTACTGTTAAGAATGAAGAAGAGTTCAATTTGTTCAATATCATAGGACATTCTCAAGCTCTTACATCTCCATAGTAGCTTGGAACGTACTTCAGAATGCCCAAACCGCCATATATAAATCGCTTCTTTTATTTTATCTTTTACAGTATTCAAACTTTCCTCCTAATAATCCAATTACAGGGTCGGTCTTTCCTTGTATGACAACATATCCACCTCAACAATTTAGATGTTCTCAGTTGCAATGGGTGTTTTTGTATCGTGAGAAAATTGCGAACTTCATGAAACTTTCGCACTTTTGAGGCAATCATGTGATCAACTCAATATGCTATTTATATCAGTAGCGAAAAGTTTTTACTCATGAACTGCCCTTGTTTCAGATTCAGCAAAATTGGAGGAGCAATTGTCACCCTTCGATTGAATACCTACGCTATCACTACTATCAAACCTCGACACGAGAAGTTGCCATGCATAATCTCTTTTGCTGCCTTGAGGCCAGCCATCAAAGCTGCTGGCTAAATAGGGTATGATGAATTCATCCTCCAACAGTTATAAACTTTGGAGTCCATGAGCTTGGTGACCTTTCATATGATTCAATCATCGAAGTACTTAGTTTTTTTATCAACTGACACTAGGAGAAAGAACAAAAAAGAAATAACAGCAAAAAAGAGAAGGAAACGAGTTTAATAGCACAACAAAATAACGTTTCTCTGGCGCTCATAAGCTGCCAGGAAACACATTCTGACGCATACCAGTGGAGCCATCAACGAAACTTTTGTCACTAACATTCTTCTCATGGAAAGGAGCTCCTTCTGTAGGTGAAGGCTCTTTTCTTAACGGTCGTGACAAAATAGCAGATTTTCTAGCATCCGTCACAGTTCAGCAACTTTGCTGAAGTATACGTCGCCCGCCCTCTTCTGTCCAATTAATACCATCTTGCCCAAAAGAGATAATTCAGGAAGATTAAGAAGTTAAGTACAGACAACATGGTGTAGAAGAGCTCAAGCCTGCTCTTGTTCAAGTCATGCCCTGCTAGCCAAGGCCTTGAGCCAAAATGCGAGCTTAGTTGATTAGCGACAGTAACAAGGACCGAGCTAAGAAAAAAACCCATGGCAGCTGAGATCCAAGATGCTGTTGTGCACACACTCCTCATACTGTCTGGTGCTTCAGAATAGAAAAACTCTAACATTCCTTCTAATGTTAGCATATCTGATATACCAAGTAACAGATATTGCCACCCTAACCACATCACCGAAATCTGAGAGGGGAGCACGGCCTTTCGTTCCATCTCCACAATTGCCGCGACAGCCATGGAGACAGAAGCCAGGACTAAACCAACTCCAATCCTCCTCAGTGGTGTAAGCATGGTCTGTGTATGATTCTGGAGGAATCGATCGTAAAGGGACACCGAGAAGAGCATGACAATTAAGGGGATGGCTGTGAGGGAGGCAGTAGGAATTGTGAAGTAATTGAATAGTTTGGTGTTCATCTTGTGGCCTTGCTGAACCGAGAATGTCCCCATTTGAGCTAAGCAACAATTCATCATGATGGTGCTAAAGAAGATGGGGACAAGGCGAAGGAAGATCTTCGTTTCTTCAACTTCTTCGCGACTATAGCCCATTAGCATTGTCTTATCCAAGAACCTGCATTCAAATTCTCCTTCGCTCATTCAACACAGTGAATGCGCTCACGCATATCTGCCATGCACACACACCTATGGCACCTAAGTACTTCTACTTCAGTTTTGTATGTTAAAGATAAGGGACTGTTTTGTGGCTTGAAACAATGATATACTTAACAGACGCAACAAGATTAACAAATCAAACTTTATTCTTTTGACACCAAATCCCAATTTACGAAGCAAACAGATAAAAAGTGAAGACCATTCATAAGTTGATAGATCTCAAGAAAATTAAGCAAAATCATGCATTTGATGGCTTTATGTCAAACTCGGGATAACACGTGCAAATGGATGGATATACGGGATGTGAGTGAGTGAGAGAGGGGGGGGGGGCAGAGAGACCGACAGACAGAAAGTGAGAGGCTTACTGAAATTGATGCATCAGTCTTTGATGTTGAATGGATGTACTGACGGGCAGTGTGAAGCTTCTGCACTTGAATGCACATAACATGATCTAATGATAGAAATATCACAAATTTCACATGCATAAAAGCGTCTGTCAGTGATTACATAATAGAGAAACATAAAAATAAATAAAAAACTTTTCTAAGCTTTGGGCAACGCCTTTCTTATCATAGTCATAAATCTCGGAATCCGAAACCAACCCTTCTCCCACAATAAGTGGTGTCTTGATACGTTCAATGTACTTGATATTATGTCATATTAACTTTTAATCCCACAAAATAAGATCATCTTCAAACATTTTTAGGGCTTTACACTAAGTGGGTTGGCTACATGAGAAAATTTCAGATGCTTTTGGAAAAAATAGATCTTTATAGACCCCAACTGGATATGCACAAGTCCGAGTATCAAACTCGTCACCTTCAACTTGTAGTTCTTTCGGGTCCACACGCTAGCCAGGAGGGCCTTAGCACCTTGTGCAATATTAAATATGCCATATAAAGAGAGAAGCAAGAAACTGAAGGTTTTGGATTGATATTCTTTATGAAGGTGTAAGAATCCAATTGAAACGTATTCAAAATCAAGAAAAAAAACTGAAAAAGTAAAAGAAGTGGCTAAAATAGATTAAGATTGGTCTCAGTATTATCATACAAACCCAATAAGTTCCAAATAAAATGCAAGATATTCAATTTCTCTCTGGAAACGATGACCATGTTTCATAAGTACCTTAAATATCCTGGTGAACGGGCTTCCACATGGCACCTTGTGCCTGTAGTACAGAAGGCCAGAACAGAAAATTATGAGGCACAAGCAAAGGGAAAAGGTGCATATAAGAAAACCCCATCGCCAGCCTTTGTTCTCTTGGACCCATACCACCACTGTAACAGCAAGGAAGCCTCCCACACATATACTGAAGAAGAACCAGTTGAAGAAATTGGCCAACTGTCTCTTATTGCGGAATTGGTCACCACCATGTGCCGGCAATGCTGCCTTTATGCCACTGATGCCAATCGCCATGATATAGAGGCCGGAGTAAAGCATTGCAGACTGAGACCCAGATGGCTTTTCATGTGGGGGTGGCTGAAACTCAGTGGAGTATGCTTGTATGGTGAGAATCGCCAATCCCTGAATATATAATAGTAGTTATGGGGTTGAAAGACATTAATTCGTACCCATTCTCGAGCGAATCATGGTGATCACTTATGCTTACCAGTAACTCAATTACGCCATAGATTAGGATCACCCAATATCTCTTGAGATAGGAATCGCAGATTAGGCCCGCAAGCAGTGACAACAGCAGTCCGGTGCCATGGAAGTTGGTCACCATATTCGCAGACTCAGCTACCGAATAGTGCATTGTGGAAGAGAAGTACGTCACCAAATTGCTCACGTTTGATACGATCACCATGTTGTCAAAAATCTCTGTCACTGCCCGTCATGCATCGTTCATCATTTGCATACATAAATTGATGTCAGTTCATGAACAATCCTATGAATTTCTTGACTTATTATATTGTGCCATGGTCTTCAGGAAGGAAAATAGTACAAAAATGAGACCGATTGTTAGATATTGTTAAAATGGTCCAGACTTAATTTTAGACTTTTGTATCAAAATGAACTTCCTGTCCTGATTTTAGAGTAACGGATATTAGGTTAGCTGACATGGGCTGGGCGAGCAGCTTGCCGGTCCACATAAAATGTGGGCTGGCCCAGCCCATATTTTTGTCGGCTCATAGAGATTGGGCCTGGGCCAGGTTGTATTGACAGCTCTACACTTAGAGCTCTCTTGAAAATGTGTAAACATTTAAATGTATAAACACTTTAAAAGAAGCAAAAGAATGCCTCTACATAAACAACTAAGGCCACTTTTTTCCATACTAAATGAGGTCGGCTATATAAATTCTTTGTTTCCATATAAGCTGATCATATACAATAATAACAGTTAACTCAACATAAGCTAGATCATTCTTTATTGTTTCTTTCTAATATTTTATAGTCTTTCTCTTCCCCTTTTAATATTTTTACAATCTAGTTTCTCATACTATCTTACTTGAGGTTCTTTTGGTCGTTTTTCTACGTATATAAATCATGTTAAATGATTTTTTCTCATTTTATCATCTAGTGGTATCACTTTCAATTTATTTCTAAGAATTTCATTATGTATAAAGTCTTTCCTTGTGTGATCACTCATCCATCCCAACATATTCATTTCTGCCATCAATATTTTGCTTTATGTTATGACTAACTGCCCCAATACTCAAAATCATAAAACATAGTAGATCTAACTTCACTCATGTAAAAGATCACCTTGCATGATTGGTTCCAAGCTCAGATAAAAAAGAAAGATTTTGTTAGGATTTCGACAGTTAGCATAAAACTTTATTGAATTTATCTATCATTCTAGATATTATAAGCAAAATAAGCCTCAAAAATATTAAAAAGAAACAATATGATCAGGTCTTCCTTTTGAGAGTAAATGCCAATATCAAACAAGATGCATCGCAATGACAACTAAAAATTATAGGATATAAGACTTCTTTTTTGTGTGTTGGTTTCTGTAGGTTTCCTTTTAAAATGTCTTAATTCTTCACGTATTCCTCTAGCATTGTGCATGTGATAATGCGTTGTTATTATGAATTTCCCAGGCCTTCTAAAAGAAAAATCCACCTACCAAGATGTCATCATAACTTTAATGCTTGTTTATACCAATCATCATTGTGAGAGAATCCATTGAAAAAATTCCATAAAGAGTAAAGGGTCAAAAATGTATGAAAGAATATGATTCAACTATCTTTCACGTACACTGAATCAATAAGATGCCTCAAGACTCCCTTCCTTTTCATTTCACAGCCTTATCTGCCTGCCATATATTCCTTTTGGAGGTGAACGGTAGATGGTGTGAGTTGCATTATTTTGTTAAAGCAGGAAAAAGAAAAAAAGTTATGTAGTAATTTAGGCTTTGGTGCAAATGCTCATATATGCGAGAAATGGTGTTGACAGCACAGGCCGGTCGACCTGCGGTCATAATTAACTATGGTTATGTCCCCACCAAGCATCTACGACCAAGAAATTTCCTCATATTAAACGTAAATTGCTGTAAATGCTCATCATATTGTGACCTTGATCACCCAGTTATAAGCATCCAAGTATATTATAACATATAGGCACATTAGCTATTCGAAAGCAAATGCATCCTAAATCAAGTAAATTAAAGCAAATGCATCACAAATTTCCCAGAACAACGTTTGCGCAAGTGGAATGAGGGTTCAGGATGATATGATTCATATGTTGCAGTATGATATCGAGATGTTACAGTCGCGTTCCGTGCGATACGATATGCAGCAGCAGGGTTTTATATCGTTCACAGTTTTCACTTAGGTTACCTTTGATTGTGATATACTGCACTGTGATGATGAGAATTGTTTGGACGGCTAGGAATTAGACAGACTTAGTGATGTCCACCCACTACATCATGATGGGTGCGTAGCATCTGACCTATGATGGCCACCATTCTTATGACATGATGGTGCTGAAATGACATGAATGACATGCATTTTTTTTCCTTTTTTTTGTTACAATGGGAGGCCCGATGCCTAACATGGACGCAGCGAATCGAAGTCACCATCTGCTTCATGGGATCGATGCACTCTGTGTGAATAACATGCATTTTGGTTTTCAATACATGCATGATTTCGACGACCTAGCCGTTTAGTTGCATGCGATGAGAAAACCTACCTTAGCTTAGGCACAATGGCAATTTTGATTAAAGCAAAAGATTGTTAGTATTTCGATGATGATGGTGATGACAATGATGATGATAGTGATAAGGGTTGATGATGGTAATGCTCCCACTAAAAAAGTTTAGGCAACGAATCACATCACAGATATCCAACCGAGTTCAGGATCAACAGGATTCAAATTACGTTTATCTTATATCAAAGTATTCAGTCTTTTAAAAGCTAAGGTGATCATTGGTCATTTTATTTTGTTTTCTAATGGCAAGGGAGCTCCCTTCAAGATAAACTTCGAGCAAGATGCATCAGATGTCACATGCTTAGATTTTTAAGAAAGCATGGCACACCTTCAAGGCACCCAGGAAAGCAGTTCCTATCTTGGATTTCTACTACTAGCATCTTTCTCAAAAGAAAGGTCACCATATATGTATAAATAATGTGTATGTATGTAGATCACTATACTCACCCTACTTAGTTGATTCTAAGAGAAACAAAGGGTAGTTTGGAGCATGCAAGTTGAATTCTCTAACTCATCTAACTCAGTAAACCCAAGAGCTATTCATTCTAGTATGTCTTTTTGCAGCGACCATGATGGAGAGTTAGACATGCATACATGCATACATACATATATATATATATATATAGATAGATAGAGAGAGAGAGAGAGAGTTGTGAAGCTCCTTGGAAATGTCTTGCCATTCACTATAAAGACATGAATCCATTGTTCTGCTCTGTGAAGCTCGTGATTTGATGCGCAATGAAAACCATCTAACTCATAATAATGGAATCCTTTTCCAATCATGGTTGTAGATCGGAGAAATTTTGCATAATTTTCACGAGATAAGCAATTAGAAACATGATGTCAATTAGAAACAAGTAGAAATTTACTGTTTTAGGAACATTAGAAATGTAAGAAATGGAGATCAAATGATGTCAGGAGCGCATGAATTAGTTCAGAGGTACGTAATTCCACCCCATACCTATCTATGCACTTACCACAAACAAAAACAGCAGCTCGGCATCCACCATGCTCTTTTGCCGCCGGTCTTCCTCTCCAATCAACAAAGGTGGTGGTGTTGCTTTGGCCGTCACCGGATATTTCCTGATCATGATCACCATCAAGTCGATACATCAATATAGAGACCAAACGACAATAGAAATTGATCACCAGAATTTGAAGCACAAGAAGGCACAAGAAGGCGATTGCCGGCTTACCATGTTGAACTCTCTCACCCGTTTTTGGGCACTGAAGCAATACATGTATGCAACACATTATATATAAAGAAGATGCCTCGAAGTTTGAACACCTAAGCAGGTATATGTAATTAAATGCGCGACACTATTGGCTCGCGTCAGTTGATGATCCTTCCGTATAGGTCCAACTGTCCAAGTTCACTGTGTTTTGGACTCTAGTAGCCAAGTACCAAACCTAGGTGTGGGTTCTTCAAGTCTACCAAATGAAGAACCATTCCTAGATCCTGCATGAATACAAACCATCGCTAGATTTTCTAGGACATAAATTTTAATAAAGAAATAAGTGTATAAATATATAAATATGAAGATGTTGAGATGAATGAGTGGTAATATAAAAAAATATTCATATTCATAATGAGGTTATTAGAAACAAATTGAGAGTGCACTAATAAATAACAAAATGAGAAAATTTGATTAAGATGATTTATACACGTAGAAAGACAACTTACAGAAAGTTTCGATAAAAAAGTACGATAAACTAGATTGTGAAAATATTGAAAGAAGAACACCAAAAAAATGTTGAAATAAAAAGCTCTCTAAAAACAAAGAATTCATGTAGTCAACCCCATCTAGTATGGGAAAAGGCTTAGTTGTTGTTGTTGATGATGATAGTGATTTATGAAAATAGAATTGTTCATGTCAACCAAATTTAACTTTTCTTTTCAAGTTAATGTCATGATATATAATATATGAAATTCACATAATTTTTATGTAAACATTTTTTTAAGTCAATGACACAATATATGTTTCACAATTTTTGACATTTTTTAGGAAATTATCAGCAACTTCCAAAGAAAATTTTATGTGGACGATCTTATGAATTTGATAGATTATTATATTGGCTTAAAAAAGAGCGAGTTACATGAATAATCCTATGGATTTCATAAATTATTATATTATACTTTCAACTTCAAAAAAACTTTACACGATGTCTTATGAATTTGATAGATAATAAACTTATCTGCCTGCCATGTATTCCTTTAGGAGGTGAAAGGTAGATTGAGTGAGGTTCCTTATTTTTACAAGCAGGCAAAAAGAAAAGAAAATTCTTGTGTAGTATTTTAGACAAGCCACCTAGGGCATTAGCGCAAATTCTCGTCCACACCTTAGGGTCATGGCATATATGGGCCATGGCTTTAGGTGGTGGAGCACATTAATGAAGATTCCTTGTAATAAAAGTGAAAATGGTTGCACCCAGAGCATTAGCTCATTGGCAGGGTGCTCTGGTGTCGTTGCTGCTGGTGGGGAGTTCGACACCCAGGTAGTGCATGAATGCATGCGTGCGTGTGTGTGTGTTAGGATTTGGCCTCTTGTAATAAAAAAAGTGAAAATGATTTGAATGCTTATCCTAAGTGGTTACCACATGACTCTGCTCACTTAGTTATGTGTTCATCCAAGTAATTACGTGCATAGGCTCATTAGTTATTCAAAGCAAACCCAGAACCGGAACCGATGGTTTTGAATATTTTTTGTACTTTTCTGGTTTTGAACAGTTTGAGACTCAAACCCTGAACACGTGGTTTCGAGCTAAAACCAGAACTGGCCTGATCCTCCTTTAATTCAGAAAAAGCTCGAGCGGACCATGGCCACCATGACGAATATGCCCCACTTAATAAAGCATCTCATGGGTGACAACCATTTACCTCATGGTGCGTAATTTTCTGGAATTGATGAGAAATGTTTGAACGGCTATTATCAAGTCAAAGTTTTGGTGGTGTGCACCCATTTACCTCTTACCTACGAGGGCCACCGTCCTAATGATCTCAGTTCATCCAAAGTTGGCTTGAGCACCTTAGTGCTAACATAGGGTTTTGATTGCATGAAAGATATTTTTAGCTTACTTTTTTTGTTAGGATGAGGAGGCCAAATCTTATTTACATGTACACACACGCATGCATGCCCCCCATGACTTGACGCCATGGGAGTAGAGAGTCTTAATGTGTGGCTTTAATAAAGTAAGATGATGATTGATAAAAATATTATTTTTATGTCGAACAATCATTGGATAATGATAATACCTTTTGGATTTTTAGATTTGGTATGCAATGGGTCCGACCTATTTCAGATCCGGTCCACCTTCACTTGGTGTTTTGATAGTCTGGCACCATACCTGGGTCGGCGGTCGCTGGGATTAGGTATGAATTGGATGCAGGTTCAGTCGTTGAGGGATAGACATGATAAGGGAAGGTTCAGCGGATTGGGTCTGACCCAATGCTGTTCCGATCCAATAATAATGATCCGTTTAGGCGGTGGATTGGCGATACAACGGGTGAAGAGGAAGATGGCTAGGGTGGCTCGGCGTGGACGAGACGGCGGTAAGCAGCTGACTGGTGGCAGAGGGGCTGCCAGTCGAGGCGTGCTCAGCGTGGCTCAGCATTTTGGGCATGTTGGGGATGAGATGAAGAGGTTGGGCCGGGTACCAGGCAGGGAGCGTTGGAAAGGCGGAACAGGAACAGAATTTGTTCGATTCGGTTCTTACTCTGTGGGTGACATCATATTCCATTCATAGCCACCACTGTCCACCACCAGTAGCAGCAGCTGTTGCCCATCATCACCACATGCACTGCCCCCTGAAGATCGCTACCACCCAAAACTAGCCAACATCATCACCACCACTTTCTCCCCCTTCTTTCATTGCCACTACCATCTCTTCGTTTTTCTTCATCACCACCACCACCACCACACATTGCCGCCATCATCACCATTACTCATCAATCTGGACCTGCTTATGTTGCATTCAAATCTCAAAAAAGAAAAAAAAAACTAATGTTTTCACCTTAGCGTTTTGCATTAAACGTAACTTGGGTAGCACAGAAACATTCTCCAAATAGACATACAATGCCCAAGAGATCATCCTCTGATCGACTAATCTCTACAAGAACTGAATACATTAATTGATGTCCCTCCAAATAGTTAGAAACTTACTGCTATCTGTTGAATTTATCCAATCAAGAATTGAACACATTAATCTGCACTACGCCGAATGTGAAATATATGTGGCATGTATCGTCAAACATATCACATAAGTCAGTTTCTACTGAAGGACACCTCATGCAAAATAAACCTAAATTCACAATGACCTAATAATAGTGATCACTATGCAAAATATATTGGGGGTGAACACATCTCACAAGGATGTTGAATATGGATTATAACAGAGTTTACCATGCTCGATATAAAATTGTACCAACTTTACAATGTTGAATATAAGAATTTCCTCTCGGCATATGCTTTTGCAAGATTAAAACATGATAAATAGCAACATATCTTTAAAGATTTTGCAGAGACAAACTCTCTGCCTCTAAACTTTGCAGGTAAAGCTCTGACTCTTCTGTTCACAAGATTTGAACTCGAGATCTTGCTTAAGAGGAACAAGTGTCCGAACACCCACTTGAATCAAACAAGCGTTGGAGGGGGGAAATGTACATGATCTATGGGATTTTAGCTCAGGTTTACGTTCCCCCTCAGTGCAGTCCATGTCCCCTCCTTTTGTGAGTCTTGGCAATACGAGACATTACCAGGAAACCGTTTTACACAAAAAAAATTGGGTTGTGATCAGGTTTAGTTGGACTTACTTTTAATACGAAATGACGACACAAAGACGACTCGGACACGAATGTGACCACTATCCACTTAAGTTTTTCTTCAAAATAACACGAGAGGAAAGTTGAGTATGGTCCAGTCCGTGGATTATTCTGAAGACAACCCAAAACATGAAAAACACAACACCATGAAATTTCGCGTTCATCTACACTCAAAGTGACATGAAAAAAACTCTCGTGTTTGGGTGATTCATTTTCGACATAAATACAAAATGACACGACATGGTTTCGACCCAGAACACGAAATCCCCCTCCAACGTTACCTTGTCGCTTCCATCCACTTTCTTGAAATCTCCAAAACAAAGACCAGTACTCTTGCGCCTCGTCCCTTGTTTCAATGGACTGGCTGAATATATCGTGACCAAGTTCGTCCAAGCGCGAAAATATCGAGATACAAAGCGACTACCGCGTCTTGTTTCGACGCCAATTTGGTGATCGACCAAACGGCCAACGGCCAAGTGATTTCAAAGAGGGAGCGAATTCCGGTTAGGTGGGGGAATCCCGGGAAAGGGGAAGCCGGACGCAGTGACGGTGAGTGAGGGTTTTCCAAGCGAAGCAGCGAAGGGTGAGAGGAAGAGAGAGAGGGAGGGAGAATCCATGGCGGTCAGCCGATCCTTTCTGGTCGTCGTGGTACATTGCCTCCTCTTTTCCGGCCTCGCCCTCGCTGGCGACGTATCGAACGACGACGAAGGCACCCCCAAATCTCCCGGATGCAGCAACAAGTTCCAATTGATACGTTTGCTCGTGTTGATCCTGCTTTTCTCTTCTTCTTCTTTTTCGCGTCGAATGGAGGCCGTGGTGATTGGTTTTTGTTGAATTTTTCTGCCGGTGGAATGAATTTGGGGAATTCAGGCTACAGTTTGGTTTTCTTGGATCACTTTTTGTTCGTGTTCTTGTTTTTTTCTTCTGGTTTTGTGCTCTATGTTGATAGGGGAAGACGGAGGGATTTTCCTGTTTGAGATTCACACACACGACCTATTGGTTATGATCGTGCGATGTAAACGTCAAGCTGTCCCAATGAACTACGTTGGGATGTGTTTCTTTTTAGTTTGATGTATTTTATTCTAAAAGAAGGACAAATCCGCTGTTCAATTATGCAAGCCCTGGTTTTCGAGTGCTCTTTTTTCTTTTTCGGGGTTTAGGTTGTCATTTTAGTTATATGAACGAATACTTGTACTATTCAATTAGGCACGATATTTTCTCTGTTTTCAAGTTCTTTTTGAAGTTTTTTAATGCTTTGGATTCTTTTATTTGTGTAAGTTTCCCTTTGTATTTGGGCAACAAATTGGGAGGATTTTACTGATTCATATTGCTCTGTCATAGATTGGTATTGGGTGTTGTGGAATTTCCCATTTTGCTTTTGCTGGAGTTGGAGAATTTTGTTATCGACGGCAATGTGGCGAAGGAGAAGAAATTATTGGAATAACGAGTGAGAAAAGGGGGCCAAGTAAAATGATGCATCGATGATGCATAAACCAAAATGTTTTGACACTTAAGCTTTGAATTTCTCTCCGTCTAGATAGTCAGCAGCAAAGGGTCTGATTGTTTAATGCTTTGCATGGTAATGTTTTTGATATTCCTTATGAATTATGATAATATGATGGATGGGCTTTGAGGAGATCATCCGGTAGTTATTGATGTCTCTCTAGTTTTCATTTGTCCGCTTCAATAAAGGTGTACGCATGTTATTGTAACTTTCCTTTAAGTTGCTGAACTTAAATCAAGGATTGGCACTGTTGACATCCGGTTGTCACCTGAAAACGCTACTGTACTGGCTTATCCTACGGAAACTGTGCAGATACAGCCAAGCTACTATCGCCATTTTTTAAAATATTTTTTCAGCATCTTTGTCAAAATTTCATCGAAAATGCATCCTTATTTGCTAAAATGCAACTTTAAACGTTAAACCTTCCCATGATCTTAAGAAACTAGTCAATGTCTAGAAGCCTAACAGGGATTCATAGTTTCATCTTGCTATACATTATTGAAGCGTCATTGGAATCTACTAGTACTGCTCACGATATAAAAATGAAGATTTGAATCCAGGCTTAACCCTGTAGAACAGAACCATGGGTCAAATACTTCTTCCAGACAGCTTCTGGTTAGGTGCATCATCTATTCATCCTACTTAGCCCCCTCTGTGTATGATATTTTGCAAAGTTGTTTCCTATGCATTATCTTTGGCAACTGCACAAGTGGCACATTGTGCTTGTTTAGTGGTCCCTTTTTTTCTATCAATATTATTTTCCTTTTCCTTTTTGTTGGGGTTGGGGGGGAAGACTTTCAAGGGTGTGTAGTTTTCTTCTGGAGTAGGTTGTGTCTGTGAAAGCATATGAGTACCTTTTCCATTGACATGAGGTGGCTTTGATTGTGCAAAGTTCTTTCTGGACCATAGATGGTCAAGCATTGGAATATGATGCATGAAATGTAGGTAATTGATATAGCCACTTTGTTTCAGTCTTTTTGCATACTTTTTTGGAGAAATTTGTATATATATATATATATATATACTCCTGTTTTAAATCAATACCCCTCTTAGAAATTAGAACTTGTGTTATCTTATAATTAATCTTTTGCACATATACCCTTCTGTGACACCTCATCTGCTAATTTCCACAGCTGGGATGATCAACTTTAAAATAATCATCCAATTACGTAAACTAATGCCAGTTTAGATCCTCAATGAGGTAATTATTGGGTAAAATATTGATGGAAGGGTATATATAAACAGTTGTTATAATAAGCATATGGATGCAACATGAATTTTCACACAAGTATATATGCATATATTGGTTCCTAAACAGGAGTACATGTAGACATGACAGGTTCCAGGTAAATTGAAACTAACTGTTTCACACTGCTTTCGGAACCTGGACCCATAACCAAACCGGCTTAGGACTGATTTCAATTATAAATAAAGATTTAAAGAAATACCTGAACCGGTATTTTGAAACCGTTGGTTCTGGTTTGGGGTAGGTTCTGCTTCCACAAAAACTGGAACTAAACCAAATGGTCCCTGCTTCCGGTTCCATCTAGATGCTGGCTCAATTTGGTTTCGATGGGAACTGTCGGACCAGTTCAGAACCGGTCATGTCTAGGTACACATAGAAACTTCTCTACTTTCTTAGTCACATGAAAATCAGAAATTTCACAATCCAAGACCTCCAGTCAAACTGTGATATATCTTTCATAGAAACTTCTCTACTTTTTTGAAGCAGCGGGAATTGTCTATGATTCTGTCAACTTTTTGTCTCTCACGGGAACTGCCTTTCCTTTTTGGTTTCTTTGTGTCTCTTAGTTACTTGTGAACCATGTTTTGTGCTTTTGAAAACTTAGTAGTCGAGCTTCATTTTGATGCCAGTTAGATTATATCTTTTGGAACAGGAAGCTTGTTCATTTAGGTTAAGGTGAACTATTGGGTAAATGGAGTGGAGGCAACAAGCATGGTTGGACTTAGTGCTAGATTTGGTTCTTCCTTACCAACTCGTCAGAATGAAGCTGCAAAGGCAACTGCTGTTTTGGCAAATCCAGTAGATTGCTGCCAATTCCTCTTCAAAGGTGGGATTTTGTTTCTTACATTGATTTTAGCATTTTATTTATTATTTTATCTAAGGAGATTGTTTTATTTTAGAAGTTTCTGTCAGAGTCTGCTTTTTCTCGGCGAGCTCTTTCCTTTTCTTACTGGAACTGGATAATTCCATTGCCAATGGTGTTTGTACTTGTTATGTATATATGTCGATATATCATAAGTCTGGGTTCTTTTTGTCTGCAAGTGTCGTACAAGTGGCAACTGATTAGAAAAATAAATCTGAATTAGCCTATTAGAAAATAGCCCTAAATTCTTTTGGAATGGGGATCCCAAGATATCATGACTACATTCTCAATAAAATGTGTTCAGCTCTAAATGGAACTTGATAATTGATAATTGATATCCTTTCCGTACAGTTGATTGTTGAATAATCAACAACGCAATCAAGCTACACAATTTTAATCAAAGTATTCGAGTGGAGAAGAAATTTTGGAGTGATTGGGGCATCGGCAGTCCCAATTTTGCTGCCAGCCTCTTTCCTCTTTATTTCTCCTATTCCCTAATGATCAACAGATCACTAGGGTTATTTAACAAAGCTGTCTAATTACATAAAAGACCTAATTGCCCCTGATAAGTGGCACCTATTTCAGAGTACCGTTAAAAACAAAATTAAAAATAAAGCTGAATAAACTAAATACATGATCCCTAGACTCTAACATTGATAAAGAAAGACTTTTGACCACAAATGATGTAGCCTTTGATACTTACATTGTAGCAGGAAGTTTTTTTTCTCTATTGGTATTGATGCCTCAAAAGTATGACTCGTTCTTTAATTTCTTTCATGTTAATGTAAGCATTGTTTTGATACTTGTAAGCATATTTTCTTATATAACTTTATGCAACTCATGCGTGCTGAATATGATGCTATGAGCATTTATAATTGTCTGTCTACTGAAAGACTAGCCTTTCAAAAAAAATTCTACCAGAAAACTAGCTTTTGATACTTGTTTGTTGCATTGGTTTCCTATTAGAGGCTTTCACTTTTATCCTTCCATGTAAGCTCCTCCCTATTCTAACACGCCTTTGACCATTCAAAACATGTAGATCTGCACAGTTCTATGTTTCTAAAATCTGATGTTTGCTCATTTTATTTTCTGATTTAGGGTGATAATTTGCTAAAAACTTCTGATGGCCCGTTAATTCTAATTTCTCCAGCCAAAATCTTTTCATTTTCCTTCAATTAGATTATCTTTAAATATCACATATTTGACCTTATATTTTCTACTTAAGTCTTTTACTTAACCATATCATATCCTGTGTAGTTATCCGGCTCAATTGCCTTAGCCAGGCGTGGAGATTGTACCTTTACAACTAAGGCCAAAGTTGCACAGTCGAAGGTGCTGCAGGATTAATTGTGATGAATGACAAAGAAGGTGTAGTTCTGATCTTTTTTCATGGGCTTTACTTACCTAATTTGGCGAATGTTTTCTTGTCCTTGGCTGTATGCATTTACTGTTGCTCTTTTACTTTTCCTGATACTCTTCCTTGACATTCAAATATTGTTTCACTACTGACATCTCATTTATTTTCAGATCTTAATAAAATGGTGTGCACTGAAAATGATACTTCCATTAACATTACCATCCCTGTTGTAATGATCCCTAAATCAGCGAGGGATGTGATCCAACAGTCTTGGGATGCTGGGCAGAAGGGTGAGTTTGTTCAAATTTTTCTATTTTAGTGTAGGATTCTCCATTCATTTTCTCATGGTATTGATGTTTTCCCATTCAATAGAGGACAGTTTCTTTATCAATGCATGAAGCTGAACTTGCTAATCTCTGTTGGTATATAAGATGATTACCAGGATTGTGATGATTAATTTCCTCCTGAAATACTTTATTTTTCCTGGAGGGTTTTCGTTGGAGATGCTAGTAGTCTAGTCTGTACTACCACTTGGAATGTTGACATATATAGGTGTTATGAAACAGGTACACTTGGTGCAATATGTGCCTGATTCAATATTTAACTCTCCTCATTAAGAATGTGAGCTGAGGTGCCAGCTCAACTTTCAAAGTCGTGATTGCATCCATGGGCATGCAGGATAATTAATCTACTCAGTTGAAGGCAGAAACTCTTATGAGGAAATCTTTTTATGTATATGGGGTCTTCGGTACCAACTTGGAAGTGGGATCATATCTCCATAGTTGAGTTTGTGCTTGGTTCATCTTAAGGGTGCTTACCTTTTTAGAAGATTTCTGTTTCCTTCTCGTTACCTTGCGGTTAGCATCAGAAGGTGGCTCATCTGCATTTATCAGGTGGATGGCCTTTGATGGGCTGGGGTTTTCTAAGGTTTTTGATTTGAACATTTTCAAGCAGTTTGCGAAGCAGAGCATGATCTATTTAATAGTGCAGCAGCTCATATTTGTATAATGTCTGGGGAACAATCTAACAAGTGAAAAACTGTAATTAGTTTGCTTTATTATATCAGGTTTTCCCCTAGGTCTAGCATGAATTCGTAGCCTAGAAAGCTTTTAGTGAGCCATGTATTAGTGTTTATATCGGGCTGGAAAAGAAATAGACATGAAGGAGCTTGACTCCAGAAAAGACCAAGGCATGCATGAACTAAACTCCACAAATAATCTGCAGGCATTCTCATGCTGGGTCCTTTCAAAAGTTTGATCACCAGGTTCTTATTTTGATAGTATAACCTGATACACTTCATTGACATTTTCACCCATTGTCCTATTTATTCATCATGCTGTCATCTCATTTAGTACATAAAGAGTCACGGTTTGACTCAGTTTACTTTTTCCTTTATTTCAAGAATGGGTAGCCACTGGGTTTGTCAAATTCATTGCTCTATCTGGAACAAGTGGTTGTTTATATCTGCATACTACCTGACATGGATCCTTTTTTCTGCAGTGGAAATTTTACTATATGCCCCAAATCGGCCAGCGGTTGATTTCTCAGAGATTTTCTTGTGGATGATGGCTGTTGGTACCATTGTCTGTGCTACACTTTGGTTCGAGTTCATTGCATGTGAACAAACTGATGAACGTTATAATGAAATCACAAAGAGGGTATGCTTCAGATTAACGTTATTCAGTTTGAAAAGTTGATCACTTCTCCTGAATTTCCCTTGTCGATGTTGTACTTTTTAGGGCATTATGGGGAGCTGTTTACAATAATATTATCATCTCAACGATCTACATTCAGGGCACATCTCATATCTAATATCTGTTTGCACTGTCCATTCATCGATTAATTTTATGCTATGCTTTAGCTGCTACTGGTTCAACATGCTTTTCATTTCTTGCTGTTAAAAACTCATCTTATATCTTTTTGTAATGTTTATTCATGAACTGATTTATTCTGTGCTTTAGCTGCAACTGCTTCAAATATTTTCTCTTTCTTGCTATTGACAATTAAGGAATGCTGTCTTCCTATATTTTGTCGAAATCATTATTTCCCAGTAGTTTCTTTTCAGTAGTCACAACTGTGTAGTATAGATTCATATTGGTCGAAGTTTGCCTGTTTCTTCTAAATGTTTGGCTGTTTTTGGGTGGATTAGACATGCTCAATCCGTCCATCATGTTGGGCATTGGGACAATCTCTGCAAGTTCTACAAGCGATGGTCTGATTCTTGCAGTAGTGATTGTTATTGAGCATCTCTGACTTCTGCAAATGTTTGGGTACCTTCACACCCAGACCTTTAGCTCACTAGTAGGGCTCTCTGCTGTCCGTTCGCAGGTAGGGGGTGGGGGTTGTGCATGCACATGGCGAATTCAAATCATTATCACTTTCAAGTAATTCATTAGACATTTTTATTCACTAATTCTAGTGTCAATACATCTAGATCTGTTGAAGCATTCAAATAGATCAAATGAATCAAGAGACAAGAATGGATGAGATGCAAATGAGACAACATAGAGATTGCATTTATGAAACACAAGCGGGACAACACCGAGACAACGTCTTCATTCTGTTTTTATTTGTTATTTATCTTCTGTATTATGTTTTTAAAGGTAGTTTTAAATAAGCCTCATTAATAGCATTTAAGTAAATTAGATTATTATTGTAAAGCTGATATTTAAGGGTGGGAAACCCTATCAACAAAAAGTTTTTGTTTTAGTGAGAAAGAAAGAGAAAAGGGGTGGCGACTGCATAGAGACAGCCCGCTACTTTGTCATCTTCTCAGCTAAGTATTTCTATATCATATTGTTTCTTCTGTTTGCACATGGTATCTGAGCATTGCACGTAGATTAAAGGTACAAACTGCATTGAATTAGCCTGCCGCTGAATTGACAAGGCAGAATCTGGCACATAACAGGCCAAATATTTGTCTCATATTCACCAAGGAATCAGCAACGCAGAATCTACTGCGTATTAAGGTACAAACTGCATCTGGTGTGTGTTTAGCCAATATGAACACAAACTGTGAGATCGACAAAACATATTGTATAAGGAATATATATTAAAGAATCAACTTGGCAAGGTACGCATTTTTTTGTTTTGCCCAAATATTCACTGCATATTATATCGTGTGACATCGACTGCCAACTGCATCTTATCTACATCAAGTTGAAGTAACAATCGGTACACTAGCCGTTGAAAATTGCAGAATATTTCCTGTCACAGACAAACACATTCATATTAGTTCACATACTCGACATATACAAATAATGAAAAGAAGGATAAAAGATGAATAACAATCAGTTACAGGTGGTAATTAACAGAAACTAGAGCCATTCCAAATCATGAATATTCGTTTGGAAGGAAGAAATTACGGAGAATGGGCAAGATCAATTGAGCTAGTTCTACGTGCGCATGGAAAACTATCAGTTATTAAACCAAGTCAGCCACAACCAGATGAAGACAATGCAGATTTTGAGCGATGGTCCAAAGATGATGCCTTGGTCAACTCATGGCTTTTCCGATCAATGAATCAGTCTATTAGTAAAACTTTTATGTACTTAGAATCATCTACAAAGATTTGGACAACGGTTGAAGAAGCATTATCAAGACAAAACAACATTGCCAAAGAATATGAGATTATTGAGAAAATAAGGAGATGTCGTCAAGGAACTAGATCAGTTAATGAGTATTACGGAGAATTACGTGAATTATGGAATGAACAGAGATACTTTGTAGAAAACAAATGCAGCCACTGTGTAAAAGAAAGAACAACAGAAAGTGACATTTGAAAAGTATTTGATTTACTATGGGGAATCTCGCTTGAATATGAATCAATGAAGTTGAATATTCTCAGTAAAGATCTGCCATCATTGGGAATAGTCTGTTCACTCTTATTGAGAGAGGAAGATCGAAAAAACTTAGAAAAAGGATAACATACTCAAACTGAAAAATATGCATTTGCTAGTAGAGGAAATATGAATTATCAAAGAGGTAGAGATTGAGTCAGAGGGCATGGAAGAGGAAGATTTCAGAATTATGAAGATAAAAATAAACTGCAATGCACTCATTGTGGAAAAAGAAGACACACAAGAGAACATTGCTGGAAAATTATTGGAAGACCTGCAGATTATAAGAATTATAGCAGTCATGTGGCTGCTACATCTGAGAAACAAAAAGCAGAACCAAATCCTATAGATGAAATGGTTGAATTAAAAAGGCAACTTGCAGAAATAGAAAGTCGACTTCATGACCAACCTTCGACCTCATCACCAAATATTGAAATGAGCCAGCCTACTTCCTACAGTATCAGTGGTAACTTCTTAAGGAAAAATTCTATATATTCAAATTATTGGGTGATTGACTCAGGGGCTACAGATCATATGGTAGGAGATAAGTCTAACTTTAGAGAATATAAAGTTACTCCTACACCTCAATATGTAAAGATGGTAAATGGTTCCTTAATTTCAATGGAAGGAACGGGAGAAATTGAAGGGAAAAATTTTAAATACTTTGTTACTTTCATTGATGACTATTCTGCCAGTACTTGGCTATTTTTAATGAAAAAACAGATCTGAAAGTTGTTTATAATTTTTCACCACCTTTATCATGAAATAAAAACAAGGTTTGGTTCTAATTGCATTTTGTAGCGTGACAATGCCCTGAATTTTTATCTCTTTTAATTTTCAAATTTTTAAGATCTATCTAAAATCATTTTTCACCAAACATCTCAAGCGGCCTATACCCCACAACAAAATGGAATAAGTCGAGAAAGGAAAAAATAGGCATCTTAGTTGAAACAACTCTAATTCGGTTTATTGTTACTTAAATGCAAAAATCGGTTCCGTTCGCTGCTAGGGGTGATGCGGGTTCTAACTACATGCTCGCCATTTAATAAATCGGATGCCTTCTTCTCTTCAGGTTTCGATAACGGTTGGCCCACATTCCTGCTTTTATTCTCACTAAAGAACCATTGTTTGTGTTGCTCCGTCTCTTTTAGTTGTACTTCTTCTTGTTCAGACATCTCTCTCCAAGTTTAGATAAACTCATTGTCGAGGAGCAATGTAAACCTGTTCTTGTAACAACCGTCACGCCAGTCTATCCAGAAAGGATCTGTGTTTGCTCTCGTTCACCAAATGGTAATAATGTATGTATGCGGTCTTGTCACGCTTCTCTTGAAGAAACTCCATACTTTTCTAGTCTTCCGCCAGTCTAACATCATCTATCCTTGATCGTTTTACACAAACCTATTTTGGTCCATCTCAATCTTTCCTCCTTTGTCCCAGCAAATGACTCCCTAAAGCTCCATGAGCACCTTCTCCCTGTGCTCTGTCCCAGCGAGTCGCCTTCTACCTCCAGGTCTTTATCATCGTATCAGCGTCATCCCGTATTCCGCCATCAACCATTACGGCTGTGAGAGCACGAAGCCCCAATGGATGTCTCTCTTCACCTGACCACCTCCTTTATCAACTCGAACCGGCCTGAACCGCAATGTGACCTTGCCTCATCGCCTTTAGAAAAGGTACTACGATCCACTCGTAACCCTTCGTCTCACGTTTAGCGTTACTCTGGTAAGCTATCATCGCCTATCTCCTTACATTATGCTCTTCTTTCCACCTGTCCTTCCGTGTTTCAATTCGAACAATATCTCTAGGTGAGGCTTATCTTGATCATCCGGGATGGCGACAAGCCATGATTGATGAAATACAAGCACCCTAAGACAAGCAATGGTACACAGGAAGTTAGTGTTCCCTTCCTCTCGTAGGTAGGCTCGTTCATGTAGGATGCGAGCTTGCGGATGTATACTATACAAAGTTAAGTCTAGATTGCCAGATTGATCGTGCCTGATAAAACTACGTTTAGGCCTGCCTCAAATCAGGGCAAACACATGATTTACCTGTGATATTGGTCGGATTACGGATACACTTTTCTCACCAAGGGCGAAGATGGCTTCACTTGCTCTGTCTCTTTCTCGGCTTCCATGGCCGACCATTCGTCATTAGCTTGTATATCATCAGTTGGACATTAAAGAATGCATTTCTTCATAAGAGAGCCGGGAAGAAGAAGTTTCACGGAGCAACCTCCGTGGCTCTCTGTTGCTCGAGGGGGATAGCCTCTAGCCCTACTATTGCAAACTACACAACGTTCTCTCTATGGACTCAAATAATCTCCACAGTATTGTTTGGAAGGTGGATTCAAGATCATTAGTTCAAGAACGCTTGGACTATTTATTTGCACCAACAGAGTAGACCATTCAGTCTTGTATAGCACTTCTATCGCCATATACTTCGAGATCTAGATCTATTGTATTTGATCTTGGTGGTATGTAAATCCATATAGTCACCACGAGGAAATGTATCACCGCGAATAATTTCTCGATTGAAGAAACATTTGTACCAATCATTTTTCAAACTCAAGGATTTAGGCAACTTTAAAATATTAATCTGCGTGTTGAAGTTACAATGATCAGGATGGCATGGAGTTATCTCACAAAGGAAGTATGCATTAGATATTCTGAAGGAAGTTAAGCACTGTTGAACGCAGTCGGGCTAATAATTGTATGACAGTCCCATGGATCCATTAGACTTTACCTGGATTAGTCAGCGGGAGCTCTACTTACTTTTCGATCTTTGAAGATATAGACGGAGGTGTTGGAAAACTTAATCTATCTTACTATTAACCCGTCAGTGACATCTCTCATGTTTCTTGAGTTGGGTAGTAAGTCAATTTCATACAAACTCAACTTATGAAAGATCATCACGATAGCTGATTCGTGAATTTCTCAGACATATATCAAAGGGAGCTCCAGTGGAAAAGGCATTACTCTCACGAAGATAAAGGAATACTCAAATACCTGGATCTTGTGTGATCACTCGTATTGCCGGGCCGTGCGTTCTCCTAATTGATAGGGCAGATCCTTACATTAGATATATCAGTGTCACTTCATTGGTGAAATCTTGATATGTCATGGAAAGATTAAAAGCAAGGAAAATGGGGTTGCAAGGTCTAGTGTTTAACAAAATATCGAAATATGGTTCTACGGCCACTTGTGAGCTTATTTGGATTAAACAACTTGTGATTGAAGTTTGGGGATGTTCAACAACATTATGCAACGACTTTGCGGTCAGATAATCAAGCAACATCTGTCACATCGCTTCTAATCTTGCTGTTTCATGAGAAGATTAAACACATCGAGATAGATTGTCACAATTTTATTAGAGTATAAGATCTGTCTCCGAGGACATCACCACGAATTTTGTCAATTCAGAGATCAACTGACAGACAAGCTTACTAAGTCTTGAGAGGTCCTCGAGTAAAACTATATTTTAAAATGTTTGCATATGATTAATATGCTCTTAACTTGAGGGAGAGGTTGAAACATGTAAATATATTTTGTATTTATGTAGTTTAGAATGGATGAGATGCAAATGAGACAACACAGAGATTGCATTTATGATACGCAAGTTGGACAGCACTGAGACGACGTCTTCATTCTGTTTTTATTCGTTATTTATCTTCTGTATTATGTTTTTAAAGGTAGTTTTAAATAAGCCTCATTAATGGTATTTAGGTAAATTAGATTATCATTGTAAAGCTGATATTTAAGGGCGTGAAACCCTATCAACAAACAGTTTTTGTTTTAGTGAGAAAGAAAGAGAAAAGGGGCGGCGACTACACAGAGACAACCTGTTACTTTGTCATCTTCTCAGCTAAGTATTTCTCCATCATATTGTTTCTTCTGTTTGCACAAGATCAACTTTGAAGTGCTTTTCAACAAATTGGTCTCAAGAATTATATAAGGTAGAGGATAGCAAATGAATAGATAAACCTGAAGTGCTTTTGAACAAATTGGTCTCAAGAATTATATAAGGTAGAGGACAACAAATGAATAGAACACTGATATCCAATTACATTTCCTTTCAGTGGGATGTCACATGTGAATGGTAATTGATGAACATTGTGAACATAACAAAACAATAATGACAACCTTTAACAATTTTACCAATTTGTAGGTGCATATGTTCATTTTTTGCATAGAATGGTCTTTCCAGCATACACTCCTTAACAAAATGGGGTAGCTAAGAGTTAAAATAAACATATTCTAGAGATTGTTCGAGCACTTCTAATTGGAGCAAATACTCCTTAATCTTTCTGGGGAAAGTTGTCTTCACATCTATATTCTTAATAAATCATATGCCCAATAGATTGCTAAATGAGAAGTCTCCCTTTCAAATATTTTTACTTGGCCAAAGAATATTTTTGTAAAACCTCATGTATTTGGTTGTCTCTTATGTTCACTTTCATACCCATAATAGAGATAAACTTTATTCCCGTGCCATCAAGTGTATCTTTATTGGTTACTCTCCATCTCAAAAAGGGCATAAATGTTATCACCCAAAGCTCTTAAAAAAAATGGCACATGAAAATTGGTGACACTACGACCCAATAGAAAACCAGTGGGATGTAAATGGGTGTATACCATAAAATATCGGGCAAATGAGAACATTGAAAGATATGACATGTTTGGTGATAAAAGAATAGAGTCAATCTTATGGAATAAACTATAATGAAACTTTTGCACTAGTGACAACTAATTACTATCCGTGTAATTATGAGTTTAGAAGCAAATAAACTAAGGGATATGTGGCAATTAAACGTTAAAAATGTTTTTCTTCAAGGCAACTTGAATGAAGAGATCGATATGACTTTATCACCTGGAATTGATTATGGCCATAATCAACATATGGTGTGTCATCTTAAAAAATGGTTTGAAAAATTTAGTGAGGGAGTATTGGAACTTGGTTACAAAAGGTGTATGAGTGATCATACTTTTTTTGTAAGAAAAAATAAATATCAAAATTAACAAATTGTTATCTTTGTACATGTAGTTGTCATATTTGCTAATTTTCATATTTGAGCAAAACGATGAGCTCCATTTATTTGATTAATGAGTCTATGACACCTCGGTGATATGATATTGTTACTTGATGATATCCCCTTTTTCTCTTACTAGAGACTAGCTTTTTAACAAATGCTTGAGCTCCATTTCTCACTTCACAGACTGAGTTAAGACTCACACACATTGATCATGTTCAACTCAATGGAAGTCACATAAGGTGAATCCTAAAATAGTGAAGTTGTGAAATGCCCACTCAATGAACCGAGACAACTAAATTGTTTTTCATTGTTTGTGATTTCATTAAATTATAAACTGGTAGCAGAAATATACCTAAAAGTTGGCAACAGAAAGGGAAATGATTTTGTCACAATTTTTATTTATTCATAAATTATTCTTATTCAATAAATGAAATTATAAACCCGAATTTACATGTTGCATACACAGCTTGCAATCCCAAACAAGCATATCAGAGGTTGCCTTGAAGAGAAGTGAAGAGAGGCCAGAAACCTGCAAAAAAAATATAAAAAAAAATTGGAAAAAAATTTGAAAAAAAAATTTGAAAAAAAAATTGGGCATATGGTCCGTATCGTACGATACGACATGATAACATATATCATACGATAAAGATTACTGTATCGTATCGTGGCTTCCCACGATGTGATACGGATAACACTAGTTCATTTTACTTACATCAAGATGCCCCAATTTTTTGTGTCAAAGCTCAAAATCACTACAAGTAATCCCACAAGTTTCAAAATTTGACCTAACTAAATTATCCATCGCATAGAAACCACGTTTTCTATGTCCTTGCCCAATCACCTTCTTGGATAGATGATTCTACACCATACATCTATTTGGTGAGAAGATAAAAATACAACTATTATCACAAATTTGAGAAACCGAGAGAAGATTAAGATTTAGTTTTGGTATAAAACGTACTTGAGGTATTTTAAAAGAATTACTTTCTAAGTTACCAATTTCTTTAACGAAGCTTAGTTCTATCAACCATAAACACTTATGCTCCAGTACGTGTGCATTTGTCTAATAATTTATATTTATTAGTCATATGAAAACAAAGCATTGGAATCTAAAAACTATGACATACCTTGGCCTTTGGAAAATGATATTGCCTACCCGAAGATGCTTGCCTTTTCTTTGAACATTTCTTCAATGTAGGCATTGATCTTCGATGGTAACACTTCCTCCTTGTTGTCAATAGCAGTCACATGGGAGAACCTCCTCAATAAGAGAGTATACATAGTCTTGATGTATTTACTCTCTTTGCAATAATGGCAAATCGTGTTCTTGTTGAGCTAAGGCACTACATTACTTTTGAATTATCCATTGTGTCACTAGTTTTGGCATGTGGAGGTTAGTAGGTTTTCAAATAATTCTTGGATCAAGAGGTAGCAAGAATTGCTTCTTTGTTGTCTTTTATATTATCTAATTTAGTTTTCATCACTAAATCAACCAAAATCTCATAGCATTTGGGTCTCGGTTTTTTATGAATCAAGTTTGATCTAATGTTTTCAAACTTGTCTCTCAATCCTCGTATAAAGAAGAAAAAATATTGATTATTAAGATACTCTTGAAATTAATAAATACTTTGGAGTTTTTCGAATTTGTCAAAGCTTTTAAGTTGGTTCCAAAGATCAAAAAACTCATTATGATAATCCTTAATGCTCATGGAACCTTGTTTAAGCATTATCATTTTTTCGGTCAAATTTATTTGAAAAACAAAATCGTCTTAAGAATAAGTTTTCCTAAGATATTTTTAATTCTCAAAACATCGTCAAACATACTAATTCGGCTACGAAACTTTTGATCCACATTTTCTCCAATAATCTAAGTAATTTTGGTATTGTACTTCTCTCATGTTTTTCAATTCTTGTTTATATTTCTCTTGTAGAAATTCATCATCATCACACCCTATCTCTATCCATTTGGGCTCTTTAATTGTACCATCAATAATCCCAATAATTTTTAGAAATAAAATATTTTTTCATAGTACGTGCCCAACTTAGATAAGAGTAGGACATCAACAAGCAACAAAATGTCTCACTTTTCTCTTTCAGTTTTCTTAACAATAATAAAAAATACGAAGAGTACCTTCATTTTTTTAAGATGATCAAATGATTCCTAAATTTTAAGGATCTTTTCATAATCGGCATGAATCCCAATATAGCTCTAGTCAAACCTTTTCGACTTTGACACCATGTAAAAATAGCACCAATATCTTACCGAAGATATCCGCAAACATGATCCCCAAAATCTTCAACAAGCCAAATTACCAAACAAACCACCAAACACTTGGTGTACAAATAAAACCGAATAACAAACAAGTCAAGTGAGTATTAAAGGCTCTGATCTTTATTGATAACATATGTCCTCTATTTATAGAGGCTTTACAAGGGTCATTAAGAGAGAGAAGAGAGAAGGTTAGAAGTGTTATAAACATCCACTAATGAAGAAAAACAAAGAATACTTACATATATTTGCAGATTGGAGACATACCTTCCAATACGCTCATCATCAGAAGTCGGCGTGCCTACAACACTAGGTTGCCGTTCTTTTCAACAATGTTAAGGAGAACCCTAATCATGTTTTTATAATCTAGATCTAACTTAAAAGATGAAATTGCCCCTATTAGTACTTAAGTACTACATATCAGTACATTAAAATGGATCCTAACGAGTCCACTTTGGGACCCGATTTTTACCTCTAACAAGAAGCAATTGCTCCCAACGGCTACACAACTAGCCATTGGAGTTCCCAATGATTAGTTGATGTAGCTGTTGGGGAGAGGGAGGGACCTACTGGCCCAGTTAACCTGTTACAGTTTAACATTAACGTTATTATATGTGTATTTTCAACACGTTGCAAACCAACTGGGCATGATTGAAATCTTCTTCGGATTAAAGATGTATCCACATCTGAGACAGTTAGAATATAAGTTGGAGACTTGCGTCAAGTCATTTTGATGTTATTGGTCCTTTAGTAGTACATTTTGAGTTTTCCTTGAAATGAGAGTAATCAGTATTAAACTTCCATTTCAAAACTGTCATTTGATTTTATGAGGCTCGACCTTGTTTTGGTTGTTATTTCATGTTTATGATTTGAAATCCCAATTGCACTGAGTCTGTCAGGATCTAGCATATGTTGTGTGCCAATTGAATGTAGCAACTTATTATTATAGTCAATCTGATATATTTACTCAGTAAAAGATTGTAAAGGAGGATGTTTGTGAAGTTCCTCGACCTTACAATATTGAGGTGTCTATTGGAATATTAAAGATATTAGCAAGTTTAAGAGGTCGGTTTTAGGCTTGTAAGGATCTCTGCTTGTAATACATGGCTTTTATGACTTCTTTAAGTTCTCTTTTAGTAAACACCATATGGTTAGTGTATGTATTTTGGGACTAGTGGGAGTAAGCTCACATGTAATGTGCACCAACACTAACTTCAGGTGATAAATTTGTGACAAATGTATTTTGTCTTCCTTTCTAATTTTAAGATAAAGGACTTTTGGTGAAGCTGCTTATGCTTATGGCATCTAGATTCACCATGATTGTTTTAGTGGTGTCCTTGGCTTATCTTAAATGTTGATGTGCAAAGGATGCATCTTATACTTTAAGAAAAGGCATCCTTGAGGTAGAAACCGAGTCATACATGTTATGTGGCACATTTGGGAAGCTGTCAAGAAATATATGTGATATTTATATGTCACATATAAATGCTCACATGTGGAAAGTTGGAGCTTTTGTACGATCTTTTTTATGCATATAAAGGCTTTATTGTTGATAAAATGAAAATCATTGTGTCCATTAGTACGAATGGTGTCATTGAAACATCATATTGGTTGCTAGAATTCAGGACTGTTTCATTTGATTCATTGGGTGTAGTATTGGTCACAAAAGTTATTGACACCATAGACAGGATAGGCGTGGCTCATGTGCCATGAAAGTTAACGTATGAGATCCATCATGGAGCCTTAAACAGATAAGTTAGTCCACGCTATATATCTCCTAGCTCATACACAATAATATAAAGGTGTAATGGACCCAATTAAGGACTCAATATGGCTCAACTGGATAAATGAACTATGACAAGGTCATCTTTGGTTAATTGAGCAAATCTTAGTGGGCCCCAAGCTTCTGATGCTGCATTGTCACGACATAACCACATGGACACTTGTGCACACATGCATACACAAACACACACAAATAGTGTATCTGCATATAATAGTCAGACAGTTTATGTATCCTTACCTTCTCGTATCATAAACTATTTTCCATTAATTAGGTCTTAACTTCTAGTTTCCTGTTTCATTTGAAATTTTGGAAAAGGATTACCTGCTGGATGCACATAATTTCAATATTAATGCAGGTCTCTTTATCTTGCCTTATATTTAATGGATGGCCATGGACAACCCGCTCTCCTGTACCTCGTTCCATGCACATTAGGTATCAACTTTTTCTCTGCTCAGTTTGTATTAAGAAAATCAGAGCTGGTAATAGGATTTTACGAACTATATTCATTTATTTGCCTTCTTACGGTTTCCTTCAGGTCTGACGGTTGTATTGGGCTTGCTGCGGAAAGAGCTACGTCATTTGTGGAACTATGGGACATCCTCTTCAACTGGAGTTACACCAGAAGCTTGAGTGCCTGCCAATTAAAGTGAAGAGAATGAAAGGCTTGAAACCGGATGATGAACAGTGACACCAATTACTGGAATATAGACATCCGCATCTGTGCGATCCAGTAAGTCAGGTGATAGCTGAGGCAATTCAGCTTTCTCGTTCTGGGTTCTTGTACTTCAATGGGGGAATGAAATAAAAATTCCAGATATGAAGCCGCACCTTGCTCCTCAAATTTCATTTACATCTAATTTTGTCTCACTGTAAAATCTTTGTATATGTATCAATCTGCTTGGGTGCAAAACCCATGTTCAAGATTCCATGCATTGTTATTGTTATAAAACATGAGACGTATTCCCTGTTAAAAGAAAACATGAAATGTATCACACTTAGAGAAATTCTTGATGCAGTTGAGCTTTTTAAGTGGTTTGCAGGGTCTGCAATGTCTCCTATACAAATAAATTGCCTGTACATCCGAAGCATGCCATTTGGACAAGTTTAACTTGTTCCCTGACTGATACAAAGGCTGCTGGTAGCAGAGGGATGGGCTTGATTCATACTACAGTAACAAGCTTAGGTGAGGTACATGGATTCTTACCATTTAACTCCAAGAAAGAAAGATCTTTCTTTTTTCCCTTCCAATACCTAGAGGCCTTTAATTCCCTCCCTTTTAAAGTGTTCACTTTCTAAATTCTGGCATTTTTTAACTTGAGCTTTACGTGCGTACATTTCTCAAATGTTCAAACCACCTTGAGCGTCTTTTATTTTTTCATCAATTTGGTGCCACACCCACTCTTTCTCTATAGTCTCGATTGTATCGAGGAACTTCCTTTTTATGTACCCACATCCTCAACATTTTGCTTTCTGTCATAAATGTTTGCTGATAATTGGCTGCTCAATGCATGATGCCATGTAGAATAGCAGGTCTTACAGCCGCCTTGTAATGAAAAGAAAAGAATATTCATTCTAATCCTTTCCAATAATGACTGTTTGGACGAGCCTAATAGCAGTAGTGGCATTTGAACAAATGGTTTGCAGAACGTCATAGGGAAAGCCAAACGTTTCACAATTTTCAATAGCATGAAGGTCAATGCTGGGCATTGGGCTGGCGCCTATGGGAATTGAACATCTGACTGGTTACTTGCAAGAAGGGTTTCTTTCCAGTGTGTTAAACCCCCCCTGGAATCCATGCCTGCTGTTTTAATAAGTGGAATATGTACTCGCTGCTTTTGATGTAAATTGGACCAGCCTGGTATGAGATGTGTGCCAAACCCGGAACCTCTTTTATGGAAGAAACAAAATGATTTCATATAGTGATTAAATGAACATATAAGAGGTAATAACTGTTTAGGCAAATCAAGGCTAGTGTAAAGTTTTCCTTGAGAAGATACGAGTTCTTATGACATTTAGCTGTTAGCTGCAATTTGTTGGAACTAAATAACTAATGTTGCATTATCTGCATGGTTTAGCCTGATTGGGGTGCACATGGATCTTAATTTCTCTCTCCAGTTACATTCTGAACTCAATGGGATCTTCTTTTTTGGCTACAGTGGAAAAGCTGAAGCCTGATGCATGCCCCCCTATCGAAGTCATGACTTCCAACTTGTTAGTCAGCCCCCTAGCCAGGTGAGCTATTGCTCGATCTGTGAATTGGATGGAAGTTTTAAATGAATTTGTTGCAACATTTGGGCTTACTAAATGCCATGTTTATGACATTGTTTTCAATGTATGTCTCATGGTTGCTCACACATGGAATATTACAAGAAAATGCAAGCAGGCATCAAAACAAGCATGTAAACAAACAATAGTTTTATTGCGAAGCTTGCACCACCCTGGTAATTGGAAGAGGGTTGAGCTTACTGCTGGTAAACTGATCAAACAAACTGAACAAACTTTTTTTTGTTTGCCTGACTTGCTTTCTACACGGAGGAGTAGAGTTGATTGTTCGCCAAACAACCATTGTTTGAACATGTTCACAAACGGTTCGTTATCACTTTACGAGCAGCACTGAACCGAGTTCAGAGAGAAAGTTCCTTAAATACCATAATAGAATATCCCCTTTTTACCTAATATTGTTTGGTGATTTTTTACTTCATTTTTTCATTTAAGACAAAGTCAAAACAAAAATGACACTTCAAATTACCTTATACGTTGATGCAATTACTTAATTACTTTGAGAGAAGGGGCTGAAGTAAAAATTACAAAGAACTATCATTTGAAGAGCTTTCACGAGTTGACCAAGCCGAACATACCATGCTCATGTTCGCTTCGACAATTTAGCAAGTCGAACACAAATGAGCAACGGATGAGCCCCTCTATGAGAGGCTTGGTTCATTTACCAGCCCCAGTTTGGCCAAAGCTCAGTGCTCTTTTTCGTGCCCACATACAACTTCCCAAGTGTTCCAACAACCTGACTGGGACTCGCATCGCGT
Organism: Brasenia schreberi; assembly: GCA_036023115.1. Classification (NCBI taxonomy): domain Eukaryota; kingdom Viridiplantae; phylum Streptophyta; class Magnoliopsida; order Nymphaeales; family Cabombaceae; genus Brasenia; species Brasenia schreberi. The sequence goes on from JAYKKT010000077.1 coordinate 6,192,309, forward strand.
CATGTTCCGTGTCGTGTCCATGTCAAGGGTACGTCTTATCGTTGTTACTCAAGAAGGAAAAGTAAAGAAGGAAGAACAAAACGCTTCGTTTGCTGCCAAATTGATGCTCTCGGATTCCGCTGGCATATGCTTTCAGCAGTTCCTCATACAACCCATCGTCGCCGTCATTATCATCATCGTCGATATCTTCAGCGTCGTCTCTTCTTACTCGCACTATTTCGGTGGCGTAGTGGGGTGGGTGGTGGCGATGATGGAGGTGTTGCAGCAGAGGGTGGAATCGTGGATGAGGGGCCAGGGAAACCGGATCAGGAAGTCTTGGACACGGTGGCGCGTACCATTCTGGCCTGGCATCGCCGGAGGAGGCGGTGCGAACGAGGAGCGCCGGAAGATACAGGATGAACTGCGACGGAGGAAGCAGCACCTCCAGAACCTCTGCCGTGCAGTTCGCGCAGAGTCCCTTGCCGATCTCCAGGACGTCCTCTGCGCCATGGTCCTCTCGGAGTGCGTCTACAAGGTACTACCTCTTCTTTCTTCAACCCGATCGCTCTTCCTCAACTCAAAAATCTCAATCTCCAGTGAGCACTATCCTCTGATGATCTCATATTCTCTTCGGTTTCTGTTGATTCCGGTTCATGATTATGTTTTGAACATTTCGAGAATGATGCGTTGAAATAGATAGCTCCGATTGAATGGTAGGATATTCGAAAAGTTATCTATCAGGATGTTTGGAAATGGATAATGGCTGTGGCTATATGCTAAAGATTTATAGATTTGAAGGGTTGGTGTTTATGTTGGTGCATGCATGTTCAAGAAGTAACTATAGAATTGGAATAGAATTTTCTACGTGATGTCTCCGTAGAGAAATTGAGAAGATGGGGTCTATTGCTCTCATGTATTGTGATCGAAACTCAAGCATTTTCAATCTCAAATGTGGCGAATTTGATAGGTTTGGTGTTTATGTTAGTGCATGCTTGTTTGTGTAATTTGTGGAACTGTTGTAGAAATTTCGCGGGGGTGTTTCTGTAGAGAAACTAACAAGATTGGCATCTGTTTGTATTTATATGTTGTTATAGGAACTCATGACCATATGCTTTGTCAAATATTATGGATTTGAATGGGTTGGTTTTCATGACGTATTGGGGGCCTGTTTGTGGGATTTGTCGAATTGTCATATACAGTGATGGGAACTGATGACCATTGGCATTGTCATCTGCATGTGTTTCCCCCTTTCTTAGAGGCCAAAAGGATTTCTTTACTTCCGAGCCTCTTGTTGTATTCCTTTTGGCGTGCACCATGATTCATGCTTCATTCTTTTATATGGACAGCCAAAAGCAGTGAAGTTCATTGTTATACAGTCCTTGACTATTGGATGATCTACCGTATTTTGAATCCCATGTTCTACTATTGCTTACATTTTAACGGTAGTTGTTTTTCTTCTATGTCAGGCTTGATTATTGAAATTACGTTGTCAATGATCAGCTTTTTTGTCCATAACTGCTTGAAATCCAGTAGAAAGTACGTGCAACAATAGATGTCTTGTGAAGTGGGTTTATGTCACTTATCTTCAACTGGCTGACATGGTTTCCTTGATCCTTGCAACATAAGGGGATATCCACAGTGTTTTCTGCCTTAAGCATCATCATATTTGGTAAAATTGCACTATTATTTATCAATAGAAATCTTATCTTTCAATGATTTCTCAAAAGAACATTGCATATGCATGATGATACACAAAGCAGTGCAGGTAGAAGCTATCTAATTGAGAATATTATGATTCTGAATGTTTCAGTCACGAGTCAACTGTTGGCGAATGGCGGTGATGTCATGCTTGCACATTTTTTAAATGCCTTGTGAATTATCAAGTAGGGTGAACTTTATTAAGCACCAGATTATGTAAAATGAGCATTCGTGATCCCAAAGTACTAGAATGCGGACATTATTGAAGGTAACTTATTCCTTTCGTGTTGGCAGAGGCCATCTTCAGAAATGGTTCGGGTAGTTAACAAGTTCAAAGCAGATTTTGGAGGCGAGGTTATTTCTTTAGAGCGTGTGCAACCATCTTTGGATCATGTGCCTCATAGGTATTCATCTTTCAATACCTGCATAATGCTCTGGCTGACATGCCAATTGCCAATGGCATATTTCTTTGCTTTCACAAATGGTTGGAAAAACAAATGACTTTTTCTGAGCTTTATTGATGTTCAATATAGATTGATCATTGAAGTATAAAAATTAGCTATTTCTCCCTGTTTGGGGACAAGCGAGTAAGCACTTCATTTGAAACTGAAAAAGCTGAATTAATGAATTGATTTTTTAACTTAAGCACATGAGCTATTTAGTGCGGATTGTTGCTTCCCATAATGTCTTTTGTGTTTATGGTCTAAAATCTTGGAAGAAGCAAAGGTAGTTAGAATCAAGTTTCTAGATGGAGTTGGTGGAGGGTTCACAGAATCGGAAGTAGAACTGTAAGTTTCTATGCAAAATTTGAATATTGCTTGAAAAAAATTTCTACAGCTGTACAAATGAACAAAAACATTCTAAACCTAAAATCAAGAATCGTTCCAGTAATTTTATGTAGGTATAATATAATATGATATAATAAAGAAACCTTTTCAGTAATAATATATAGCTAACTAAAGGTGAATACAAAATCCTCGAAAGGCCACATGTTACTTTCCCTCTGAAAGAAGCCTGTCCCGAAACTCTGTTAGAAAGTTGGAAGCCAAATGAGTCCCTTGCCCCCTTCTCTTGCAATGTTCTTCAATGAAAATATATCTTGTGATGCCTGAAACAAGACAATCTGCTTTAGTAACAAAATGCATAGAAATCTGAAAGTGAAAAAAGGCAAAAAATGTTGGATTTATGACCACAATGTAGCACTAAGACATAAAAATAATTATAGGAGAAACGGTTCTTGATTCAGACATGATTTTATGCTGATAGGAGTAGCATGGCTAGGGAAGGGAGCATGTGTTGGGTAAGGGAGCAGCCACGCTAGGGGAGATAGGGTACTCCACAAGAGATATGGTGGTTTTGCAGGTAGATATCAAATGTGTCGGCTGACAAATAGGTGTAGTGGCTGAATGGGAATCAAGCAAATTGAGACAAAGGCAGTCTCAGACCTTATCAGAAATAAGCCAAAAACATTTAATTTTAGGCTCTTTCATGGTCAAGAAGAAGCAGTGTCAGACCCTATCAGAAATAAGCCAAAGACATTTATGAAGGATGATTTTAGGTTCAGCATGGTTAAGGAGGAGTATAAAATTGGTCAGAAAATTTCATTTTTAGTGATTTAGCTTGCGATTCTAACCATTTTTATGCAATTTTTGATGTGACATAAAATGGTAAAATTTGCGTTTCTACTGACTTAAATTGTGATTCTAACCGTTTCTATGCAATTAGGCAATTTTATGCCAAGTCAACTCGTCTATGTCCTTAAACTAGTGCAGTTACTATATTCTATGATTGAGCTACCAATCAAGCATGATTGGATAATAAATTAAAGGTTGAGAATAGAAAAGGCCTAACTTTTGTCTTCTACAGTCATATGCACCTAAATTCTTATAAGGAGATTTAGTCATCACATTTTCTTTTTGTGGAATCACCGAAATTAGGACGTCCATTCACCTCTGGATAATTATGGAAATGAAACTCCTAAGCAGGTCCATGCTCAACATAAGGCTGTGAGGAGTCTGAAAAGCTCTATTTGGAAGCAAAGAATTACCAAAAGAAACAAAAATGTCAAGAAAATAGTCAATTGAAGACTATGTTATGTTGTGCTTGTTGATTCATATCAGAAAGAGGTTTAGGAACTGGAGTGTGGTGTTATCAAATTTTATTGGAGTTTTCTATCATATAATAGCAACTTGGTAGGCATAAGCTTGAGCTTGTGTAAGTTCTCATAAGCATGAGAAATTATGAAGAGGTAATTCATGCACAATACTGAATACAGATATTGAGTGGTCCTTCAAAACTTTTATATGCCTTGATAATTTTATCTAGCACCGAACTCAAGGTAAAAATGAAGCCTAGCATTAACAATCTTTTCCTTGATCCAAGTGCTCTATGAAGAGGTACCAGTCGGTGCTAGTTTCGAAATGGTCATTTACATGGTTTTATGGCCAATATGGTTGAGGAGAGACTATCACATACCCAGTAGGGAATTCTGCAAATCTAAGTAGCTGAATGTTTATATAAGTGTTTGATGATACTTTGTTGCAACTTTCTTTTGATATTCTATTAAATTTTATTTTCATTGAGTTCAGCATGTGTGGGCACATGATCGAGCTCTATGGAAACAAAGAATCCATGTAGCTGACCCCATCTAGTGTGGGAAAAGGCTTTGTTGTTGTTGTTGTTATATGTCTAGGCACATCGGTATACTTATATATGTGCATGCCATTGATGTTCAACCTTAAGAGTTTCCAAAAGAATAATGCTTAATGATCTTTTGTGAGCATACATCCTTTAATTTGGAGGCAATTGGACAACAAGATATAGCCAGTATAAAAATATGTAACAAATGAAACTGTTCACATTGCATTAAACAGATCTTTGTGTCAACATAAATAATTATCTGAACTATTGGAAGTTTACAATCGTGGTTAAAAGTTTACAGCATTAAGAACAAATATCTGGAAGTTCATTCAAGTAGCAAAGAACAAGGAAGATAAACCCTAAGATGCACGTTGGTATCTGGTATTGAGAAATTTCATTACCTAAGGCTAAAAGCTCACAAGATGAGCATGGTATTGATAGATGACAGTGTCCATCCAGTCATAGAAGGTACAATTTGTTAAAAATGAGGAACTGTAGTTCCTTTAAGAGGCTCAACTTTTAGAATATGGAAGATAAGTTGTAGCTTGTAGGTGTTATCCATGGATCTCTGGCATCTCCTATTTCCATATCTTTCTTTTGCACAGTTATTGACGTATATGCTTTCTGTGTGCTCAATTGGTTTTTTACCAAATTTGGTTTTGTATTCTTATCATATGAGGATTCATGTTCTTCATGTATCTTGTGAAGTGGACTTTGGACAATCCTGCCAGGATAGGAAGTGGGACTCATTCTCTATTGTGGATAACTACTAATTAAAAAAAAGGGCGAATAGCAAATGATACAATTCTTGCATTTGTATTTATTCTTGCCGTGTTCCTAATATTGCAGGTATTTATTAGCAGAAGCCGGTGACACTCTGTTTGCTTCTTTTATTGGAACAAAGCAATACAGGTGAGCACAGTTACAACCTTGTTGCTGTAAAAATTTGTTTCTTTGTCATAAAACACATCTCCTCTTGTCCTTCTAGGGATGTCATTGCAGATGCAAATATACTACAGGGAGCAATATTTAATGAGGATGTCGCAGAGGATGTTGAAGTGCAGGAGGCCAATACAAATGATCAAAAGGCTGCCAATTCAATCCGAGAAAATCCTGAGAGGCCACTAAAAGCTGGGCTTAGTTATCCTCATAAGAGTAAATCAAGACCAGCTGCACATAGGGTAAGTTATGGTGTATATGTTTATAAGCAATTATTTGACTTATTACTACTATTATAATAATAATATTATTATTGTACTTTAAAGTTGAATTCCTTCAGTGCCCAACCTGTAGCAAAAGTTCCGAATGCTGTCTGTGTTTTAGGGATTTTTAGCTCGTGCAAAGGGAATACCTGCACTTGAGCTATATAGACTTGCACAGAGAAAGAACAGGAAGCTTGTGCTTTGTGGACATTCACTTGGTGGTGCTGTAAGTATGACGTATCAAATTATCAATCTTCTTTTTTCAATTTTTATGAATTTTATGCCCATCATTTTCTTGCTGTTTGTTGTTTTGGGGGATCATTCACTTCTCATATTCGCAGGTAGCTGTGCTTGCGACCCTTGCCATATTGAGAGTAGTTGGATCATCTTCATCATCGAAAGAGAGTAATAAAGTTGATGTCAAATGTATTACTTTCTCACAGCCACCTGTTGGAAATGCTGCTCTTAGGGAGTATGTGCAGTGTTCTGACTTCTGTTAATGATTGTTCATTAATGTTAAAGTTTTGTATTCATGATGAAGAAATAATGATTTGTGTTATAAGAGTTTGTTTTTTCCTCTTGATCGGTATAATTGATACATCTATTAACTAACCCTCCAATATCCATAGCCGTACAACATTGTGTTTGATTTTTATTCTATTCTGATCAAGACTGCAGATATTGAAAATTTGAAACAACCTTTTTGATGCCAAAGACTTTATTTGGAGATAATGGGGTAATACTGGTAATTAACATCTGAAACTGAAAAGGCTGATAGGAAATAATTTTTTTGAAACAACTTAGTTAAAATAATATAATTAAATTGGAATAAATGGTAAAACTTGTTTATGGAAACAAGTATTTGTAGTTAGAATCATATCTCTAGGTTCTAACTGTTTCCTGTACATGCAGAATTTAGTACAATATGATTAACTGGTTTACTTTTGTTTGCTTTCAGCTATGTCCATAGGAAGGAATGGCAAAGCTACTTTAAGACTTACTGCATACCAGAAGATTTGGTACCTCGTATTTTATCTCCAGCATATTTTCATCACTATAGTTCCAATGTATGGCAAAATCCTGAGGATGTTTCTAGCGGAATTCCAGGAAAAAACGGTCTTGAGGAAGTGAAAAGTGTCAAGTTGAAGGAGAATGAGGGTGACCAAATGGTTTTAGGCTTGGGTCCTACTCCTACCAAGAGTCCCTTTTGGCGACTTTCCAGACTTGTGCCTTTAGAGGGGTTTCGCAAACAGCTTGATTTCTTCAAGTGGGGAAGACAACAAACAGGAGAAACATCTTTAGTGACTGATTCCAGTTTGAGTTCAATGGATGAAATGGACTCAGCACCACAATTTCTTGAGATCCAGGAAGGAACTGATGTTATATCTCTTAAGCCTTTTCCTGGTTCTAATAAATGTGCATCTGATGAAGGGAAAGATGGTCATACAACTGCTAGTGACAACAAGACCGCACAATCCCCATCTGATGGTCATACAACTGCTAGTGACAACAAGACCGCACAATCCCCATCTTGGCATAGGGTGCCTTCTTTGCCATCATATGTTCCATTTGGTCAGGTGATTGCACATACTTCGGGTTGCTAATAACGTACGTGCTAATGTCCTCTACGTGTAAATTTGGTTTGTGAATGCTACTGGAAACATACCCTTTTCTGTTGGTAGAATCATTTGAGAGTAACTAAATGATATACAAATCCAGTGCCTGCTATGCTGGTTTTGCCTAACTTTTTAAGTAGATGGACATTTTGTTTTCTATATGTAGTTTATAATAGATATTAGCTTCTTGTGGAATATATTTTGAAGAAATGGCTTCTTTGTCTAGACGGTTACGTTCAGATGCAGGAAGAATCATTATTTCTGATCCTTGTGAGCTACAGCAAGACTAAGGGTTCACTAAGGGTTGTTCATTCGTGTTTATGGCAGCTTTACTTACTTGGGAATTCATCAGTGGAGTCTCTTTCTGTATTAGAATACTCAAAATTAACCTCTGTACGTGCTTTTCCATTTTCATGCTGTATTGATGCCAATACCTTCTGTCCCTTTGCTGGATGTTTCATCTTCATTGCTTTCTCTTGGCAAAGATTTTGCAGGTGCGATCTGTGTTCACAGAATTGAGGGACCGATTCCAATCACATTCAATGAAGTCATATAGGGCACGCTTTCAGAAGTAAGTAATGAATTTCATGAAGTCAGTTGTGAGGTCTGCAGTCAGGATCATTTTGCACTTCATGTTGCTCATTTGATGAAACTATATACACATGCTTTCAAAAAATAATGGATGGTACATTAATCATCAAATAACTCTTCTCACATCTTGAGTGAATTCTTTCTCTGGTGCCCACATGGATCACAAGATATGGCAAAGTGCTGAGAAGAAAATCCTTTCCTTGTTTCGCTTTCAAGAAATTGCTTTGTGTTCATGTGTTACTGAAAATTAGGTACCATCCTCTCAATGGTTTTTATTTTAGTGTTCCCTGTCCAATTGTTACCACAGTGGCTGATTTAGAAAATCTTCTGGCCTGAGGCTAATAGCCCACGGTTCACCTTGAGTTGTGTATTATAGCTAATGGTTGAATTCTTTTTGCAATATTCTGAAGTTTGTGTTGTTTATTATCAGCAGTAGAAATGATGGTCGAACTGAAACAATCAATCTCCATCTAGTCAAATGAAAACCTCACACTAGAACTGTGTTATTCATCTGTCTTTTTTCTTTGTAATTCTGGCACCCTCATAAATTTTGAAGTTTCTGAATCCTACTCCTTTCGTCCATAACCATAGCCATGAGATATTAGCTAGGATTGCTCTACATGATGTTTGGAGCTCACATTTCAGCACACTCACAATTTTGAATTCTTAGGGTATGATTTAGCTTAAGAGACCTTAAGTGAATGTTTTCTTCTTAAGTTGGATTAGAACCTGGAAGTTAGGGCTTTGGTTTTGGTTAACAAGAATGATTTGCTCCTGCTTGTTTCATTGAATGAGAACCCTGTGTAGGTTAGTGTTGCTTATTCTTTTCTTTTCTTTTTTTTTCCAGAATATACGACTTGTGCATGTGCAACAATTCTCCTCCCCTTTTAGGAATGGAACAATTGCCGCAGTTTCCACATTTACAACAGTGGCTTGGCCTTGCCGTAGCTGGAGTGGTTGAACTTGGACATATAGTAGAGCCCCCACTTATTCGAACTGCTACATCAATTGTTCCTCTTGGTTGGAGTGGTGCTCCTGGAAGAAAGAACGGGAAGCAACCTCTAAAAGTTGATATACATGGTTATGGGCTGCACCTCTGCACCCTTTTTCAGTCCCAAGTCGATGGTATCTGGTATTTCTCAAACCTCTATTTCATTCAATCCTGTTTTCAAGCTTTTACTGTTATTCCGCCAGCCATTTACATAATTATGGGAAGATGTCTTTGGTCAAGTGGAAAATATTCTTTAAATTTCATGCTAGGTGTTCAACTACGGTTGAGTCATCATCTTCCATGCCGGCATACCCAGGCCACAACAACCAGACTGATTTGCAGAAGGTGCGCTTGTTAATTGGTCCTCCACTAAGACAGCCAGCGAATCAGCAGAATGTCGCTGATCCTTTAGCTTGTGGGTCTCCCTCATCAAATGATGCTCCTCTAGATCCTTCATTTAGACTTAATCCAGGATTTCCTTTTGAAGAAGGAAATGCATCTGTTGGGGGCTTAAGCAGTTTCATCGTACATTGTACTAGTGATTTCTTTACTGTTTCAAAGGAGGTTCATGTTAGAGCTCGAAGAGTCCGTCTTCTTGGTCTGGAGGTATGTCTTTCATTCTGTTTCATTGGTTAGCAAACTAGTATTCTGTCTTTATCTTCGTTATTTCTATCAATGCAGGGTGCTGGCAAGACTTCTTTGTATAATGCTATTACGAGCCACAACCAGTCCTCTCTCATTACCAACCTTGAGAGTGTACAGTCTGATTTGAAACCCAGAGAGGGAATAGCTGGAGGATTGTTTTACTCAGATACAGTGGGAGTAAACTTGCAGGTACTTTTCTAGATAGTATTCTGGTATTCATCTTCTGTCTTTGGTAGTTTGACGTAATGTTAGTGGTCATGCAATAGAGGTCCCTTTTACGATTATGTATGTTACCGGTAGCAGTTATTATTTTATTTGATGATTGTCCATTTAAATGTTGATTCGTAAGCCGCCTCCTTTCAGAATTAGATAGTAAATGAGAACAACATGCACAAAACAACCATTAGCAACCCACAATTCAGATCGCATAGATGGTAGTATAATTTGGTTAATCTATAAGTGATTTTGACTATCTAAACATGTTAGATTAGATGGTTCCTATGTACTTGGGTACTAGTATGTGGTGCGGCAGGTGCAAGTTGCGGCTTGGTAATGTGGGTTGTTGCTGAAAAGTGAACACTGTCAAGTTTTTCACTGTGTTCTCGTTCTATACCTTATCTGAACTGCTTTCTTAGCATAGCATGGAGTCACAGCACACGTTCATTATGCATCTGGTCATTTTGCTTTTAGAACTTTGAGCCCTTGAACTAAGGTTTTCTGGTTGGTACAATTTTGTAGCCATAAATCTCTTCAGATTTTATTTTTAAAGTTTGTAGGTTTTCTTTTACTTGATTATTGAAATCTGTACAATTTTTCTGTTCAGGATTTGAAATCTGAAGCTAGGCATTTAAGGGAGGAACTATGGATGGGAGCTCGTTATCTTAGCAGGAAAATTGATCTGATTGTCCTTGTTCATAACTTATCACACCGGATTCCTAGATATCACCAACCAGAGTCTACGCAAACCCAACCTGCACTGTCTCTTCTTCTGAATGAAGCAGCAGAAGTTGGAATCCCATGGGTTCTTGCCATTACAAATATATTTTCACTCAGTGCTGATCAGAAGAATTCGGCCATTAGTTCTGTACTGCAGGCATATCAAGCTTCTCCAGATATGGCTGTAGCTGTCAATTCATGCCCGTACGTCATGCCAAGCAGTGCAACTACATCTCAAAGATGGATTTCAACTGAAGAGGGAGCTGTAACCACCCAAAAGAGGATCCTTGCACCGATGAGTTTTGTTCGCATGCCTTTTCAAAAGAAACCTATTGTTCTGCCTGTGGAGGGCGTCAATTCTCTCTGCCAACTTATACACCGTGTGCTTTCCACAAGTGAAGAGGCATCCTTTGAGGTAGAATGGTGTGGAATCAGTTAATTCATGTCCCTTTAGTTCGTTTTAGCGAGTCATTGACATCATAACATAATGTGCGTTGTAGTATGGAAATGGCCTTTTATATCATGCAACTGATACCGAAAAACTAAATTGATTCTGGAACCCTTCAAAAGGGGAGACTTACGCAAGTGGCCAAAAGTTGCTGCCCTTTTCCAAAATAGTGGAAGCTTATGTGTTTCCCACTTAAGCACTTTAAGTTGTGGCTGGTGCCCCTGAACAATTTGTAACTTGTTTATTGATTTGCTGGGATGTGGAACTTCAATTGTTTACCTACTTGCCAGCACGTTTGCATATTTATCTCGATCCTCATTTTTTGGAGCTTGATCTGGGATCTAGTCGGGACTTGTGTCTGGCATTGTTGACTCTGTTACCTGATTCTGATTTACATTGTTGAAATTCATGGAGATGGTTTCAGGTCCCCAGTACTCAACTTATTTGGCTAATTCCTTTATTTAACAGAACTTTGATTTTCCAAATCTTGAACTTAACTCTTTAGTTCCCACGTGGCTCGCAAACCATCCAATTGAACTGGGTCTTTACTCTTTAGTGTCTAAGCTAAGCATATTGAGCTTTCTATCACGTTTCCTTGTTTAATTTTTCTGTTTTGAATGATTCTGCTGGCTGTCTTTCAGGAGCTTGCAAGAGAGAGACTTTACATAGAAACCTTGCGAGAGCAATTGCGAGGCGAGGCAAGAAGGGATACTCAGGATAAGGGAGGGTCCATGACAGCTGCTGCAGTTGGTGCATCCTTGGGTGCTGGTCTTGGGCTTGTGTTGGCTGTTGTTATGGGTGCAGCATCTGCCCTTAGAAAACCTTGAGAAGGTGAATCCTTTTTCTTTTATGTATCCAATCTTTTCAGGAAATTTGCATTCCTGTCTTTGTAATCTCCATGTATAGTAGATCACTTTCAGCCTTGCCGTGAGCTGTGATTTACAAAGGGAATGTAGTTGTCATTCATGTGCATTTGTATAGTTCAATAAAATACATTTCTTAATTGGAATTCTCTTGGATTGCAAGTTGGGTTGAGCAGACCCTACCAGATGTGCACGCTGCGAGTAATTTTATTTTATTTTTGTTACAAGAGGAGTCCGAAGCCTAACACACTCACAACCGCACATGCACCCCTTGGGAGTCGAACTCCCCACCAGCAGCAATGATGCTAGAGCGGCGAGTATTGAAGTTGTGACCTTTCCACCTGAAGGTTATATAAAGTTGACCCCTAGCCAAGGAACCATGGCTCGAGCAATTGGGTTTTTGATGTTCATGACGGTTCATGCTTGCCATTCAGTTTTGATTTGTTAGGCTTTCATTGAACCTCCTTGTTAGGGTCTGCGGGCCCTATGCTGGGATTGCCTTGTGGAAGGGGATAATGTCAGTATCGAAGTATATGTTCCATGCACAGATAAACGGCTCACCCTTCTAGGGGTGTCAACTCACAAGTTGAAGGTCATTAGTTAGCGGGTGTGCATCTGGTTTCAGCCTCCCCATTGTACCCCCTCAAAAACAAAACACATTTTGGGTGGACATACAGTCAAAAAAATTAATGCATGAAGCCATTGTTTCTATATGAACAATAAACTATGATATGGTAAATGAGTGAAAATGATATACGCACCTTAACAGTACCGATTTAGGTACCAGCACTTAACAACAACAACTAAGCCTTTTCCCATACTAGACGGGGTCGGCTACATGGATTCAATGTTTACACGGAGCCCTATCATGTGCCATGTTAGTAGTTAACTCACAATAAGCTAGATCATTCTTTATTGTTTCTTTTCAACACTTTTGTGGTCGTCCTCGACCTTTTTTTAATACTTTTCAAATTTAGTTTTTCATACCTTATAGGTTCTTCTTTTGATCTTCTTTCTATATGTCCAAACCATCTTGAACGATATTCTCTCGTTTTATCCTCTATTGGTGCCACTCCTAATTTGTTTCTAATAATTTCATTATGTATACGGTCTTTTCTTGTATGACCACTCATCTATCTCAACATCTTTATTTTTGTCACAAACATCTTTTGTACATGTTGATGATTAACTGACCAACACTCAGAACCATAAAACACGATAGGTTTAATTGATGCTCTATAATATTTACCTTTTAACTTCAATGACATTTTCTTATCACAAAGAATACATGATGCTCCTCTCCGTTTTAACCAACCAATATTAATTCTATGCGTAACATCTCCATCAATTCTTCCATCATTAAGAAAAATTGACCCTTGGTATTTAAAACTTTTCTTTTGGGGGATGCAATGTGTGCCAGTTTTAATTTTTATGTCCTTTGAAGTAACCAAATGATCAAACTTACATTTCATATATTATGTCTTTGTTCTACTAAGTCGGAGGCCTTTGCTTAATGTTTCTCTCTATAGTTCCAATTTTCTATTAACTTTTTCCTTAGACTCCTCCACTAGCACAATGTCATATGCAAAAATATACACCAAGGTACTTCATCTTGAATATGTTTTATTAACTCATCAATCACCATTATAAATAAGTATGGACTTAAAGTTGATTCTTGAAGTTACCCAATATTAACTTCAAAGAAGTATGTCATTCCTTCACGAGTCCTCACACATGTTTTTGCACCATCGTACATATCTCTTATAAGGTTAATGTATGTCAATGGGATACCTCTTTTTTCCAAGGTTCTCCAAAGAACCTCCCTCGGTACCTTATCATAAGTTTTTTCTAGATCAATAAATATCATTTGAAGGTCTTTCTTTTTTGCTCTAAAATATTTCATAAGACGTCTTAAAAGGTGAATCACTTCAACAGTAGATTTGCCTGACATGAACCCAAATTGGTTCTTTGTTATACTTGATACTTGTCTTAACCTACGTTCGATAATTCTTTTCCACAATTTCATAGTATGACTCATTAACTTGATACCTCGATAATTTGCACAATTCTTAATGTCTCCCTTGTTCTTATATATGGGTATAAGTGTACTAGTTCTCCATTCCTCGGGCATCTTTTGGTTTCTTCATATTTTATTAAATAGTTTTGTGAGCTAAGTGATTCCTATATATATATATATATATATATATATATATATATATATATATATATATAAGAGAGAGAGAGTAATATTCATACTAGGTACTCTCCTATTTCCTTCTCATGCTTGAACCACCGCCTACCCTTAGCCACCTTCCTCTCCCTTTTATACCTATTTTGACACTAACCATCAACATCACTGGCGCCACCACCTCCCCCCACCCAATCTTTCTCTATGTGTACATATTTTGAAGGTAGGGATAGTGGCGACCACAAGAAATACTAGAAATAGAGGTAGGTAGTGGTGAGCTATAAGCGGCAAAAGGTGGCAAAATAAGGTGTATGTGTGTGGACATGTCTGGTTTCTGAAACCTAAAATTATAACTGAATCGGTTCCAGTTTCAGAACTGTCGGTTTTGTAGTGGTTCTGGTTTAAGTTTAGAACTGATAATTTATTGAAAAATTGGAAATTATAGGAAACATTTAAAAGAAAACGAAAACCTGTGATTTGGAATTGTAGTAGTCCTCGTTCCTGGTTCCAGTTCTACCTTTTCTGGGTTCAACTGGTTCTTGATCCGGTTCGGTTCTGGTTGGAACCGGCCATGTCCATGTGTTGTGTGTGAAGTCACCTGATCGTCAGCAGTTCGTATGCAATTCGGAATCAAAGGAGGCGGACGGACACCAGTCAAAGCAGAGGCCGGGCTTTGGTGATGTCTGTCAATTTGAGCATTATCTGGAGTTATAGAAATGATATTGGACTCAAACTAAAAGCCATTTGAAAGCTAAAGATCCAGGCCTACAACTTTGATGAGTTATATTTACTTATTCCTGACGTATTCAATGACTTCAGAAGCTAAATGATTTCGAGACAAGGAATCATAATTTCCATTCACCAAAGTCATTTGGCATTTTCCACTCATTGCATCATCCACTCACTAATGACTCAACCTCCTTGTCATTTTGTATCTCCTAATCCTCTATAAAGAGACCGTAGTGATCATTGATGGGGTGTTAGGTGTTAAGGTACAAAATGATGCTAGTTTGTTACTAGGTTTCTTGTAGTAATGAATTTTCCTTTATTCTAAATTGAAGTCATGTTCTTTATTACTTCTCTCTCTTTCTTCTTATGCAATATGATTTTAAATAAAGTTTCATTATACTTGTAGGTGAGAGACTTGATAACTCTAAATAAAATAAATAATATTAGATTAATTTTATATAATACTTAAAATGATATATTTTCAAGTGGTCATTACTCACGTATTATATTTTTGTTTCCATCAGTTAGAAACCATTGTAAAGTGGAGTTCTTGATTATATTTTAAAACTCAGATTGGCCTAATAGAATGCTTTAGCCATTATACAAGTGGTGGTGTTATAACTAAATACAAAGTGGAGTTCTATGATTTGAAGAAAACAAAATATTATACAATAGATACTTTACACCCATTTTTAAGTGGTAATAAATAGACTTAATAATTAACATATTTATTTATTCATTAAAATCAACCATTAATTCTCTCTCCTTTTAACGTTAATATTTCCGATTGGAACACTCTCCGTATTTAATTAATGATTCTAGAATCATTGGGGATTATAAATAGAATTTAATGGTTAGAGATGTTGTAGTTTTTACTACTCTAAGTTGAGAATGCATCCTAACCCTTTATATATATATATAGATTTGTTAAAGTAGTATTTTATTAAAGTTTTATGTTTAATGTTATTATGATAAAGATTAAAACAATTCCCTAAAAAGATCGACCTCGGACCTCCATAACATCAAATGTATATTGACTTGAATAATCTAGCCATAGGTTCATCAATGCACATACATTAATCACCCTTAGTATAAATTTATGTAATTTGAAACTTTAATTTTATCCAGTTTTGAGATAATTCTTGGGGATTCTGGTTGAGTATTAATATAATTTTTGGTGTAACATCATTTTTGTACATAGTAATTACCAAGTGAATCTACTATATTTTCAATAAATTGATAATATTATGTTAATGACAATGACATATGTAATGTGAATAGTATGAATAAGAAAAATATTAGAGTAAAATAAAATAAAAAATTTGGGTAAATATAAGTTGAATATGTATGAATAATATTGATATAAATAATAGTAATTAGTATAAATAGTAAAAAGTAATTATTTTTTTATGTTAAATAATAACTAATAATAATAATAATATTAAAAGAATTAATTAAAAAGATGAGCCAAGACTCACAGTGCTCCTTCTTGTATCCACCTAAAAGGAGCCAGTGACAAAGTGAAATGGGTTAAGTTTATGCAAAAGGAGCTATAAAGGACTTTAAATATCTGTATAATGGGGACAAGGGTTATACATGTTTGTAAAGGATTGTGTCACAAGTTTGATTGACAAAAAGATTAGAAGGTAGTGGAACATGACCTTATTTTTTTATGATATTGTGTTAATTTAGTTATATGTATCGAAAAAATTTTAAATACTTTCAAATTAATTAGTTTTTATCCTTATCTCAAATCGATTTACATTTTTTAGGAGTAAAAGCCTTAGGATTTTTTTTTTCTAATGTCATTTTTTATAACTAAATTTAGAATAAAATATAAACTTTTATCTTATCTTTCTAATTTGTGAAAGAAAATCTCCACTTTATAATTCCGTATATATGATGGAATTAATTCTTAAGAGACAAATTAATATCACCATTAATTTCAATGTATTATTTACCCTCTTAAAAGTAATTAATCATATTTGTATATCATACTTTGTGGATAATCAATCTCTAGCACCGTTTTTTGTACATCAATATGCTGCCCAAAAGATTCTCAATTAATTCTAATGTACTAACTTAGTGAATGCTCTACTAGGTCGATGTCACTATGCGTTTGCAATCATTCAGTTGAATTAGATCTTTATTTCTTCTCTTCAATCTGACACAGTTAACGACAAAAGTATAAATCAACTATTGAGTTCAAATCTAGCTCTTCACACTTCCAAATATTTATTGTTTACATTTGAGATTATGGGCAATTGGGGTAAGATTAGTTTGTACTGCACTAAAATATTTTATTTACTAACTTTCTAACTGGTACAAAGTACTAGATCTTTCCAATGCTTCTGTGCTATCTAAATTTTAAAATTTTTCTGTATTGCTGAAAAAAAAATGAAACATATATATAGTATTCATTTACTATCAAAGTATTAATAGGTGATTTGGAGGTATAATTGTTTGTTACCACACCTAAAGTTAATGTATAGATTTGGTGAATGTTCCATTCCAAACAATATACCACCTTGTTCAGAATGTTAATTATTACCTATCTAATATAATTATATTAGGTAGTTAGTCTTTATTACCTTCTTCGTATTGTTACACCCATTTATTTGGTATTTGGTTTATCTTTCAGAAAAGCTATATGGTTCTGAAATTTTAAAGATTTTTACTAGATTCTATTTTTGTCTTATTATATCTGCATTTATGTGTAATTAAATTATGGTATATATATATATATTTTATACAATGTAAAGAGTATATAGATAATACTAAATGCATAGGTAGTAGAGACTATTGATATACATATATAATCAATTTGATCTGATAAAATAAATATGATACTTTATAATTAAAAGTGCTAACTGAAATGGTTTATTAATGCTTTTAATGAGATTGGCCCTCATAAGATTGATCTAGTGGGATGTCTGTAGATAATCGAAGGTCCATACATGAACTAAACCATATAAATAATTAGTGCATGATTTATCTATACATTATGTTTAAAAGTTGAATATATTTATATGCATTTTGTGTTTATATTCTATGTAGTGCTTAGAATTTTTAACATGAGAATCCATAGAGTTAAAAGTCATGCCTTTAAGTATTTGAGTTCTGATTTCTCCTAAAGTCAATTAGCTTATTCTAGAAATTGATTAGGAAGAGTCCCAAAGCTACTCTATTGACTATCATAGATTTTAATTGAGGATTTTAAGTGAAGTCATTGGTTAATTAGTTTTAAATAATGAGTTATAGAGTTATAATTTTCAATATTAGCAGTATTTAAAATTGGTGACATGATAAAATACTGAGATAGCGGTAAGATAAAATGAAGTGGAATTAATTTAGCTAGTGTGTCTTAAGTGTTTGTACATGTCAGACTAGACAGTCAATAATAATAATAATAATAATAATAATTTCTAGAATCGTAGCATAATAATAATTCTAAATTAAGTTTTTATTAAGCCAATAATAATAATTTATTTTTTGTTGTAAATTAAATGAGCTAAAAATATTTAAGTACTCGTACTACAATATGCTATTTTTTAAATTACACACAATATTGATTTTTTTACGATGGTACAATTTCATGTCTTGGTTTGCCAAATTATCGATTTTTCTTGTAACAAGCCAGTTATTCTTCTGTGAATGGTTTTAAACAATCAAAAAAAATTAAAAATATTTTTATTAAGAATAGCCTGAGTAGAGTCATTAGGTGAAATCTTTTTGGCTCTTGGGGCATTCTTGTGGTTGTGCGTGTAATTTATTAATTTGTGATCTCTTCAAAGGCAAGTAAAGTATTTGATCTTAGAAATTTGACTCAAAAAAGATCATTTGCAATTTATAAGAAAATTGGATAGGAAACATCTCATTTCCTTGGGTTGATAGCCCTGCCAGGTGAGCTAACGCTCCAGGTGCAGAATCAGTAGCTTTTTGATTGGATGCAGACTGGTTAGGGGTTTTACTCACAAGTAGAAGGTCATGAGTTCAATCCTTGGGGCATGCATCTGGCTTTGGCCTCCCCATTGTACAAAAGAGAACAATGACACCAAATTTTAGTTCATATTTTTCCAAAATTTTCGTTCTTGTTGATTGAGGTGATGTGGCTTTAGTTTCATCAGCCGTTCATCTGTCATTTTCGAAATTAATTCTCGAGAAAACGTTCGCGTGCACAACCATCCATCATGGTAAATATTGTACCGGACCTCGCATTTGTGCATAGACTGATAAGCGTATGCCACACTGTATCTTGAAACAATTTTTGTTGTTTTTTTCCTTCTAAAAATCTTCTTTTATTTAATGAAAAACTAACTGAAAACCTGAGTAATTATAAAAATTAAAATATTAAAACATTGCACTACAGAATGCAATGTGGGGTAAAGCTCTGTTTGCTCCATTCACAAGATTAGAACTCCGGAGCTTGCTTAAGGGGAACAAGTGCCTGAAACCAACCAAGCGTTGGTTATACCATCTTATGATATTTAGGAGCGAACACAGGACTGAATCGTTTTTAAGAACAAATTAAGCGTTTTTTCCAATTTTCCCTCATAGTAGGAGCCAGTATCCACCATCCATATTGTTCTCCCATGGCCGGTGCCGGCGTCATGATTACATAAGAATGAGATCAGAAGTTGAATATGAGGCCAGCGAGGCGCACACCCCTGTTTATGCAAGGAAAGATTACTTATGGGAAAGGTCAACCAACGCCTTTTCATATAATAGCTATGAAAAATGCGCAGTTTGCATTGAAAATCGATGCCTATAAATGGCCTTTCATCTTCTCGGCATAATCCCATAATGAATTCACGTCTTCTAAATACCACCAAGTTCTTCTGCAGAATGGCGGAACCAGCTTCCTCTTTTAAGAAGCCACGGCATGTCGTTAAAAGAGTGTTGGCCAGGCCTCAATACGAAGGAGACGGAGCTGTTGTTAGACGAAGCATTGGAAGGTTTGTAATTATCTGTCTTTGATTGATTTTAGTGTGTACCATCAATGTTTTTCTTTATGTTTTATAGAATTTTTGGGCCTTTTGTGAACCTGTGAGGGATTAAAGATTGATGGTTGCTTCTGAATTTCAGGATGGAACTCAAAAGATTGGACCCGTTTCTTCTCTTGGATGAATTCTCAGGTACAGTATCGATTTTCTCGTGTTGATTATCTAGTTTGATGTTAAATTGAAGCGCTTTTGAAGATTTGAGCAATTGGTTGTTGCAGTTTCTGCTCCTGCTGGATTCCCGGATCATCCCCACAGAGGTTTGTGACGACTTCCCTCTGTTCCATTGTTCATATTTTCAGATTTCTCTTCGTTATCTGCAATCTGATTGTTTCATTCTTATATTGGTTTCTGATTTTCCAGGGTTTGAAACCGTCACATACATGCTGCAGGTGCGTTGATTTTGAATTTTGATAGTCTGTAACTCGTACCGAGTGAGAGTTGCTAGTGATTCTCGATAGAAATTTGAATTTCAGGGAGCTTTCACCCACCAAGATTTTGCGGGACACAAGGGGACAATTAAGGCAGGAGATTTGCAGGTTTGGTGATAGAATGACCATGTATTCTGATTGTAAAGTCATAGTTAGGCAATGGAACAGTGTTTGATATCAATATATTTTGAACTTTTAACTTTCTTCAGTGGATGACAGCCGGAAGAGGGATCATTCATTCTGAAATGCCGACGGGAGAAGGAACTCAAAAAGGTTTACAGCTGTGGATCAATCTCTCTGCAAAGGAGAAAATGTAATTAGTTGAGCCAAAATTGTTTGCTTTTCCTTTAGTTAACACATGAAGACTGCAGTTAAGTCATCAATGAACTATATTGTTTGTTTTCCATGAATTGCAGGATTGAACCTCGCTATCAAGAGATGCAAAAGGAAGACATCAAGAGAGCCGAGAAAGATGGAGCAGAAGTCAAAATTATAGCTGGAGAGTCGATGGGAATCAAATCTCCTATTTATACCAGGACACCTACAATGTACTTGGATTTCACACTAAAACCTGGTGCCCAAGTGCACCAACATATCCCTGAGTCGTGGAATGCCTTCGTCTACATCATCGAAGGAGAGGCCATCATTGGCCATTCTAATTCCTCACCTGCAGCTGCTCATCATGCTTTGGTTCTTAGCCATGGTGATGGCCTCAGTGTATGGAACAAATCAGCGAAGCCTCTTAGGTTTGTACTCATCGGCGGCCAGCCTCTAAATGAGTCTGTTGTGCAGTATGGTCCATTTGTTATGAACACACAAGCTGAGATTGAACAGACTATTGAAGACTATCATTACTTCAAAAATGGGTTTGAGGAGGCCAAGTCCTGGAAATCGCAGACATGAAGGTCTGTGAATCCTCAAAAGCTAGAGAATAACAGATTGACGCATCAATGGTAGTGAATAAACTCGATGAAATATACCCAGTTCAGGATTTTCAAGTAGGACAGAGGGCAAAAAATGTCCTTACTGGATGTTAGACTTATAGTTGCTGTTCATATAATAGCGCCTCTTGTTCCTAATTTGCTACTATCATTTTAGGTACCAATTTTTTAATTTGTTGGTTGTGTAATTTAGTTTGGTGTAAGGGCTTCGGAGTTGGAGACAGGATAGGTTTCTCGTTCGCCCAGTGCTCCTCTTAACTCTGTACTGCATTCGGCAAGAGAGTGAATAATATTCAATGCATCGAACTGTGTGATTTCCTTGCTGCAACAGGTTTAATTTTCAATCAGCTCAAGAATTCTGTCTAACAACCAACTACACCAACTTATTTATTTATTTATTTCTCCTATTAAAAATAGCTCGATTCTCCTCTGTTCTGAAGCCCTATTTATCGTCAGCGTGTTAGCATTTGATCTTATCATGAGCTGAACGTGAGTTGATTGGTAAAATGTGTGCGACTCGTGTTTATATATATATTAAAACCAGATCGTGCTGACATGGTCATTCATGTTGAGGAGTGGCATAACCAGTCCATGTGTAGACAACGCCTTTTTTTTTTGTCAAAGAATTGATGCAGGCGATGCTTTGATGTTTAGTTTTTCTGGTACAATGGGAAGGCCGAAGCATATGCACACCTCAAATATCGAACTCATGGCCTTCAACTTGTGACTTGACCCGCTAGTCAGGTGAGCTACTGTTCGTTGTGCAGTATATAAAACTTTAATTCTCTGGAAAGATGTTTTGATTCATGCCTTCTCGCATGTCATCTGTAACAGGCTGCACTGACGGTAGGCATGCCGATTTATAGCAGAGGTGGTGGCGGTGATGGCGCTGATGAATAAACCTAGAATGGTGCTTGGATCAATCGCCTGCCATTCAATTGGTTTCAATTCGCAGTATTAAATATGGGCGGCCTATTGAGGACTATCCGTTTGCATGCGAAAACCCTTTTGATAGAACACACGAAATTAAAGAAAACGGTAGTGAATAGAAGAATTGAAGATTAATATATATTGTATTGGATCTTATTCAAACTTCAAACCAGAACTTTATGTTTTCCTTTTCATGTCTTAAGATCTCAAGGAGGATAATCTATAACAGTGTTATGTGTATCGGATACGGATCACATCGTATTGTATCGAAGAGAATTTTGATAGATAGATGGTCCGTATCAGACCATGTCAGCTGTATCATGGGATATAGTTGGTATTGCATGATATGACCCGTATCATATGATATGGGTTCAATACATGAAGTTAAACCTTATTTTTTTTATTTGATGGCCTTTTTTTTGCTTCACCTCCATTTACACTGATGCGGGAGAGATTTTACTGCTTGACTTGCAAAACTACGTTTTTCCGACGGTTTGTAGATATAAACTTTTATTTTTCTTTATTTTTTATAGTTTTGGTACATTTCTTATATGAATTATTGTTTTACTTTATCTCAAACTCATCTACACGTATATCAACCTTTTTTTCCTTTCCTTTGATAATAGACTAAATGAAATGGTTGACTATTTTTCATGATTAGTTACTTTGTTTATTTGTTTTATATTATAAATTTACAAATATTATTAGTTAATCTTATTAAACAATTTAAATAAGTTATATACTATTGTTTTGATATAAAGCTAATATGTGCTCTATTTATTTTGATTCATAATAATTGTTTAGAATTTATTTTTTATTTAAAAAGTCACTATGCGACTTGATACACACGAGAGAAAAAAAAGATGATACAATACACTACAAACTAACACTGGTCTACAATACTATGACAAGGAACCTGTTTTTCTATACAAATAAGAGACTGTCTATCAAAAGTCTAATATATGTTTAATGTATATCAGAGAGAGAGAGAGACTAAAACAGATGAAATTTCGGTGACCGAGGAACCTCTTAACTGCAAAATTTCATCACTATCGTTTATGCTATCCTAACAGCAATAGAACCTGGTTTCCGTCTTCTCTGATTTAGATCCATCACCCCCATAATTGATGAGGCTCACTCCCCTGTTTACAGATAGGTCTGCTTTGTAGGAATTAGAACTCAGGATTTTCCGGCCGACATTGTTGTAGATTTCCCGGATAA
The DNA here is from genome assembly GCA_036023115.1 of Brasenia schreberi. Taxonomy (NCBI): domain Eukaryota; kingdom Viridiplantae; phylum Streptophyta; class Magnoliopsida; order Nymphaeales; family Cabombaceae; genus Brasenia; species Brasenia schreberi. The sequence goes on from JAYKKT010000077.1 coordinate 6,215,358, forward strand.
CGATCCCGAAAGCCATCTTCACGTTTGTTGAATCCAACGCAGAGGTCTCCATAAAGAACATCCCTTCGGATTCAGCAAGACTCTTGCCTTCATCAACACTCACGTCCCTTATATTGGTCAAATCTGACTTGTTTCCCACCAGCATCCTCACCACTGCTGTATCCGTATGATCTGTAATTTCGAAGAGCAGTAACTATTTTTATTATTGAAGATCATCACAGCTAATGAGTAATGGAAACCATATGCAAGGAAGAAAAGCTCTGTAAAAACAAAAAATATATTTTTATTTCATTCTAGTAAACTTGTTTTCTTCGATATCATTTTCTTTTGGAGGAACAGAAAATCCTTTCTTCTTAACGGGAAGGCCCTTCAGAAGGCCGAAGCCAGGTCAGCTATTGCTCTTTGTGCAGAGACAGAAGATCCTTTTGTGAGGGGTTTTCAATAATATCGGAAGACATGTATAATCCATAGGACAAAGTCCATATTTCATCGATGACCATATCTTAGAAACCAACTACAACTCGATGATGCTCTTACTATGTACATTGAATATTGGTTGCCGAGTAAGTTACCGACCAACAGGAAATCTCGATAACACAGTTCAGATGCCTATTAAGTGTAACATTATGTCTCCTGCTATTTCCTTCAAAGAATCTCAATGGCTTCATATAGCATACAACTACTGATAGATAGCCAAGTATCTCGAACTAAGTGAGATCAAACACGTGGATGGTATGTTGCCATTAAGTTCAATCTCGTGGTATACCAACAGTTAAATATTGAAAAAGCAAAAAGAACCAGAAAAAGTGTTCAGAAAGAGATCATCTTTTACTGACAAATCACCGAAGAAAATTCAAGAGTCTCTGAACCTCTCCTGCCCAGCAGTGTCCCAAATCTGTGCTTTAACTTCTTTTCCATTAATATCCATCTTCTGAGTTTGGAACTCTACTCCTATAGTTGATTTAGAATTAGGGTAAAACTCATCCCTGGCAAATCTCGCAAGCAAATTTGATTTCCCAACAGCTCTGGTAAATCTGATGCTCCAGGTGAAAAAGGTTTAGTAGTTTATCAACAACTTCGAAATAAAACTAGTTGGTTTTCCTTGATGAGAAAATCCATGCTGAATTGAGGCGAAATTCAAGGTAAATGATGGGGATCATCATTTAAAGTCGCAAACAGTAACTCTCTCTCAGGAAATGGGGGAGACGAGTGGAAGGAAACTAAGAAAAAAGATGGAATATTAACGGTTGGCACACTACGTGTGGATGTAGGAGGTGGACAAGTCAATGCTGGTTAAAGCTTTTCACGAGGAAACACCTCATCTTGTTCATTGAGAGAGAGAGTTTTGTGGGGACAACAATGACGAAGAATACCACAATAATCATCCCAAAAGACAAACGGATAAAGGCAATTTTAGATTCTTTTCAGCTTAGATTGTGTACCCCTGCATATGTCACCAAAGTATACATAAGTTGTTATCAGTAAATTAAATAGGTTTCTCGGTACTGAAAATGGTAAGGACTATGGTCGGTACGAATGCCAGGCTTTCCAAGGACGAAGAGTGTGCGTCAGTAATGAGTAAACCGTTGAGTGGCTGTTGGACAGACTTTTCGGTATTAAATGTGAAAAATATCAACCAGTCCAACTCGAAGAAGAAAGAAAAGATGATCTAAATGCCATTTTAAATGTGGGTTCCCAACTCTATATATACGAGTTAAAGGTCATGAGTTTGATGCCCGACATGGATTTTCTTCGAAGTTTTTCTTATAAAAAAAGAAAGATAAAAAAAGAAAAGAAAAAGAAGGAGATGCATGTATCAACCAAAGTTCATAGATTCTTCAAGCTCCCTCAATAAAGAAACATGGCCGCTCGATCGTATAGGAAACAGCAACCATCACACCTTTCCTATATATGTGTTCTCTTTTTTTTATTCTTTCTTTGATTATTTTTGAACCTGACTCGGTTATAAGCCCGAAATCCCTTTGGTTATAAGGATCAACAGTTGTTCTCTCATATCCATTGGCATCTATGCATGTCTATCGATAGGAGTGTGCATCAGTTGGTTTGGTTTGAACCAACCTACCCTAAAACTCATATGTATATAAATTAGAAAACCGAACCTAAACCAAATTCTACAACTAACCAAATCGAACCAAAATAGAATTAGTTCGATTATTCAGTTTGGTCTTCATTTCTCTTCAATCCGCACAATTGTTAAGGGGTGACCCGGTGCTTGTAGACATGTACTTCCAAATGCACCAAATGAATGATATAGTTCAGGCAAATATTCATTGAAATGGAAAATAAGTACCAAAATAAAGCATCAAATCTTTATTAAATCGATTATTTTTTCCAAATTAATCAAACAGTGAATCCTTTCTTTTAAGAAAAAAAGGGCTAAGGAATAAAATGACCACCGAGAAATAAGCATACAAAAGAAAGCGGTTCCTCTTTCCTTAGATCAGCCAATATAAAAAAATAACTAATTATTTTTAAAACACGTGAAATTAAATCACTCACTCATACAAGGAGAGAGAGAAAGAGAGGCTTTGGAACCAAAAACAAACTCATAACTAAGTTAATTTTAAAATCTAAACCGAATATGAACTGTTAATAAAACTGAACCAAACTAGAAACTATTGTTCCATTCAGTTTGATAATTCGGTTAAAACCAAAATATACTCACTCCTATCTCGAGATAGGGATGCTCTAAGAATCTTGAACATCGGAAAGGTGACGATCTTTGCTCCAACACATATAATTTTTAAAACATAAATATAATCATATTTTATCTCCAAGATACAAGGAGAAAAGGTGCACCAGAAAGGAAAGGATATTTTAATTGGCCATAAAACTCTAAATATGTGGAAGTATAATTAGACATATCTGGTTCTGGTTAGCTTGAAACCTGGAACTGCAACCGAATTGAACTGAGACTAGTTCCAGTTCTGGCTCTGAAAAGATAATTTTATTAAAAATTTAAAAATATAAGAGAAGTTTAAAATAAAATACCAGAACAGGCGGTTTGAAATTGCTAGTTCAGGTTGCAGTTTTATAAAAGGTGAAATCAGAACCAAACTGGATGGTCCCAGTTTCAGGCCCGGCTCTTATTCATGCTTCAGCCGGTTCCTGGCCCAATTTGGTTCTGGTTGGAACTGCCATGCCGGTTAGGAACTGGCTATGTCTAATTATAATCTTAATGATCAGTCAAGATGGCTAATTCAGGAAGTTTTTGTTACTGCAAATACATCTTTTACTGTTTTACTATTTAATTTAATCAGCCATTTTTCTGTTGAATATGCAAGAAATTCAGAAATTTTGGATTTGTTACAGATGCAATGTCATGAAAGGGAGAAGATGCAACTGAAGTTATAGATTTGTGTAATATATTAAATCTTTATTAGCAGTCATTAGCACAAAGAGCAACAGGCGGCTTGGCTAGCTAGGGGTTCGACCCACAAGGTTGAAGGCCATGAGTTTGATACCCAGGGTGTGCATCTGGCTTCGGCCTTCGGCAAAAAGGACTAGGGTTCAGCCACAAAGCTCAATCGCGGTTCACAGGGCTCAGAGCACTCGGTTCTGCTTTTTCTATCTAATCTATGATGTGTTAGAGCTGAAATGCAACTGATGAGCACATGCTTAACCCCTGCTTGACAGGTAAAATTAAGTAAACCTGAAAAGCAAACTGAGTTGTGGTTATTCAGCTCACTCGAGAGTGTTGAACCCTCAAATCTATTATGTCAGCTACCAGGAGGCCGAGGCTAGATGCATAGCCCAGGTATCGAACTCATGACCTTCAACTTGTGAGTCGACATTGCTCATTGGCCCCCCCAAGCCTGTTATTTTAGATTCAGGAGAGAGAGGCTGTCTTCTGTAATCACAGGTTTGATGAACCTATTCTTCTGGTCTTCTGATCTTTTCTTTGTATGATGAACCAACACTGCCATTTTGTTCTGGCCTCGATTCCCTAAAACCAAGAAACGAAGAAGGAAAACACACGCACACAGTTAATGTTGGACATTTTGAGAGGTGGCCTGATAAATCTGACATGAAAATGTGCGAGAAAATGGATGCCTTGATAACATTGGAAGGAAATGATAAAAGATGATCTTTCTTTTAGTTAAATGACAATTTGACATAGCATAATATGGTGAATACGAATATATTTGACATAACATAATGGAGTTAAAGGACGCTTGGTTTAGTTTTGGTTTTGATTTTTTGTTGACACAAATAGTGTAGCTCCTTTTGTTTGTCACAATTGAGAGGCCAAAACCAGGAGTCCTGTCAGTAGTGAAAGGCGCCTGGTTTCGGGCTTCAGGATCCCGCATTTTTTGTGTTGGTTCTATGATGAGGTATATCACCTGCTGCATATATATATATATATATATATATATATATATATATATATATATATATGAAGAGGCAAATTTTGGATGGCTTGATGGTCCGAATGGTTCCATGGCCTCTCCACGGTCGGCTTGGGTAAAACATATCAGATCACTCCCTTGGCTTGCATTGTTTTCTGGTTGGTGTCAACTTGCATCCTGTATTATGTCTTGGCACATGAGTTGTGTTGACCTCGTAAGCTGGCGGCTTTGTGGTGGTGTGGTTGTCATGGGCCGTTTGGGTGCTTGGCTTATCATTTGTCTTTCCTTTGCATATAGCTGGAGAGGATAGATGTTGTGGGTTCACGTGAATCTGTGATTCTATCATACTCTAGGTATCAAACTCACAACCTTAAGCTTGAGAGTCGACCCCCTAGCCAAGTGACCTATTGCTCATTGGGCAAATCTTGTAGTTATGATCCTTTTTTTTTATCTCAAGCATAACAGAACTTATTAAGATCCAAGCCCTCATTTGGATTCATCATGATTGCTTTCGGTGGGCTTTTACTTAATGATTAACACTTGAGAAAATTGTCCTTATGTATATCATATTAGTAGTCTTAGTGGAACCCCTTTTGCTAAGTTGGTTGACTAAAATAATGGTGAAAATTGGGTCCCCTTCTACTGGTGGATCATCATTATTCAGTGGGTTTAAAATATTTTGCAAGATCTAGAATAATATCACTTTTTAAGATCCCAATTGGTCAAGAGACAGATGGAAGATGGAAGATATGGAGAAGAGATGTGGCGGATCTACATTGAGGTGAGGTGGGGTGGCCATTCCTCTTGAAATTCAAAAAGCCAATGAAAAAGTTGCTTGGTAAAATCGAATTGATAGCTGCTATACATAGTTTGCCCTACCCTAATTTATTCAACAAGCAGTTCGCCCAATCCCACATAAAATTTCAGATCCACCACTGGGCATGATTGCTAATACTTGTAATCTTTAAGCATATCCTTAATTATCTTGTTCTTCTTTTAGTCACAATCTTATCATAATCAATTGTAATTATGTTCATACATTACTTGTACAAATTTATGCCTTGATACGGATCTCGTATCATATGATTGAGAGATTGAATAAAATGAGACAGACACAAGGATGCAAAGCATTTCATTGTGCGATTAATGATCGAACCAAGCCGAACCACATGCATCTCAATTCATTTACCAGCCCTAGAGAAGAGGCCTTACTATAGGCACTCACAATATAATATCACCAGCCCGGCAGGAGTGGCTAGTGAATAAAGCAAAGCAACCGCTTTAGGACTCAAATTTTTAGTTAAAATATACACTTTTGTAAGAAAAAAAACATTAAACAGACTTAGGCCTCAAAACAATTACTAAATAAACTTAGGCAAATTTATACACATCAGTGTAGAACACAAATATTTAGACTATTATATAAGATTTGAGCATCAAATCCATATAAATAAAAGTTACATTATAATTTGTATCTTATATATATTTCATAGCTGGCATTAAATTGTACATAAAAATCTATATATCAAATGAAAGAGAAATGTTGGAAGAACTTAATTATAAAAGTTTAATTAAAAATTTTGCATCCCACCCATGGCGGCCGGGATTGGTGCTCAACATTACAAGCGGGGTTGCTCACGGATTTAGAGATATGTTGGAACCATGACTACAAGAAAATCCAATACCACGCCGAAAAAGCCCCTTTCAGGTTTTGAACATGTTTAAAGAATTAATCAAAACAATCAAGAGATTCCCCACAATTACTTTATTCATCTGTGGCCTCCATTCAATGCAAAAGATGCACAACCGCAAATTTTTAATACTTTATTTATTTTTAAGGGAAACTTTCTAAGTCTGAACCTCTAAAACTACCGCATCAATTCAAAGTTCAACCAAGACATTGAGTTCTATTCAAAAAGTAATTGTAGGTTATGTGAGGTCCACATGCTTATGAAGTTCACTTCAATAGGCAAGCTGCTCTTAGAGAGGCTGGTACCTGATATGCATACTCTAGGTATCGAACTCCAACCCCCCAAATCTGTAACCTCAGTACATATTGCATATTGACATTCTCTTTGTGTTTGGAGGACATATGAGTCTAATAAAATTATTTTTTTAAACACTTCTATCACTTTCGTGATATTCATGCCCTCTAAATCAGAATTTTATATATATATATATATATATATGTAGTGTATGTGTAAAGTCTATATTCACGATATTTCTCGAGAATTAATCGTCAATCAGGGAGGTACGCCTTTTCTTCTCTGCTTTCACATCCCCACAAACCACCTGCCCTCTCTCTAACGATATCCATTTTGGCAAGAGTTTTTCTGCGATGCGGTTGTTGACACGCTACCTTTCAAACCATTAATAAAAACACGGAAAAGGACTAGAGACAAATACCGTAGGCATCCGCATCACATCTCAGCACAACACTCCTAATACTCCTAATGGTGTTCATGCAAATCCACACACACGGCAAAGCGCCCCCACATAAAGTAACAGCCGGTCGAGAGAGAGAGAATGTCCAAGGCGTCAACATGCACTACAAGACATTCACAAGAAAACACCCATATTAATTGAACTGCAAAACTGTGCACAAGACAACATCAGAAAACTGAATCGTAGAGTTTGAGTTTTAGTTGGCGTGTTTAGCTGATGATTCTTTGCATCGATCGACCGGATACTTCAAGGCGTTGAGCTCCAGCTTCCGAAGAGCAGCACGGCCAAGATCGACGGCGCAAATGTCAGCAAGCCTCACCAGATAAAGCAAAACATCAGATAGCTCCTCACCCAAGTGTTGTTTCTCCTCTTCCTTCCAATCTGTAAGGCCCTTTGGCACTTCACCCTTCCATTGAAATATCTCTGATAATTCACCTACCTCCCCCACCTATTTTACATAATATCCCACTAGCCAAGATTATACATAATGAAGAAAGAGAAAATATCACTCTCAATTCTTTCTTGCGGGCTTTCTAACAGCGATTCACTTTGTGTGATATTACAAAAGAACAAAAGGTTTAGAGAGAGAGAGAGAGAGAGGAAATTCAACCCTAAAAGGTACGAATCCAACTTGGTTTTTAGTCCTTGTTCACAGCTTCTTGCAGAAGAAAACTAGATATGAATAATGTTCGAAAAGAAACCGTATTAAGATAAACAAGAAGATGGAGTTGTTATTAAACAAAGCAAGTTATCACAGAATCAATAAAGATATTTCTGGCCCAAATGATAAACAGATGAAACAAAAACTAAAACCCGCAAAAAGGATGGAGAAAGAAGCGACTTTTTCTTGATGAAAAGAGAAACCAAGAACCAGAAAAACATGGAGAATAATCAACGAGCAAAAGATTACCCAGATATTTTTAGATGGTATATTCTGTGTGAGAGAGAGAGTCACCAGGGCGAGGAGAAGGTTGCGGGGACTATGGAACTGGTCCCAGTCTCTTTCTTTGGCAAACTCGGCCATCTTCTTCTTGAGTTCTTCAAGGGTAACACTCTTGCAGGACTCCCCGTTCTCTTGGCTGTCGTCTTCAATCTCCACACGGTCCATCTCTCTCTCTCTCTCTCTCTCTCTCTCTCTCTCTCTCTCTCGGTGAAGAAGACGTTATATGGGGAGACGGGGGGCTGTCATGGGGATGGTGTTTCCCTGGCGGGGCGGAACCGCATCTTATAGACATGGCAACGGGGTGGGTAGGCGACCGGTATACCTGTACACGCCTCTAACCCGAACCTTAACAGGGCATGGGTACAACGCAGAAAAGGATATATATATATATACATCAATAGAGAGACACACTAATATATACTAATATCTTAAATATTAGCAAATTAAAAAAATCTCAACCACCTATTCTTTTGAAGTAGATTTTATTCAAATGATCATTTTGCTTTTTAAATTTAAATCTCAACCGTAAGTACAAATATATATCGAGAGAAAGAGAGAGGTATTAATATATGGTAGTACCCCAAGTACGAGTAAATTCAAACAAATCTTAAATTTGAAAAGAAAAAGTGATCATGTGAATAAATATACTTACAAAAATACATATATATATATATATATTTATTTTATAAATTTAAATCTCAACCGTTCAAGATTTATTTGGATTTATTAACACTTAAAGACACTAGCATATATAGACTCTATGGATATAAATTGACGTATATTGCTTATTTTATTGATGATATGAGTTCTTATATATTGGTTATTTGAGCTTTATGTATAGACATGGAGTCTTTATGCCACTGATGTATGGAGATTAGTTATCTTATTGATCTATATAGTTTCTTATATATTGGTTATTTCAGTTTTATGTATAAAGATGGATTTTGGGTGTTAGATCTATAGAAATGAATTGATGTAGGTGTGGTTAGTGGATGCATATAGAAGTTCTTATATGTGGCTATTTCTTGTGTATACATACTCATATGTATCAGCTACCGATAAAGGCTCTTGTATATGTTACGAAAAAAATATATATCAAATGTTGATAGAAATGTGCAAAATTGAAACCTTCATTTAGCAGTTAATTTGTGTATATTTCCATATTAAAGCTTAAGGTTTAGGCTGGGACATATAAACCACGAATAAATTGTGGATTACAACACAAAGATTCACCCTTAAGCTATAGAGTTTTTCTTTTGTTCATTTTTCAACCTTGAGAGCCTCTTCTCACGCTCGATGGAGATTCATCACTGGCAATGCTTAGTCTTAGAAAGAAGGTCATACTTCTCTAGTTATCCATTGAGTTATTTGGAAACTTTTGTTTTTTTACCAAAAGACTTGAAAAAGAAAGTTAAAGGGGACTTCATAGAGGAGCATATAATTAAAGAACAATGAAAATGTTGAACATGAGATCTTTCAAAGTGAAAATAAAAAATCTTATAATATATTATAACAAACAAGAATATAACACCAACAAAAAACAATCACCTTATAAAAACACTAACAAGTGGAACACTTCAACTTTGTTTTTCGTCATGTGAACACTAAACCAAAACCATCTACAAATACACAATGACCCTTTTTTATAGGCAAAATCATTGCATTTATCACCCCCTACCCTTTCACCTTCACTAGATGAGAGGAAACGATCATCTCTCTCTAAGCCTGCTCCTTGGAAGAAGAGGTAAAGAGAGGAAGAGAATGGAGAGAAAGGGAGATTGTAGGGAGTTAATTGGTTCAGATTTGAATGACAACTTCCCCCCTCTCTCTGAGTTATTTTGAAATTTTGAAAGATGGTTTCTCCTACTTAATGAAAGAGAACTCTTAAAATTTACATTCTTCTATGTATGTGCTTATAGTAGGAAACCATTGTCCACATATACTCTATTGTGTGTAAATTGACAATTTACTTGTTAAATTGAGGTAGTTACCTTATGGTAACTTGCTTAATGAGACAAATTAATGATTTGAATTAAATTTTGGTGTTAAGCAAATCAATTGATGAAATTTTGATGGAAGAATATCCGTATATCAATACCAAAGTTCCAGATTTTCATGCCAACAACGTTGAAATTTCTTTTAATTATGCAAGCTAGATGTATGCCTTAATCATTAATCATTGTACTTAATGTGTGGAATTAGTATCATGAATTGATGAATAAAAACCATGAAAGCATATCCTTTGCATACAATGCTAGGTTTAGGAGGAATGGGTCACTCTAATAGGCTACCACATGAACATACAAGAAAATATCTCGAAAACAGGAAAAAAAAGATTGAGAGAAGAAAAAAAGAAACTAAAGGTTGTAAAGCCTTCTACGAGAAGTGGGTAGACCCTATAGCACACAATCATGGATCCATATTGATCTTACTACTAATTTATGTAATGTGGCTGATTGTGGTTGGGTTAGAGGGCCCAACCCAATAGTTTCATGGCTCTTGTGTACACATAAAGTGCTTTTATTGCAAGACTAACAATGTAGCACAACGATATCTATAACCAAAAGCATATATATGGCTGTAATGAAAAATACGATCGACTTTATGTGCTTTGGGGCAGTGGTGGATCTAGAAATTAGTGTTGGGTGGGGCGAATAGCTCATGAAACTGTTTAAGGTGGGGATGAACTTTGTGTTATAGACATGGATTCAACTGCTTTCTATAGTTTTTATAATTGCACTTCAAATTTTGGGTGGGACGGCCACCACACCTCCGCTCTATATAGATCCATTACTACTTTGGGAGTGATCACCCACGATGAAACAAAACACAATTAATTCTCCGGATAAACTACAAATTTTTCCAAAGATTTTGACCCAAGATTGATTTAGAACTTGACTTAGTAATACTCTCGATATTAAAATTTAGCTTAAAAATGCCTCAATAAGCAAAAATTAATATATGTTATACCCTTTTCTTAAAATTGTGATTATGGTAGAGGACCATACTTTTAGTTTTCTCCACTTTAAGTAGTTATATAGTCACAGAAGTATTTCTTCACATATGCAAATGATCAATAGCTCACCTAGCTAGGGGGTCTAGTTATAAGTTGAAGCTCATGAATTTGATACCTAGGGTACGGCGACCATTGCATCTTCCCTTTGTTATATCTACTACGACTCTATTATTGGTTCATCTAGCTAGATGCGTGAACAGGTCTTCTCGTTTTAATATTAGCGAAGGGACATCCAGACTACATGATAGATTCTCTCTCTCTCTCTCTCTCTCTCTCTCTCTCTCTCTCTCTCTCTCTCTCTCTCTCTCCGTTCTGATTGACTGGTTAAGTTTAAACAGTTAGTATGCAGCTAAACAGAACCATGAGTCAAGTTACTATTGGCATGGACATACTACCAGAGCCCACCAAGAGCTTATTTTTACTACTTGCAAACTACAACAACAACAACTAAGCCTTTTCCCATACTAGATGGGGTCGGCTACATGGATTCTTTGTTTCCACATATCCCTATCGCGTGCCATGTTAGCAGTTAACTCCCAATAAACTAGATCATTCTTTATTGTTTCTTTCCAACACTTTTGTGGTCGTCCTCTACCTCTTTTAATACTTTCCAAATTTAGTTTTTCTAACCTTCTTAAAGGTTCTTCTTTTGATCTTCTTTCTATATGTCCAAACCATCTTAAACGATGTTCTCTCATTTTATCCTCTATTGGTGCCACTCCTAATTTATTTCTAATAACCTCATTATGTATACGGTCTTTTCTTGTATGGCCACTCATCCATCTCAACATCTTCATTTCTGTCACAGACATCTTTTGTACATGTTGATGATTAACTGCCCAACACTCAGAACCATAAAACATGGCAGGCCTAATTGCTGCTCTATAATATTTACCTTTTAATTTTAATGGTATCTTCTTATCACAAAGAATACCTTATGCTCCTCTTCATTTTAACCAACCAGCATTAATTCTATGTGTAACATCTCCATCAATTCTTCCATCACTTTGAAAAATTGACCCTAGGTATTTAAAACTTTCCTTTTGGGGAATGCAATCTGTGCCAATTTTAATTTCTATGTCCTCTGAAGTAGCCAAATGATCAAACTTACATTCCATATATTCTGTCTTTGTTCTACTAAGTCGGAGGCCTTTGTTTTCTAATGTTTCTCTCCATAGTTCCAATTTTCTATTAACTTTTTCCTTAGACTCCTCCACTAATACAATGTCATCTGCAAATAACATACACCAAGGTACTTCATCTTGAATATGTTTTGTTAACTCATCCATCACCATTATAAATAAGTATAGACTTAAAGTTGATCCTTGATGTAACCCAATATTAACTTCAAAGAAGTCTGTCGTTCCTTCATGAGTCCTCACACATGTTTTTGCACCATCATACATGTCTCTTATAAGATTAATATATGTCAATGGGATACCTCTTTTTTCCAAAGTTCTCCAAAGAACCTCCCTCGGTACCCTATCATAAGCTTTTTCTAGATCAATAAATATCATGTGAAGGTCTTTCTTTTTTGCTCTAAAATGTTCCATAAGACGTCTCAGAAGGTGAATCGCTTCAATAGTAGATCTACCTGGCATAAATCCAAATTGGTTCTCTGTTGTACTTGATACTTGTCTTAACCTACGTTCGATAATTCTTTCCCATAATTTCATAGTATGACTCATTAACTTGATACCTCGATAATTCACACAATTTTGAATGTCTCCCTTGTTCTTATATACGGGTATAAGTGTACTTGCTCTCCATTCCTCGGGCATCTTTTGGTTTTTCCATATTTCATTAAATAGTCTTGTGAGCCAAGTGATTCCTATTTCTCCTAGTATTTTCCAAACTTCTATAGGAATATTATCTGGTCCTACCGATTTACCACTCTTCATATGTTTAAGAGCCTCTTTGACTTCATTCTTTTGAATACGTCGGTAGAAATTGTGGTTTATATACTTTTCTGACTTGCTAAATCTCCTAAACTAATACTAACATCTTTATTTTCATTAAAAAGATTATAAAAATAGTTTTTCCATCTATTTCTTATATCATCATTTGCCACTAGAATTTTTTCATCCTCGTCTTTTATGCATCTAACAAAATTTAGATCTTTAGTTTTCTTATCTCTAGCCCTAGCTATCCTAAAAATATCTCTTTCACCCTCTTTTGAGTTGAGTTTTTTATATAAGTCCTCCCAAATCTTAGCTTTTGCTTCACTAACGGCCTTTTTTGCTTCCTTCTTTGCTTTTTTATAAGCTTCTAAAGTTTCACTAGTTTTCTTAGCGTAATGTAATTTGTAACATGCCCTCTTTGCCTTGATTTTATTTTGTACTATTTCACTCCACCACCAAGCTTCTTTTTGTGCCGGTACACCTCCCTTAGATACCCCTAACACATCTTTCACCACTTTCCTAATATGTATAGCCATATTGTTCCACATATCACACGGTGTACCAACATAATTCCAAACATCTCCTTGAAGGACTTTCTGTTTAAATATACCTTCTTTCTCGCTTTTGAGGTTCCACCATTTAGTCCGAATAGCTCGATGCACTCTTTTCTTCTTTGTCCATTTTTTTATTTGTAAATCCATAACTAAAAGTCGATGTTGGGTGGTTAAGCTTTCTCCTGGAATTACCTTACAATCTTTACAACACGCTCTATCTTTTTTTCTACAAATAAAGTAATCAATTTGTGTGTGTGATAAGCCACTCTTATAAGTAATTAAATGTTCATCTCGTTTTTTGAAGATTGTATTGACTATAAAGAGATCAAATGATATAGCAAAATTTAAAATCTCCCTACCTTCCTCGTTTATATCCCCATAACCAAAGTTTCCATGAATCCCTTGATATCCTAATGTCTCTTTACCGACATGTCCATTTAAATCTCCTCCTAAACAAATCATCTCCCTTTGTGGAATCTTTTGAAACACCTTATCTAACTCTTCCCAAAAAACTGTCTTTATACTATCTTCTAGTCCTACTTGGGGTGCGTAAGCACAAACTATATTCAAAACCTCTGCTCCTAACACTAATTTCAATGTCATGATTCGGTCACCATATCGTTGTATGTCTACTACACTCTCCTTTAAATCTTTATTTATGATAATACCAACTCCGTTTCGGGCCTTTTCTTTACCTGAGTACCATAATTTAAAACCTGTATCCTCTATCTCCTTTGCTTTTTCTCCAACCCATTTTGTCTCTTGTAAACATAGAATATGAATCTTTCTCCGAATCATAGTATCTACCACCTCCATTAGCTTATCCGATAATGTTCCGATATTCCAAGAACCAATACGAATCTTATTATCTAGGACTAGCTTCCTTACCCCCCGCATCCGTCCATAATCAAAATGCGGAGACCCTCTCTGAAATTTTTTTACTACATTCGGGCGGCAATGTAGTGGGACTAACTTCTTTACCCACACCCATCCATGATGTGGGAACCCTCTTTGCAATTGATTCACTACATTCGGGCGAAAATGTAGTGGCCCTTGCTTACTTCTTACTGCATTCGGGCTCTGCAGCACGTCGCTAGGTGGGGACGCCCCAAAGCAATGCTCATAATTTTTGTAATCCATGTTGTAGAAATCCGACGAAGTTTTACGCTGGCTGTCGGAAGCCTAACACAACCCTCCTCCTTTATCCGGGCTTGGGACCGGCAATGCAAGGGTGATCCCTTACATGGGCGGAGTTATTTTTACTACTTGCAAACTGTAGTAACAAAATCAAAACTTCTAGCCGCAATGGGGCTCAAATCCCTGGGTTTTAACCTCACAAATCTATCTTGGTATATGACGTTTAGCTCGGTCCTAGAGTGTAGGTGAATCACAATCTGGAAGATCAAACACTCTCGGAAATGATAGATTCATATGTTCAAGTATCTGAGTATCTGATCACAGGTTCTTGAAAGCAGACTCGTGGGTCGGTCCCTTCGGAGTGAACCTTGCCAACAGAGCCTTGTTCCAACAGTGCTCTTCGTCGATGAAGTAGAATTTCTCGTTGGCCTTGAAAGTGACGAATGGCCTTTGGCTGTTTGGTGGTTTGACATCAATAAACCTTATTGTCTTGGGGATGTAGGTCGCCAGCCATGACATCATCTCAACCTCAAATGTATCTGAACCAGGCACCCATCTGAGCTTGTGAACGTAAGGGCTCACAAACCAGTGAAGAGACGTTGTGGTAGAAGCACTGAGAAATATGACCGACGAAGCAACAGCACCCTTGATTATCACATTCATCCCGGGTGCAGTTAAGAAAGTTATCACAGGACCCAGAGACACTGACTGGCAGCATGTAGAGAGAGAGAGGAGTTTCACTTTCTTGATCGTCGAAGAGATGGGTCCATAATAAACAACACCAGCTTCTTTTTCATCTTCATCAGCGTTTCGTTGTCGGGGTCTATCATTCTCTGTTACCCTGGCGGATGTTGAAGCTTGAGAGGCCCATCTCTTGCAAAAATTCATCATAGGTCCACAATTCTTAGGATCCTGTGACAAGGATGGTTTATTGATGGAGCACCCATTCCATAATCCAGGGTCAACCCTACTGTAGCCTGAAACCAAAATGAATAAAAGATGTAATCCAACAGAATGTGAATCCAGTCTACCTTGGACTGATTACTGATGCGTCAGTATTAAACAGAACAAATATCACATGGATACAAATAAAGATGCAAGCGCTTTCAGTAATCACAGTCCGTTGTCTTGAATATCCTCCAGATTCAGCCGCTGGCACACCATGCATGTAATGAATGTACATATATTTGTCAAAAACATCTAGTTTTTCTTTGAGAAAATATATCAAACATATGGATCACAATGGAGGCACGGTTTGAAAATATGGTTAAGAAAGTAAGGAAAATTTTCACAAACTAAAGATACTTGGAGAGATAGAGAACTCATAAATGACAAACTAAGGACACCATATTACTAATACCCTCAGACCAAATCTGTTATAAACTGAAACACAACATTAGCAACAAGAATGACAATAAACACCACCATCAACAACTAAGCCTTTTCTCATACTATATAGGGCTGGGTACATGGATTCTTTGTCTCCATAAAGCTCGATCATGTGTCATGCTAACTATTAACTCAACATAAGCTAAATCATGTTTTATTGTTTCCTTCCAACACTTTTGTATCTTTGTCTAAGTCTTTTAATATTTTCACAATATAGTTTCTTATAGTCTTAGTTGGACTTTCATCGGTCGTCTTTCTACGTGTCCAAACCATCTTAAATGATTTTCTCATTTTGTCGTATATAGGTGTCACCCTGAATTTGTTTCTAATAACCTCATTACGTACAAGATCTTTCCTTTTGTAACCACTCATCTCAACATCTTAATTTCTATTACGAATGATTTTTATATTGTTGATGATTAACTATCCAACACTCATAACCATAAAGCATAATGGGTCTAATTGCTACTCAATAATATTTACCTTCCAACTTTCATGATATCTCCTTGTCACGTAAAATACACGATACACCTCTTCATTTTAACCAATATTTATTAATTTTATATGTAATATCCCCATCAATTTTTTCATCACCCTAAAAGGTTGATCGTAGATGTAATCCAACATTAACCTCAAAGAAAATTGATCGTATGCCATAGCAAAATTCAAAAATTTCTTACCTTCCTCATTTAAATCTCCAAACTCATTGTTACTATAAATGCTTTGATATCCTAATGTCTCTTTACCGACATATCCATTTAGATCTCCTAAAGAAATCATCTCTCATTGTAGAATATTTTGCATTACATTATTTAACTCCTCCTAAAATGTCTTCTTTATATTATCTTCTGGTCCTACTTGAGGTGCATCAACACAAACTATATTTAAAACCTGTATTCCTAATACTAATTTCACCATTATAATTCAGTCCTCGTGCCATTGTAGGTCTACTACACTATCTTTTAAATCTTTATTTACAATAATACTAACTCCATTTCAAGCCTTTTCTTTTTCTAAGTACCATAATTTAAAACTTATATTCTCAATCTCTTTTTTTTTTCCTCCAACCCACTTTGTCGCTTGTAAACATAGAATATGAATCTTTCTCCCAATCATATTATCTACCACCTCCATTAGCTTGTCAACCAATGTTTTGATATTCTAATACCAATACGAATCTTATTATCTAGAACTATCTTCTTTAATCTCTATATTCGTTCATGCTGAAAATGCGGAGACCCTCTATGCAATTTGTTCACTACATTCAAGCGGTAATGTAGAGGGACTATCTTCTTTACCAATAAAAATATTCACTATATCCAAGAGGTCTTCCTTACATTTCATTGGATTCTGGTTTCGTTGTGCGTCACTAAGAAGGAACACCCCAACACAATGTTTATAATGTTTAAAATTCATAGTAGATAAATCTGACAAGTTTTAAAGAGTGATGCACAACGAAAGCGGAGTTAGCAACCCTCCTCTCTTGTTCGGGGTCGGAAGCCTAACACAACCCTCCTCTCTTATTCGGAGTTGGGGCCTACCATAATGCCTTACATAAGCGGAGTTAGCAACATGAATGACATATTTTAAAATTTAAAGTTACAAACCACTACCATGTGTTGGACACGTGGAAAGGCAACCAACAAAAGCTCCGATAAGGTGTCAAAAAGTCAATGGTGAGCATGTTAGAAAAAAGAGAGTAAGACTATGAAAGTGTTCGAAAGAAATAATAAAGAATGATTTAGCTTCTATTGAGTCAACTGTAAGCATAACACTAACACAGGATCAAACTCAATGAAAACAAATAATCCATGTAGCATGAGCCATTGTAAACCACTACCATGAGTTGTTCTCTCAAAAGGAAAAAAAGAAACTCAAGGATGATACACACCTAGAATGATTTCAACAGACATGACAAACAATAAGTGTTTTCTATTTAAAAGGTCTCCTTTTCTAAATTTTAAAAATGGTTGCTAGGAACTTTGACTAGGCCACCATAACTTGCAACAATTCCAAACTCATGTAATTAGGCCATCCTCATGTCGCATTAGGTTCCAAGCAAACACAACACAACATGGCTTTTTCTCGTGTGACCTTTTACCTACACCAACACAACAGGAAGTGGCCTAAACCCTTACATGGACATGGTTTTTCAACGTCGTGTCAAGTTTTTGTGTCTATGTAAGAAATTGCTACCCTTATAGCAAAAACCAGATCCAACCTATATTATATCCAAACTATGCCCCAACCCAAAGCGAACCCATATCAGATCTTATGTATCCAAAACCAAATATAAGCGATACCAATCCTTATCCAAAGCTGAAACGTGCAATCCAACATAAGTCTGACCCGATTTGGTTCAGATCCGAAACTAAACACCTTTTCTAGAATTACGATAGAACCTAAGTCAAATAAGTAACTAATATATAACGAATCTCACCTTGACCCATATCTGGCGGCAGCCTAGCTCCATCTCAAAAGTTCAAGTTCAGGCTCTTGCTCGGAATTCAGCAATTAAGCAGGCCTCTTCATCACCATTATTGAGCACAGAAAGGCATTCGTTCAGCTTTTTGAGGTTAACCCTCACTCACAGGAGCGCGAAGATCTCCAAATCAATCAGGGAAGGTCACAGAGAATATTTTGTGGTACTCTCTTGATTCTAAATCTTGTAATTCCAATTTGTTATTATTAGTTCATAAAATCAAAAGCCTCAAATTTACTTCTGAAAGAACAAAAGTTTATTTATTTTGGAGTCAGAAGTAGGCTTGATGTCTGTAAGAATGTCCAGCGGCGTCTTCAATGTAAGTCGAGAAAATCAGTCCTTCGCTGAGTACAGTCCACTTGGTAAAGTGAAAAGGCTTCAAGGATGAATACACGAATACTGTATCAACTGAATTGAGAAACTCGAGAGATTCACTTCACTAAACATGCCAAAGGCATAAGAGAAAATACAGGTTTATTGACCCGATCTGTTACACAAAGAAGACATCGAGGGGCAACTGCTGCAGTACTAGCCGTTGCCCCTCCTTGCTGTCTTCTTCAACGGCTAGTAATGCAGCCTTTGCCAACAGGATGAAACAAACCCAAAAGGAAAATCAAAAAATAAAATACATGATTTCTAATTAAAAATACAAAAGAAGAAATTATAAAAAAAAACAATTATGAAAATGCACTTGAACTACATTCTAACACTCCCTTTAAACTTTTGAGAAAACAAAGAGTTTGCCCATAAGAAAATTCAATCTTGGCAATGGAAGTGACTTGGTGCAGGCATCCACTAATTGATATTGAGAGGAAACATATTCCAATCCAGATTTCCATGTAGATACTCTTTAAAAACATAATGGCAATCCATTGCAATGTGTTTAGTCCTCTGGTGAAGGGTATTATTATTGGCTATGTAGATTACACTTTTGTTGTCACCCAGCATAATAGAAACCCTATTGACAATTACTCCAAGATCTTCAAGAGGCCTTCTTATCCATTATATCAACTGTCTAGCGGTAGCCAACACAGTATTCTGCTTCAGTAGATAACAATGATACTTTTTGTTGCTTCTCATACCACTATCAAATAAGAGATTCACTTAGGAATACACAAAAATCTGGTGGAGGAATCTGTCATTGACATCACTGACTCAATAGGCATCAGTAATTAATTAAATCAAAAGTAGAAGAAGGAGATAAAAATACTCCCTTCTCAGATAGTGTGCTTCACATATTTTACAATCATCATCACAACCCTCATATAGACTGAAGTGAGGGCATGCTGTAATTGACTTAGTATACACTGCGTGAGCAATGTCTAGTCAAGTGATTGGAGGATATGTTAAGGCACCCATCATCCATCTATAAGGCATGTGGCTCTCGAGTGGTTCACCATGTGTGAGTTTCATTTTCTTATTCACAACAGGAATGTCTACTCTTTTCTCATCCATGAGCCCAAACAGTTTCACCGCATCACCAAGAAACTTTGAGACAAAAAAAATCCTTTATCGTTATTTGCTATCTCAATATCCAGAAAGTATTTCAAGATCCCCATATCTTCCATTTCAAACATTTTGCTAAGACTATCTTGTTCAATTCTCTCTTTGTCATCACATAATCATATCATCAATATGCAAAAGCAAAACAACAATTCTTACATCTGGAGTGTCATTATGACAGGTACAAAAATCATTATTAGTCATATATCTACTAAACATATAAAGCAGTCTTTGAAACCTGCTTTAATCCATAAAGAGTTTTCTCAAGTGAAGAACACTCCCCGTAGAAAATTCCAATCTAGGTGGTGGTTCCATATAAACTTCTTTATTTTCACCCCATTCAGAAAGACATTTTCACATCCATTTAAAAAATATCCCAACATCTCATGGAACTAATTGCAATAAGTGTCATAACCATGGTTATACGAGCTACAGGGGCAAGTGCTCTTCATAATCAATGCCATTGTTAGATATAAGAGCAAAAGTAAGAATGACATATAATCTGGCTGAGTTTGAGCTTTAAATGAGATTAAATTGCTCAGATTATTAATCAACTTATTCATAACTAATTCAAGCTTAAGCTTTAGCCGCTTCACTCGATTCTTTTTATGCATTATAATATGGAAGTTTCAGTTTTCTTTCTTGATGAATAAAATATTCAAAAGGGACTTATATTCTATCCCCCAAAAGAACCAGATACTTGAACTGGGCTCACACATAGGCTAGATCCGAGTCAAATTAAGCAAACATGAGCTTGCACTTTAATTTGCATAACTTATAGTTTTAAATATAGTTTCCTTTTGCAAAGTGAAATTCTTACACATTTAGTTTTTTTAACATAATTTTCTAATGAAGGTAAAGTTCTTGATCTATTGAAGACATGTACACTAACCTAAGTAACTTGGTTACCATATCCCTCTAACATGCATACACATTAATTTTCAACCCAACAACGCAAAATGGAACATAGCTCACCTTGTTAGGGGGATGATTTGCAAGTTGAAGGTCATGATCTCGTTAATCAGGGACATTTGGCAGCCTATAAGTTATCGAGAACTTGATAAATGCACATACCCATTTATACCTTAAAGATCTCAACTGTTAGATGGTTGAGATCAACGATTGAGTTTTGAATTTAAAAAAGACTTTTTGTAGGATATATTTAATGTACGGTTAATGTAAGTTCGAGCATGTTCTCAACTTTTAGTTTTAAAATCTCAACTTTTGATATGAATGATCAAACGATTGAAAGTTTTAAGTAGATTTGGACAAGAATGAGTGCGTGCATGGCATATCTCCAACATATCATCCTCCATATTCCCTTCAAATTGGGGTCCGGATCCAGTTCCATGTATTGAAAACAAGGCTAGTGCTCGGTCAAGGTCCATTGCTCCAAGAGCGTGACGTACGGATCATGCTCGAACCGGATCTGAACCGAACGTGACCTGATCCTAGTCCTAGTTGATATTGAACAGTCTTGAGAGTTGAGGGGAGACTAGGAAGTCGGATTCAGATTGCGCTCCACTTCTTCCCCTTCTTCGTAGGCTTATTTGCTTACTCACTCTCCTTTCATTGCTGATTCCTTGAGTTTTCGTGATCGAAGATTGGATTATACTCGATCTTGATTGGATTATCAGGTAATCATCAGCGGCAGAAGCAGCAGCATCTTATTATTATTGTTATTATTATATTCAGCGTTTCCCTCATGTGGATGTTGTGAGATTTCGTCTTCTCCCTCGGGAGATGTTGATTACTGAAAATTTGGAGTCTTGGGGGGTTACTGGATCTAAATATAAGGTGAAAATTGGAGTTTTGTGGGATTCATCTTCTTCTTTTTTTGTTGACATGTTTTTCTTCTTTTGTTGTTGAATCGACTCGTTGAAATTAGGGAAAATCTGCAAGCTGAGTTTTGGGTGCATGATTTTTTCTTCAGCTACGAAGGTTCATTAATACTTTCAGTGATTTTGTGGCGTAAGTTGATGTTATAGCAAATTTTGCTTCTCTGGTTGCTTGTTAATTCGGTTTATTCGTTTCTCCAGTTCGAATATTGGGGCAAGAATGGCGGGTGCAGATGACGATTCTCCGATTTTGAACGCTGAGAATCTGCAGAGCAATATGAAAGTGATTTACTACAGGTTAATTCGTGATCACCTGCCTTCTTTTGGTTTAATGATGTTCCCCATTTAGGCTTTAGTTCTAATTCATCAAGAGCAAACACAGTAGGAGACCGATTCATATATTCTTTATTGGCCTATCTGTCGTACATATAGAATCTGGTGCTGTTAGACTTACATGAATGCAGCCTCTGATGAAAAAGTCGGTGCTTCTAGGAAGTTTCTTGTGGGGGAGTTTCCTTCGACATACTGTTTAGTAGATAAGGATTCCTCAGGTCGAATTTTCACAAATTATAGAATTAGAACCTATTTGGATATGTTTCACTTTCTTTTCGTGAGTTGTGTAATTTTTTTTTCTGCTGGGAACTATTATCACTAAAGTGTTTCTGCTACATTGGTCATGTTAGAGATGAGTTTCAGTTTTTTGACTTTTAAAATGTAATACTGGCTTATGTTTGCTTTCCCTTCTGCAGCCGTACATTTTTGTCAATTATTGGTGGTGTGGTTGCTGGAATTTTGGGATTCACTGGCATGATGGGCTTTGTCTTCTATTTCCTGTTAATGGCTGTAACTTCTCTGGGAATTGTAGTGAAGGCAAAGTTTTCTGTTAATGACTATTTTGACTCTTGGAACCGGGTTCTACTCGATGGCCTTTTTGGTGGGCTAATGGTATGATGCTATTACCATCTCCTTCACTTTTATATTTACTGTAGATATTCCCCTTGGTCTTAATATGTACACAAGCTAGAAGCCTAGAACTACATGTATGCAAATGAATCGCAAGGGCTGCTTGGCCTTTCTGGACCATAGAAAATTCAGAGGAAGAGAATACTACGTGCTATTTGAGAAATGGTGAAAAGGTAGGTTAGCAAAGGAGTACCCGTGGAACCTTCAAATGCCTTCTAATAATTCCCATACTAAGATAGTAAGCTCTGCTTAATCTCAAGATTAACAATATCAATAGGCATCAATACTGACCGGCTATGTCACACAGACACTTCTAAGGGGTGGAGTGTCGACCTCGACACTGGTGCGACAACGACACCGTGTCGGTGCGGCATGGCCAAAAAAAAATTGCAATTTTTTTTTTGTAACTCACGGATAAATTGGTCCAGATAATGAAGATTGATTTGTGTATTATGATGAAATTAGTAGTTGTTTACCATTTATATGTTTTGCTTTAATATAAAGTTGTGTACTTGCTATTGTAGGTGTATACAATATTAGCTTGAATGATTTTGGGTGCGGACAATTGGTTTCTTATTACTCAATCTGATTGGATTCTTGACTCTATACTGTATGCCTTTGCACAGAATAATCTTTGTCACCAAATACATTTAAAGACCAGGAACATTGGTGGATCAATAGAACAGAAGGGTATGACATCACTAGTGGATCCTAGCACAAATACTAGTATATGCTATATCCTACAAAAGATCTCAAAACTCTTTGAATCCATAACTTGGATATTTTGAAGCTCGTAAAATCATTCTAAGTTTCAGATCATTATGAGAGAACTTGCTAATTGATACCTACGTGCACCCAAAATTAGCAAATACTAGTTGTATTATGATTGATTTATGTAGCTTGAATATTATATATAATATATAATATTATATACCCTAGTCGTGTCGCCGCACCCAAAATTTTTGAAATTTGCCGTATCCCACACCCGCACCCGTGTGACATAGCTGACTGGAGACTTGCAGTTCACTTTTTAGAAGGAACTGCTTATGAAAATGTTTTGTGGTAGTTGACGTTGATTCTTTCTCCTCTTGTGTCCAATCTAAGCAATCCTCTGAGTATTTATTTGACTTCCATTCACTTCTTGTGCATAACTCTTTATTCTTCAATCTATTTTTCGAATCCTTCTTTGATGATGCAGAAGTGGCAGGTGTTATAAAAATGTCTCTTAACCCTCCTTGATCATTATGGAGTCATTTTTACTAATATACTACTGAATATATTATTTCCAGTTGATGAAATAAAATATATGGGATTAAGGAGCAAAAGCCAGGTGGTTAATAGCTAATAGGTCAAAAGATTTAGTTCATCGATCAGTCAAAATGTTTGAAGACTAAAGTGGCTAGACAAAGGTAGTACGGAACAGGTTCAACTGTATTCGCAGACCTATTGATGGATGAAGCATACAACAATAACAACTAAACCTTTTCCCATACTAGACGAGGTCAGCTACATGGATTCTTTGTTTCCATATAGCCCTATCATGTGTCATGTTAGCAGTTAACTCAACATAAGCTAGATAATTCTTTATTGTTTCTTTTCAACACTTTTATGGTCGTCCTGAACCTCTTTTAATACTTTCATAATATAGTTTTTCATACCTTCTTACATGCGCTTCTTTTGATCTTCTTTATTTATATCCAAACTATCTTAAACGATATTCTCTCATTTTATCATTTATTGATACTATTCTCAATTTGTTTCTAATAACCTCATTATGTATACGGTCTTTCCTTGTATGACCACTCATCAATCTCAACATCTTCATTTATGTCACGGACATCTTTTGTACATGTTGATGATTATCTGCCCAACACTCATAACCATAAAACATGGCAGGTATAATTGTTGCCGTATAATATTTATCTTTTAACTTTAATGGTATCTTCTTGTCACAAAAAATACATGATGCTCCTCTCCATTTTAACCAACCTACATTAATTTTATGCGTAAAATCTCCGTCAATTCTTCTATCACTCTCAAAAATTGACCCTAGGTATTTAAAACTTTCTTTTTGGAGATGCAATGTGTGTCAATTTTAATTTTTATATCCTCTGAAGCAACCAAATGATCAATCTTAAATTCCATATATTCTGTCTTTGTTCTACTACGTTGAAAACCTTTACTTTTTAATGTTTCTCTCCATAGTTTTAATTTTTTATTAACTTTTTCCTTAGACTCCTCCACTAACACAATGTCATATGCAAATAACATACACTAAGGTACTTCATCTTGAATATGTTTTGTTAACTCATCAATCATCGTTATAAATAAGTATGGACTTAAAGTTGATCTTTGATGTAACCCAATATTAACTTCAAAGAAGTTTATCATTCCTTCACGAGTCTTCACACATGTTTTTGCATCATCGTACATGTCTCTTATAAGGTTTATATATGTCAATGGGATACCTCTTTTTTTCAAAGTTCTCCAAAGAACATCCCTTGGTAAGTTTTTCTAGATCAATAAATATCATGTGAAGGTCTTTCTTTTTTGCTCTAAAATATTCCATAAGATATCTCAAAAGGTGAATCGCTTAAATAATAGATCTACCTGGCATGAATCAAAATTGGTTCTCTGTTGTACACGAAACTTGTCTTAACCTACGTTCGATAATTCTTTCGATACCCTGATAATTGGAACAATTATGAATGTCTCACACATTCTTGTATATAGGTATAAGTGTACTCGCTCTCCATTCGTCGGACATCTTTTGGTTTCTTTATATTTCATTCAATAGTCTTGTAAGTCAAGTGATTCCTAGGATTTTCTAAACTTCTATAGAAATATTGTATGTTCCTAAAGATTTACCAACTTTCATATGTTTAAGAGCCTCTTTTACTTCATTTTTTTTAATACATCGGTAGAAATTGTAGTTTATATACTTTTTTGATTTGGTTAACTCTCTTAAGCTAATACTAACATTTTTATTTTTCATTAAAGCTTATAAAAATAAAATTTTCATCTATTTTTTATATCATCATTTGTCACTAAAAAATTTTCATCCTCGTCTTTGATGCATCTAACAAAATTAAGATCCTTCGTTTTCTTATCTCTAACCCTAGCTATCCTAAAAATATCTCTTTCACCCTTTTTTTAGTTGAGCGTTTTATATAAAAACATTTTTGTTCTTAATTTTCCATTTCACTTTTTTGGGTTGTTGCCCTTCACATTTATAGTATAGATGATTAGAACTATGATGGACCTTTTGGTGGCTGATTTTTGGGAAGAAGGGTAGTTCCTTTGTTCTTTTGGATAATGTGTTTATCACTAAGGACTAATAAGAGATATAGGCACTGAGCAGACTAAAACCATTGAGATGAGTTTCCATTGGTACTGTCTGATGCAGCATTTGACAGAGCAGTAAAACTATGAGGAACCTGATTTTATATCGAGACGTCAAATGCAAAGCAATATTCACAAATTCTTTTTAAAAAAAGTCGGTTCTTTTCATTTAGTGTCTAGTAATGTTTTCCGATCTTAAACTTGTAGTGCAAGCATGAGAAGGTTATGCCTGCTTTCTTTGCCAACTTCCGTTATCAATAAGCCAAATTGGTGAAAGGTTTGGATAGAATTACTAAGATGGTGAAATTAGGCATGGTGGTATGAACTATTTCTGTTGGTTAAGCTACATTTACTTGTATCCTTGGAGCATCACTTCGTGGTGGCACTGATATGAGAAAAGGTCGGTGTTGTATGTCACAACTATTACATCAATAACAAAGAAGGGAAGTGTCTTCCTTATCATTTAGAAATCAGTAACTGGGCCCAGTATAGTTAACCTTACATTTAATTATTTTCCTCATAACATCAGAGGTATCTTCATGACTTGTATAACATCAGAATATTTGATAAATATGGTTGATTAACCGAGGGTTTGCATGTTATGGCAAGAGATTCAGTAAGTCGGTTTGGAAGGTTTTGCTGCTGTATTCATCCGTTTGTTTGTTGTCGTTTTTGTGTTTATGTGGAGGTGAGACATGAACAGCTGGGTGTTTTTCTATTTTAAGCTTCCATTAATTGTATGAAAATTTCAAGCGCCTAGAAATCTTTTTCTTTTCTTGATAGAATCCTAGATATCTTTTCTTTTTGGGTGACAAACCTAGATGTTTATTTTGTTATCTTTTGACGGTCATGTATCAACTCATGTCTTTTTCTAATTTGTGCAGTCATTTGTGCTCTTCTGGACGTATCCTTTGTAACTATTTCGGCCTTTGTTGACTCTCTGAAACTACAAACTATTTAAATTGTTTTTAGTTGCTTTATAAATTGCATACATGGTCCGTGATTCTTAGATTCCTAGACTGTTTCCTTGACATTCTTAGATTTGCCTACGACATTGTTCACATATTCTGACTGTGGGGTGGCAATAGTTTTGGCATGAGAGAGCTTTAGAAGTCAGCAGTTTGCACAATCTGACGAGGACAGAGATTTTGATCTCTATATTCCTGAAGATTTTGAGCGGTTCAGTTTTCAAACTCTATTTCTTGTTGGGTTAATTCTGAACCTTTATTGATGTTGGAGTATGCTGCTGCTGAATATGATAATTTATGGCATGTAAGAATATCTTTTGTTTAATTGTTATCTATATACTTGGTTTCATGATCTGTCACAAGAACCATTTTCACGTTTGTACGCATGAAGGCTCATTTTTTGAGTTCTATATGAACTTCTGGGGTTATCTGAATCTCCTGTCCTCAGCAGACCTTCCTCCAGTTGATGTTAGAAATGGTCCTTGATCTTCAAAAAGTTCATGGGCTTCCTGACACAGGACAGCGGAATTCCATCTGTCAGCTCGTCATCTCACAATCCAAACATGATTCTTAGCATAATGGTTGTGTTTGTGATGAATCTAATCTTCTTAAGTTCAAACCTATAGGCATCTGAGAGTCCAAATTTTAAGGTAACAGCTATTGCCTCTCGGGTTTGGTTGTTGGGAGAAAGATACCACCTTCCTGAATTCTACTTTTTTAATCCTTTGATGAAAGGCTACGATTGGCTTCAAGCTTCTGAAGAGTTGAACAAAACTTTGATCCTTAAGTTTCATTGAAAATTGTCTCCTGGCTTTCTGTTATGCTTGGTTCGGAGTCAGTTGCTGGCCAGAGATGGAAACGTCCACGTTCATGTTGGTTCATGAGATATCCTTGAATGATAGTTGTGGCAGCATGTCCTATTATGGAGTTTTACGGGCAGGCATACTTCGTCGATTGAGTTGGTTGAGAAGTGTAAGAGCCATGGAACGGGCTGGAGGAAGATGCAGATCGAGCAAGTCTGGAATTTGGTGTATAAATCTTAGAAATAGAAAAACTCTTGATCTTTCTCAAATTTCTTAATTCAAAAGTACAGGATCTAATGAATGCCATTTGATTGATCCCTCCTTAATAAAAGAATATATTTCTAGTCAATATGCGTACCGGATGATAGTTCCAGTTGATCAAGTCTCAGAGTGACATCCATGGCTGAAAGATGAAAGTGTCACATGATTTTTTGGACAACCTAACTTCAATGCAAAAGATTTTATAAGACCTGGAAAATATTGCGACACGGTGAGTTGTCAATTCGACTTTCATTAAATAACCATCCTGAAGACATGTAATCCTTGAACAGGAAAAGGAATAAAACGAAAAACTGAAGTTGAATCATTTGGATTAGAGGTAGTAATTGCAGACCCGACCTGAAAACTCGTGGAGATGGGGATCGGGTTTGAGTTGACCTGGTTTGATCCGATTTTGAAGTGACCCGACCCATCGATCCAGTTTACCACCTCTAACTTGGACAGACTGTGATTGTAAGAATGCCTTCGTATGGTTGTTCCTTTAATTTAAACTTAAGCCAGAACCAACACAAGGAAGATAAATAACGTGTGCACAAGGCATGGACGTTTATAAGATTGACTAAGAGATAGACAAAACATGGCTAAAATTGCCCCTGTTAGGTCATTATAAAATGTCTGTTTCGTACTTTTATTTTTTATCCATTCAAACGATAATTTTTGTTTTTTATAACTCATGATGTATCTCATAATAATGCCGTTCGGGAAACCATTTCTAGTTAGATTAATTGCACAATCCCAAACCAGGAAAACAACCACTATTTTCTCCTATTTAGTTCTCAGCACCACCGTCCACACCACCACTCATGATCACCACCGCTTGTACCAGTGGTTCATCACTCATCATTATTTCTTCCATGACAGGCCATACATGAAGTGCTGCCGTCCATCAGCCAAACCCGCCTTCAGCAATCTCACCACTACTTCTTCCTATCAACAGCCACTGCTGCCACCAGCCAACGCCTTCACTGTCTTCCACCCTCTGCCACTGCCACGCAATGAATTGTCTTCTTTCCTTTAAATTTTATTCATAACAATGTTCAAATGTTTTTACAACGAATAAAATTATTATTATATCCAGACAGGCCCTTATGTATGGACTTAGTGACAGCTTGTTTTTTGCAGAAGAATTTTTCTCCCTGCTAGAAAGAAATGAAGAACCATTAGCAAATTACTATTAATAACCTGCACAGTCCAAATGCCAAAGGAAATCAACGTACGAGCGGAGTTCCTTTTATATGTCAACTGAAAGAGCGCTCCGCAACAAGGAATACTGAGAACAATTAAGAATCATTTTGATGATAACTTGGTCACATTGAAAGTCTGATCTATGTCGCATTGATAAGATCTCGTACAAATCGACCATCAACCAAATAAAAAAGTGTTAGTACGTGAATAAATCCAGGTAAAGGTTACCATTTTCACGAGTCAACTCACCATTAAAGTGTAAGGTTAATATTTTATCTTAGTGACATAGAATTAAGAAATACTGAAAACAAACATTGTTGAGTCAGGAGAGAAGTATGGGCACCGAGTTTCGGAGTCTCAACACAGGTGCGACACTATGGCAGAAGTATGTTAACTAAGAGCCTGTCTTTTCTTTTTATAAACTGTCGTCAATCTCAAAAGAATTAATATGGGGGGGCGATCGGTCACGGACAGAAAAAACAAGAAGATGCTGCTATTGGTTGCTTTTCACTCTCGCTTGCACTTCCCTGCTGCATTCCAAATATATAGATCGTTTTCAAGGGAACACACAATCAAGTTCCCTATATATGTGATTCTCTTTCAGGATGCAAGTTCACTAACTAACTAGGTATTGCAGTTTCCACTAGTCACAGCTCCATCAACAATTGACCGTTAGTTCTCTTTAAATCTGTAATGATTGAGCCTTTAACGATTTTTGCACATTCAAGCATTTGCTTGTACAAGATACAAGAATACACATATACAGAAGTAACAGAAAATCAGAACCCATGACAGAGAACCGACAAGCAAAGAACTTAATTTATCTGGTATTCCGAATTTCTACACATTAAGATCAATTGTGATCCTTTCAGCTGCAGAATCCACTAGAATATGCAAGATTATCTTTTGCATAACAGCATCCTGAGTGGTTGAGACAGCAGGCAAAATAATATTAAAATGAATAAAGTGTTCTAAACAAACAATTTACTTTTCTCTTCTTACTGTATTTGCATTATGTTCATTCAAGGCCAGAATTAGTGCTTTAGTAAATACATTACATTGGTCCATGCCGCTTTTCCATGTAGCTTCCATTGTTCCATGCGACATTACCACAAAGGATGAGGTAAAGTACGAGAAATTTCAACCTGAATAAGGAGAAAACGTGAAAAATGAGTAGAGATCAAGGGCAAATTAATAAACGTGCTATATTCAAACAGGCTCAAGCTTGACTAACATAATGTGAATCCACCAAGCATTTTTAAGCAAAGACAATTTTAAAGAAAAAGCAGAATCTGGTAGCTTCTCTTAACCACTAATTAGGTTGTAAAACATACCTTGAGTGAAATTTTGTGACTGCATGTGTCCAGTTGTGAGTTCTGGAAGAGTGGCACGAAAAGCTTGTAGAATAACTGCTGATTGAGATATTGAAGAATAGAAAACTTATTAAGCCCGCTCTAGCATGGGTTATTTTAAGTAATTTTTCAAATTGGATATTCAATTCATTTTTTTACTCTTCAGCAATTTCATTCCTTATTGACATCAAACTTGACATCCACGGCAAGATCATGAATGCTACTGATTGCTTGAAAGTGGCCCTCTTCGATAATGTTTCTTATGTCAGAAAGGAAGTTATCATCTTCACATAACTCGGAGAGTATCTCCCTAAGAATCCGAAAATACTTGTCATCAGGAGCTGGACATTTCTGCTTTTCAACCATTGATCTGAGAACGTTTAAAGCTGAGGCAAAATTTCCTTCGAGAACATAAGCATTTAACAATTCTATAAAGAGAAAAGGTTCTTGGTCAATGTCCTTTTCTTCCATCTTATGGAAATATTGCAGTGCAGCGTCTGCCTTGCCACACTTGCATAGTCCATGAACCAAAGCTGTGTAAGTTATCCTGTTTGGTGAGCAACCCTTTTCCTCCATCTCGTTCCACATTGCCAGACCACCCTCATATTGTCCAGCATTCAACAGTCCATCTATTAAAGTTGTGTATGTAATTACATTGGGTAATCTCGCCTTGGAGGTCATCTCCGAAAACCAATGGAGAGCCAAATCAGTCCTTCCATTCTTGAACCATCCGTCGATTAGTATGTTATAACTGGCCACTGAAGGTAGAAGACCTTTCTCAAAAACTTCGTTCATTAGAGCCTCTGCCTCGGGTACTCTTCCACCCTTGCAGAGCCCATGTATAAGAATGTTGTGAGAGACAACATCAGGAACGCAGCCACCGGTAGATATGTCATGAAAGAGCTTAAGAGCATGATCCAATTCCCTCCTTTTGCAGAGACCATGTATAGCTGTGGAAAAAGCAATCAGGTTGGGTGGTACTCCAGATCGAGCCATGTCATTCAAGAAATTACATGCTTCCATCACTCTTCCTCCAACGCATAACTTTTTTACAAGCAAGGTACAGTGTTTTATCCAAGGCTGATGCCCTTGCTGCTTCATCTCCTTAATCAGATGAAGTGCATCTGACACATTTTCTCTTTGACATAGACATCCAAATATGGAATTATAAGTGAAGTGGTTGGGCTCAAACCCAGAATCCTTCATATCTTTGAGAATTTGGTAAGCTTCATCTAACCTATCTGTGTTGCACAATTTATGAATCAAATTATTGTATATCAACAAACTTCCTTTACATCCTATGCGGTGCATATCTCTCAGGAGCTTCAAGGCTGAGTCCAACTTAGAGTTCTTGCAAAGACCATCCATAACAATACAGAAGGATGATACATTTGGCAGTTCACCTTTCTCCAATTGCAGGAATTTCTCATTCTCCAAAATTACACCGTCAAGCTTACCAAGTGCTGATGCTATCATTGCTCGCAAGAGAGAATAAGCCTTTTCCACCTCACCACTAGCAACAAGCGCTTCAAGAGCTGCATTACAAAATAAAGTTGAATTGCCTAAGTTCAAATCTTTCACATCTTTAAGCAACCTATCCACTAGTTCCAAATTGCCCTCCAAAAGTGATGCTGGAATAAGCTTCAAAATAATTGTTTTATCAGGAAGCACCCCAGAGTCCTTCATCTCCGTGTACAAATCAAACGCCTTGCGGTACTCTTTGCTCTCACATAAACCATCTATGACGACACTGTACAAACCAACATCCGTCCTAAAACCAAGTTCCTTCATCTTATTGAAAAGCATAAATGCCTTATCGAATCTCATCTCCTGCTTGAATCCATGGATCAAAACATAGTAAGTCTTCTCACTCAACTTCGAATTCATTCTTTCCATTCTTTCTATCAACGCAAAGGCCTTATCCACTTCGCCTGACTTACTATATGCGAGAATCAGAACAGTAAATGCACGTTCATCAGCGTACCCATCATTACACATCCTATCAAGAACTCCCATAGCTTCAGACAATCTTCCGCAGTTGCAGTACGCCTGCAATACCGCCATCAACGTAAACTTATCAACTTCTAAACCAGAGTCCGTCATCTCCTTCAACCTAAACTCTACTGAATCGCAACGCTTACATTTCGCCAAAGTCTCCAACAAACAGTTATAGGTATAACTACTAGGAACACAGTGCAGCACGCTAGCATGATCAAACAAGAAACTCGCCTCGTCAGCCATTCCCACGCCTCCCAAAAGCCTAATAAAAAAACCCAATGATCCTGGTGTCACAGAGCAATGACTCCCTGCTATGTTCTTCACCAACTTTACCAATGCACTCTTCTGGTTGGCCCTTGACAAAATCGAAGCCATGGCATTAAAGGTGTAGCAATTATGCCTATAACCTTCCTGCTTTTCAGCCCACAAGAAGAAATCAAAAGCAGAATTCCAACCACAATTCATCTCTCTAAGAACAGACTCCACAATCTCCGTAGTGAGTGACCTTCCTAATACTTTTAGATCTTCCTCGCGCTTTCTTCGAAGCGATTTCTCACGAAATATTAAACAAAGGTCACGAACGGGGTCGAAATGGAAATT
The DNA here is from genome assembly GCA_036023115.1 of Brasenia schreberi. Classification (NCBI taxonomy): domain Eukaryota; kingdom Viridiplantae; phylum Streptophyta; class Magnoliopsida; order Nymphaeales; family Cabombaceae; genus Brasenia; species Brasenia schreberi. The sequence goes on from JAYKKT010000077.1 coordinate 6,248,426, forward strand.
CTCAAACAAGTCGGAAGAAGCAAAATCGTCAAGAGAATCGGGTGTTCTGGATAGATGGTGCACCAACAAAAGAAGGGTTTTGTTGGTGATCGATGAAACGTTTAGTTTATTGAGTGGAAGCAAGAAACGACCAGTTCGCATAAAGGAAGCCATCAAAAAATCAAATGGCGATAAGAGTGTTGAAGGAATCTGTGTACCTGAGAAAGGAATTACTCCACAATGGGGTTGGGGAAATCACAAACCCAGGATGAACAATCGATCATAGGTAAGAAGGGATGAATTTCCCTCACAAAATCTGGTAGAAGAAGAACTACCCACTATCTTTTACAACAAAATTGAGGTGGGAGAATTCCATCCAATTAGATACTGAGTTGCGCGCGATTGCATTTGCTGCGTCGAGGCGAAGAGCGGGCGAGGAGAACCGGTATCCGGAGGGGAAATTCGTTAGTAATGACCGAGTCGGACAAGTACTGAGAACGGACCATTTTTATCGGGTTGGTTCAAGACACGAGATAGGTTGGATCAAATCTAATCTAATATCAATTCTATCTGCTTTCGATGCGTAGGAACATATCCATATTAGAGATTTTATAGATACAATCGTACAAATACCGACACGAACACTAGTATTTTGAGTAAACCATACTTGAATGCTAATATAAATTGAGAGAAATTTCCTATATAAAATGGATAGAGATATAACGAGTGATTGGTCTTTCCAGAGTTGGCACATACTAGCTCTAGCAGCAACCAAAAGTTGGATCTGATAAAAGTGGATTCAAATCTTTCATATATGATGATTGTTCATGGATCAGCTTCATTGGATACACATGAATTTTAGATAGATGTCAATATGGATAAGGATATTAGCAGTGACGGATCTAGAAACTCTTTCAGAATGGGATAAATAGTCCTTGAATGGTTTCGGATGGAGGAAACTATGTATTATAGCCGATGGATCCCACCATAAGGCATAGACTTCAAGTTGATTTTCGAAATTTCGTGTGCTCAACGTAGATAACTAACTGATATTAGTATGATAGAGAATGTTGCGCCAGAGGATTGGCTATTGTCAGTGCTCGGCAAAAGCTCCGTAGTGGTTTGAAAGGGATTTACAGAAGGCCTACATTTTGATGCTTATGGGAAACAATCGAGAGATTCCTTGCAGTATGGATGTGAGTTGTGCACAGTTCACATCATACACTTGTTGATGTATCATTATCTTAAGTTCTTTGCAAAAAAGAGAACAGAAATAGCAGTGAGAACGCCAAAACGGATCCCGAGGCAGAAATTGGAGAAAGAGAATCAACAAGCAGAAAAATCATTGTTGGTTGTCGTGTGGGATCGTTTTCTACATTAACGAGCTGAGCTATCAGATCGTAAGTTGGAACAAGTTCTGGGTTTGGACATAGAATCAGGTTTCACAAAAAATAAGTAAAAGATAATGAGGTCGCTGTCTGTGGGACAGCTGAGCTAAACTTTAATCTCTCTTAGAAAGATGATCTTAGATCAAAAGAGACCGTGGAAGTCCTCAAAAACAAATCATGATCTTGCAATTTTGGAGTCAAACACACGCACACGCAGACACCATCATCAACCCATAAAACCAAACTAATTGATCGGAGCTGAAACCAAACTTTAGTTAAACCAAACTAATTTTGGAGTCAAACACACACGCACACGCAGACACCATCATGACCGTGGAAGTCCTCAAAAACAAATCATGATCTTGCAATTTTGGAGTCAAACACACAGACACCATCATCAACCTCCTGCTATGACTTCAACTAAATCCCTTTCTTTCGCCATTGAGCCCTATTTATCTGCTCTCTGTTTTCCTTTAGTTGGACCCTATCCAACCCATAAAACCAATCTGGCCTAAAACCAAACTAATTGATCGGAGCTGAATCCAAACTTTAGTAACCGACACCTACAATTTGGAGCTGAATCCCATTTAAAGTTAAACTAAAGATTACCCTATTCATACATCTCAGAAACCCACCTGTCTTAGAACCGGATCCAAACCATAGATCCAATCCACTTATTTGTACCATTCATTAGTTAACACCAATCTTAAGTTGAACCCATACCTGTGCCATAGTCTGACCTAGGGATGGCAACGTTGGCCCCTCCATTACTAAGCGTCGTTCGTTAGTAGAAAGCCTCAACACATAAACTAAAGAAAAACCAGTTGTACAGGTTTGCTAATTGCTTCTTATTGGAGAATTAATCAAGCTCCGTGAGTCGGGAGTGCCGCCTTGATGCCTATTGCCATGGCCAGATTAAAGCATTGCAGACTGTGATCCTGATGGTTTTTCATGTGGGGGTGGCTGGAACTCAGTGGAATATGCTTTTTTGGCCAGAATCGCCAAACCCTTCTATTCATACAACAGCTAGTAGTTATGCTGTTGAAAGATATTATTTTAAGGGTTTGAAAATGAACTAAGCTGATCGTGGTTTGTTTGGCCGAACACAAACTCACTCATTAAGCTTTACAAACTGAACATGAGGACAGTGGTAGGTTCAGCTTGGCTTGTATAAGCTCGTCTCGTTGTGTGTCTACATGAGTAGTTTTACTTTATTTCTTGCCAGAAAATCAAAAATTCCATTGAAGCTTATACGCTAAAGTTATGTTTTCAACATTAGTGAGCAGCTCGTATTGACCTTGTTCAACTCAGCTCCTGTTGGCTCATCACAAGAACAAAAATTTCGAGTTGATGAACATTAATATTCTAATACAAGTTTATCTTATTACTTTTGGAAACCTTTTTTTATTAATTAGAACATGAAAGATTCATTATGTTCAAATGAATAAAGTATTCAAAAAGGTATGAGTCCTTTGAATTACTAAGAGCAAGAGCTATTTGCATGTTCCTGCTAGAAACCAATTTGTATATTTCCCTACTATATTGTAACTTATCTTACATATTAGATATACTATTAGCTCAATTCCAGCTGTTTGACAGTCGGAAATAATTATCTTCAATACATTCCGGTGATTTGGACCAAAGGAATTGTTCCGCCTCTAGTTGGGAAAGTTCTCATTTCACCTAGTGCATGATGTATATAACCATAACCATGATGCATTCAATATTGATCTGTATGATTAAATATATAGAAAAGTATGTACCAACTAATTACATAAGACTAAAAAGCAAAAAAAAAACTTGATTTTGATTTTGGTTATAAATAATTAAAATATAGATTGATATACATTTCTGGTCGGGTTTGGTTCTACCCGCCCGACCTGATCTTTTGTTGGGTCACTATTAAAAATCCTAGACCCGAGCTGGGGTGCCTACTCCCAATCAAAACACAAATGTCGGGTTCAGGGTAAGATTGTCAGATAGGCTTGGAAAATTACCACCCCTAATAAATCTTGGTTTTGGTTTCTTTGGCTGCTTTCGGAATTTCATAATTCTTCAGGTGTGTGGAAATATGCATGTATTCATTATGAATCTCCTTGGCCTTTTTAAAGATGATCAATGCACTATGTAGCTTGCCTAAAATACTACACAAAAATTTTATTTTATTTTTCGCTGCTTGTAACAAAATAAGGAACCTCACACCATCTACCGTTCACCTCCTAAAGGAATACATGGCAGGTAGATAAGCTTATAATCTATCAAATTCCGAAGATTGTTCATGTAAAGTTTTTTTTTGAAAGTTGATAGTATAATATAATAATTTATGAAATTCATAGGATTATTCATGTAACTTGCTCTTTTTTAAGCCCATGGCACGATATAATAATCTATCAAATTCATAAGATCGTTCACATAAAATTTTCTTTGGAAGTTCATAGCATAATGTAACAAATTCTGAAATTCATAGGATTGTTCATGTAAGCATCTTTTTTAACGTCCATGGCACAATATATATAATGATGTATGAGTGAAATTCTTAGGATTATGTAAACAATTTTTTGAAGTCCATGGGACAATATAATAATTTATGAAATTTGTAAGATTCTTCTTAAAATGCTAACTATTAGTCAGTCACACATATGCATAGAAAAATATATTGAAGTTCATAGATGGTTGATAGAGAAAATGCTGGGTCACGATGAGAAAAAAATATGATCAGGATGATTTGAACGTTTAGAGAGACATCCCTTAGAACTCTTACAAAAAATGTGCAAGAATTAAATGCATAAACACTTTAAAAGAAGAATAGAAAGACCCGAAAATGACGAAAGGATACAACAAAATATAGTCTTCTTTCTTGAAATGGGACAACGTATGTCACTACAACTTAAATACTTGATTACACCAATCGTCATTGTGAGGGAATCTGCTGATAATTTCCTAAAAATTGTGAAAGATATATTGTGTTATTGACTTAAAATGAAATGTCTATGAATTTCATATATTATATATCATGACATTAACTTCAAAAGAAAATTTAAAGTTTTGTTTACATGAACAATCCTATAAATTTCATAAATAACTATATATATATATATACTTATTTGTTTATTAAATTTTATATGCGGGAGGGTCCAGCCATGGTTTGTATTTTTTCATGTAGGATCTAGGAATGGTTCTTCACATGGTAGGGTCCAAAACACAGTGAACTTGGACAGTTGGACCTATGTGGAAAGATCATTAACTGACGCGAGCCAATAGTGTCATGCACATTATACCTGCTTTAGCTGTTCAAACTACGAGGTATCTTCTTTATATATAATGTGTATGCATACCTGCATTTCTTCAATGCGCAAAAACGGGTGAGAGAGTTCAACATGGTAAGCCGCAATCGCTTTCTTGTGCTTCAAATTCTGGTGATCAATTTCTATTGTCTTTTGGTCTCTATATGGATATGTATCGAGTTGATGGTGATCATGATCAGGAAATATCCGGTGACGGCCAGAGCAACACCACCACCTTTGTTGACTGGAGAGGAAGACCGGCGGCAAAAGAGCATGGTGGATGCCGAGCTGCTGTTTTTGTTTGTGGTAAGTGCATAGATAGGTATGGGGTGGAATTATGTACCTCTGAACTAGTTCATGCGCTCCAGACATCATCTGATCTCCATTTCTTACATTTCTAATGTTCATTTCTTCAATACGAAAACAGTAAATTTCTATCTCTGAATTGCTTATCTCGTGAAAAATATGCAAAAACTCTCCGATCTGCAACCATGATTGGAAAAGGATTCTATTATTATGAGTTAGAATGGTTGTCATTGCTCATCAAATCATACCTTTACAGTATAGAACAAGGAATTCATGTCTTTATAGTGAATAGCAAGACATTTCGGAAGGAGTTTCACTACTCTCTCTAGACTGAGAGTTGCTACACAATTTTTCATGTCAGTCTCTACTAGAAATAACATGGATGATGAAGATTGAACCATCCCGTTAAATGTGAGGATCGATGACATTTAATGCATTAAATGTGATTTTTGTACAAACAATGATCAAACAATGTCTAGTACGAGAGATTGTCTAACAATCTCTCTATATATATATTATGTAAAACACTGTCGTAGGTGCAAAATATATACTAGAATAGCTCTTGGATTTACTGAGTTATATGAGTTAGAGAATATAACTTGCATGTTCCAAATGTTTCTCTTAGAATCAACCAAGTAGGGTGAGCATAATACACATTATATATACAAAATCCAAGATTCGAGAACTGGGTGCCTTAAGGGTGTGCCGTGCTTTCTTAAAAATATAGGCATATGATATCATTGTGATGCATCTTGCTCGAAGTTTATCTCGAAGGAAGCTCCCTTGCAATTAGAAAAAAAAATAAAAATGACCAATGATCACCTTAACTTTTAAATTTAAAAGACCGCATACTTTGATGTAAGATAAACTTCATGTGCATCCTGGTGATCCTGAGCTCAGTTGGATATCTGTGATGTGATTCGACATAGGATGTGTTAGATGCGTAAACTTTTTTAGTGGGAGCATTACCATCATCAACCCCTACCACCATCATCATCATTTTCATCACCATCATCATCCAAATACTCCAACAATACTAAAATTTTGCTTTAATCAAAATTGCCGTTGTGCCTAAGCTAAGTAGGTTTTCTCATCACACGCAATTAAACAGTTAAGTCATCGAGATCATGTAAGTATTTAACACCAAAATGCATGTCATTCACACAGTGCATCGATTCCAGTTCCCAGCAGTTTTGGGGCTGGTTCAGTTCCTATTCGAACCGCCGAGCCGGTTCCGAATTAGTCATGTCTACTTCAACTTGAAGGTTTATCCGATCTAAACCCGTATCTAGGAGAGCCATGCCCACTGAAAGTTTCCCCATCATTATAAAAGAAATAAAAAAGAAAATTGATTCCTCACTCTAAACCATAGCAAGTCATCACATTAATGCATGCATTCATGCTGGGCAGGGTATATCACAACTAAAGGCAACCTAAGCAAAAACTATGAATCATATATGATCAAGGTGGGCAGGATATTAACACGCCTGTAACATCTCGATAACTTATTGTAATATATGAATTAAATGATCCTGAACCCCGACTTCTACAATAGGACGCATTTCTGACTCTTATTGTTGAGCTTATTTTGCCCGTCAACAATACCTGGAATACGTAATTCCGACCGTTTTGAATTTAATTCCGATTGTTCTGACAATCGACACGAAAATGCCAGAAACGTTTTGTCTAGAATATGCCAGTCGGAATATGTTGTTCTGGGAAATTTTTGACAAGAAAACTTTCTAATTTACTTGATTTAGGATGCATTTGCTTTCTAATATCTATTGTGCCTACATATTATAATATTTGGGTGCTTATAACTAGGTGTTCAAGATCACAATATGATGAGCATGTACAGCACCAACTACCGTTCACCTCCAAAAGGAATATATGGCAGGCAGACAATGTTGAGAAATGAAAAGGATGGGAATCTTGAGGCGTCTTATTAATTCAGTGTACGTGAAAGATGATTGCATCATATTCTTTCATATATTTTGACCCTTTACTCTTTTTATGGAATTCCTCAGTCGATTTTGTCACAATGATGATTGGTATGAACAAGTATTCAAGTTATGATGATATCGTGGCTAGTGGTTTTTCTTTTAGAAGGCCTGGGAAATTCATAATAACAGACGCATTAACACATGCACATTGCTAGAAGAACACATGAAGAAATAGGAAATTTCAAAAAGGAACATCCAGAAACCAACACCAAAAAAAAAAGTCTTATAACCTATAATTTTTTTGGTGTCATTGTGATATACCTTGTTTCATATTGGCATTAACTCCCAAGAGAAAGACTAGATTGTATTGTTCCTTTTTAATACTTTTGAGGTTTTCTTTTGCTTATAATTTTTAGAATTCATGGTTTAGATAACTTCAATAAAGTTTTAAATTAGTTGTCAGAAGTTAATGTAATCCTTCTCTTTCATTCGGGCTTGAAAACAACCATTCAAGGATAATCCCTTATGTGGGCAGGGTATGATCTGTTATGTTTTATAGTTTTGAATGATGGGCATAGAAAAGATGTTCGTTATAGAAATGAAGACATTGAGATAGATGAATAGACACACAAGGAAAGACTGTATACATACTGAGGTTAAGTAGCATAAATAGATAATAAAATGAGAAAAAATCGTTTAAAATAGTTTGAACACTTAGAAAAATGATCAAGAAAAGCTCCGATAAAAAGATATGATAAGCTAGATTGTGAAAATGTTAAAAGAAAAAGACTCTAAAAATATTAAAATAAACAATAAAGGATGATGGATCTGTGGAAACAAAGAATCCATGTAGCCGACCCTGTCTAGTATGGAAAAAGGCTTAGTTGTTGTAGTTGTTTAAACAATAAAGGATGATGTATCTTAGCATGGTACATGATAAGGTTGTATGAAAACAAAGAATCCATGTAACCAACCTAATCTAGTATGGGAAAAGGCTTTAGTTGTTGTTGTTGAGGCATTTTTTGCTTCTTTTAAAAGTGTTTATACATTTAAATGTTTACACATTTTCAAGAGAGCTCTAAGAGTAGAGCTGTCAATACAAGCCGGCCCAGGCCGAGCCTCTATGTGCGGACAAAAATATGGGCAGGGCCGGCCCACATTTTATGTGGACCAGCAAGCTGCTCGCCCTGCCCATGTCAGCTAACATAATACCCGTTACTCTAAAATCAGGAAGGAAGTTCATTTTGATATAAAAGTCTAAAATTAAGTCTGGTCCATTTTAACAATGTCTAACAATCGGTCTCATTTTTGTAGCTTTTTCCTTCCTGAAAAACATGGCACAATATAATGTCTAACAATCGGTCTCATTTTTGTAGCTTTTTCCTTCCTGAAGACCATGGCACAATATAATGTCATAAAATTCATAGGATTGTTCATGAACTGACATCAATTTATGTATGCAAATGATGAACGGTGCATGGCGGACAGTGGCTGAGATTTTCGACAACATGGTGATCGTATCAAATGTGAGCAATTTGGTGACGTACTTCTCTTCCACAATGCATTATTCGGTAGCTGAGTCTGCGAATATGGTCACCAACTTTAATGGCACCGGACTGCTGTTGTCACTGGTTGCAGGCTTCATCTGCGATTCCCATCTCAAGAGATTTTCGGGGGTCCTAATCTATGGTGTAATTGAGTTACTGGTAAGCATATGTCACCATGATTCGCTCGAGAATGGGTACGAATTGATGTCTTTCAGTCCCACAATTACTACTATATGAATCACAGGGATTGGCGCTTCTCACTGTGCAAGCGAACTCCACTGAGTACCGGCCAACCCCACATGAAAAGCCATCTGGATCTCAGTCTGCAGTGGTTTACTCCGACCTCTATATCATGGCGATTGGCATAAGTGGCATCAAGGCAGCATTGCCGGCACATGGTGGTGACCAATTCTCCGATAAGAGACGGCCAATTTCTTCAACTGGTTCATCTTCAGTATTTGTGTGGGAGGGCTTCCTTGCTTTTAAAGTGGTAGCATGGGTCCAAGAAAACAAAGGGTGGAGGTGGGGTTTTCCTATATGCAATCCTTCCCTTTGTTTGTGCCTCATAACCTTCTGTTCTGGCCTTCTGTACTACAGGCACAAGGTCCCCAGTGGAAGCCCATTCACCAGGATATTTAAGGTACTTTTGAAACATGGTGGTCATCGTTTCCAGCGAGAAATTCAAAATCTTGCAATTTTAGTTGGAACTTATAGAAACTTAACATGTTTCAGTTGGATTCTTACATCCTCATAAAGAATATCATTCTACAACATGAAGTTCCTTGCTTCTCTCATTATATGGCATATTGCACAAGGAGTTAAGGCCCTCCTGGCAAGCGTGTGGACCCAAAAGAACTACAAGTTGAAAGGTGACGAGTTTGATGCTCCGACTTGTGCATATCTGGTTGGGGTCTATCTAACCCCAGCTTGCTTATAAGAGAAAAGATCTATTTTTTCCAAAAACATCTGAAATTTTCTCATGCAGCCAATCCACTTAGTGTAAGGCCCCAAAAATGTTTGAAGATGATTTAATTTTGGGGGGTTAAATGTTAATATGTCATAATATCAAGTACATTGAACATATCAAGACACCACTTAATGTGGGAAAGGGTTGGTTTCAGATTCCGAGATTTGACTATGATAAGAAAAGGATGGTCACTCCTAATTTGTTTCTAATAACCTCATTATGTATACGGTATTTTCTTGTATGACTACTCATTCATCTCAATATCTTAATTTCTATCATAGACATCTTTTATACATGTTGATGATTAACTGTCCAACACTCATAACCATAAAACAGGAAAAGGTTGTATACATAATGAGGTTATTAGAAATAAATTAGGAGTGATACCAATAGAGGATAAAATGAGAGAACATCATTTAAGATGATTTGGATATATAGAAAGAAAGAAGATCAAAAGAAGAACCTTTAAGAAAGTACAAAAAACTAGATTTTGAAAGTATTAAAAGAGGTAAAGGAAGACCACAAAAGTATTGGAAAGAAACAATAAAGAATGATCTAGCTTATTGTGAATTAGCTGCTAACATGGTACATGATAGGGCTATGTGGAAACAAAGAATCCATGTAGCCAACCTTGTCTAGTATGGGAAAAGGCTTAGTTTTTGTTGTTATAAGAAAAGGGTGGCCCAAAGCTTAGAAAGACTTTATATTCTCTTTTTTATGTTTCTCTATTATGTTGTCACTGAAGGACACTTTTATGCATGTGAAATTTGTGATATTTCTATCATTAGATCATGTTATGTAAATTCAACTGCAGAAGCTTCACATTGCCCGTCAGTACATCCATTCAAAATCAAAGACTGGTGCATCAATTTCAGTAAGCCTCTCACTTTTTGTCCCTCCCCCCCCCCCCCCCTCTCACATCCCGTATATCCATCCATTTGTATGTGTTATCCTGAGTTTGACATAAAGACATCAACAGCAACAACTAAGCCTTTTCCCGGGGTCATGAGGTCAGGTGCATGGATTCTTTGTTTCCAGAGAGTCCTATCATGTGTCATGTTAGCAGTTAACTCACAATAAGCTAGATCATTCTTTATTGTTTCTTTTTAACACTTTTGTGGTTGTCCTCTACCTCCATGATTTTGCTTAATTTTCTTGAGACTTGTCAACTTATGAGTGGTTTTCTCTTTTTATTTTGTTCCTTCGTAAATCAGGATTTGGTGTCGAAAAAGTAAAGTTTGACTTGTTAATCTGGTTGCCTCTGGTAAGTATGTAGCTCAAACAGTCCCTTATCTTTAACATACAAAAAAAGTTCTCAGGTTCCATAAGGGTGTGACTGTTGTGTGTGTGTGTGCATGGTACATATGCGTGAGCGTATTGACTGTGTTGAATGAGCGAAGGAAACCTTGAATGCAGGTTCTTGGATAAGACAATGCTAATGGGCTATAGTTGCGAAGAAGTTGAAGAAACAAAGATCTTCCTTCGCCTTGTCCCCATCTTCTTTAGCATCATCATGATTCATTGTTGCTTAGCTCAAATGGGGACATTCTCGGTTCAGCAAGGCCACAAGATGAACACCAAACTGTTCAATTACTTCACAATTCCTACTGCCTCCCACACAGCCATCCCCTTAATTGTCATGCTCTTCTCGGTGTCCCTTTACGATCGATTCCTCCAGAATCATACACAGACCATGCTTACACCACTGAGGAGGATTGGAGTTGGTTTAATCCTGGTTTCTGTCTCCATGGCTGTCGCGGCAATTGTGGAGATGGAACGAAAGGCCGCGCTCCCCTCTCAGATTTCGGTGATGTGGTTAGCGTGGCAATATCTGTTACTTGGTCTATCAGATATGCTAACATTAGAAGGAATGTTGAGTTTTTCTACTCTGAAGCACCAGACAGTATGAGGAGTGTGTGCACAACAGCATCTTGGATCTCAGCTGCCATGGGTTTCTTTCTTAGCTCGGTCCTTGTTACTGTCGCTAATAAACTAAGCTCTCATTTTGGCTCAAGGCCTTGGCTAGCAGGGCATGACTTGAACAAGAGCAGGCTTGAGCTCTTCTACACCATGTCTGTATTTAACTTCTTAATCTTCCTGAATTATCTCTTTTGGGCAAGATGATATTAGCTGGATAGGAGGGCGATACTTCAGCAAAGTTGCTGAACTGTGACGGCCACCAGGATGCGTGCTAGAAAATCTGCTATTTTATCACTACGAAGAAGCTCCTTTTCATGAGAAGAATGAATTAGTGACAAAAGTTTTCCCTGGCATCTTATGAGCGCCAGAGACGTTTTTGTTCTAGTGCTAGTAAACTTGTTTCCTTCTCTTTTTTGCTGTTACTTCAATTTGTTTCCTTCTCTTTTTTGCTGTTATTTCTTTTTTGTTCTTTTTCCTAAAGTCAGTTGATCAAAAGACTTTACTCAGATGATTGAATCATATGAAAGGTCAGCAAACTCACGGATTCCGAAGTTTGTAACTATTGGAGGATGAATTCATCATACCCTATTTAGCCAGCAGCTTTGATGTCTGGCCTCAAGGCAGCCAAAAGGGATTATGCATGGCAACTTCTCGTGTCGAAGGATGACAAATCATTAACAGCCCTTGTGGTTTGATAGTAGTGATAGCGTAGGTATTCAATCGAAGACCAACCCTGTAATGAGATTATTTGGAGAAAAGTATGAATATTGTAAAGGATAAAATAAAAGAAGCGATTTATATATGGCAGTGGGCATTCTGAAGTACGTTCCAAACTACTATGGCGATGTAAGAGATTGAGAATGTTCTATGATATTGAACAAATTGAACTCTTCTTCATTCTTAACAGTAAAAGAACTTTGGTAAGCAGTATTAGCTATGGCTCTCTCAGCTATGGGCTTGACTTAATAGAGCCTTCAAGTGAAAGGTCAGGAGTTCAACACCGCCCCGTGTCTGCTAGGGCTGCCTACCCCAGCATGCTAATCAAAAAGTCTCCAAGGGTTCGCTCGAACTGGTCACTCTTTCTTTCGACTGTAAGTGCGATCAGCCAGCTACTTCAGATCGATCATTTTTGAGCCATGGGTTCAAAAATTGGATGGTTTTACATGTGCATGGGAATGCTGCCCACTGTAGCCATTCATGGTGACCTTATTAAACGGTGAAAGCTTCTCACTCATGGGATATAGTTGAAGAATTCGGTTCTTTGCCTTGAGAATAAACCGATTCAACTCAGATAGACCATAAAGCATATCAGCAATCTAGTGTCCATTTTGGGAGCTAATGCTTTCTATTGGTTGATGTTTCAATGTTTCTCCCTGTATGGCTTTCCCAAAACGAGTTATGGGATCAACCCACTTACTGATGCCAATAGCTAGACCATCTAACTCTGATTCCGGGGTTCACCCACTAAGTTTTCAAGCTTTTAAGTTTGTGGTCATCTTTCATATAATTATCGTCAATGGCAGTATTGCACACTGGAGATCCTTCAAAAGGTCACATGAGGTCATAGTATTGAGGATCATGGGATTGAGTTAGATGTTAAGGTCCTACCTTAAATCTTCTAAACAAAACTACATTTACTATGAACCACGCTTTCCAATATAATAAAACCGAATTGTATGGTACAAATGAAACACTGATCTTTTGGTAGGAAATGGTAATAAACTTGATATTCCTTATATATGTATATATATGTATATATATATATATATATGTGTGTGTGTGTGTGTGTGTATGCATGCTATGGTCCTCTGGGAGGAGTGCCCTCCAGGATTCTATGTAGTCGAGTTGACAGGCTGTTGTGCCTTCAATTGCCTTCAATACAACTAGCTGTGAGCATTTAAAAAGCTCCTTGTGCAGGCAACCATACAACAAGATGACCTGCGTTGACCACCTCAATGGCGCATGGCTCCCTTAAATGTGGCTGCGCTACAGTCCTTCATACCAGCGTTACAAGATAATGATGAAAATCTTTCTTTTTCTTTTTTAAAGAGAGGCCCTTAATATATAACATAACTGAAGGCCTATGTCAGGCATCAATTGAATTTTCATAGTATTTAAACAACAGCCAAGTCTGTTTCATCTATACCGGAATTTTCAGAGAATTTTTGACATCAGCCTGCCACTTTTCATTATCAGCTAAATTTTCTGAATACTTAAACAACAACCAAGGCAATTTGTGAGAATTTTGGTTGGTAGTTCGCATTTGCTTCTCAGTTGTATCGGACTAAAGAGTCCAACTTTTGTCTGTACACCAACACAAACCTCCTCAGTTTCAATCTTTTTCTCGTTGGTACACCATGATGTCATAGTTTCCATACAAACACTTTCACTTTACTGTGTACTCTGGTTGTGAACAACAGCGACTTGGATCTCAGCAGCCGTGGGCTGGTTTCTTAGCTCGGTTCTTGTTACAACTAAGAGTAGGTTTGAGCTCTTCTATGCTATATTGCCTGTGCTTATTGATTGTATTGGATTCTCTTTCTAGAGCAAGATGGTACTAGTTGGACTGAAGAAGGCTTTCCAGTTTCCTTCTCTTTTTACTGTAATTTCCCTTTTCCCCTTATTTACTAATGGGAGTTGGTTAAAGACTATGCAATTTTATTATTTATTCATATAAAGCTCACCAAACTCATGGATTATAAAGTTTTAACCATTAAAGGCTGAGCGTATATACCATATTTACCATGAGAAATGACAAATATAAATCTTAATGTAGCAGTGGCTCTATAATTCACTGAAAAAGACAAGTTGGCAACCTGCTGCTTGGAGTAGTTTTGGTGCTTGTACTTGCTTTTATATCTGTAGACACAATGTGCCCTGTCTCTAAGGTCTCTGCTTATTAACAATCATACAATACTGAGAGAGAGAGAGAAAGTTTAATGGCGAACTTGTTCCTTACTATGATAAAAGTGAATCTAAATTTTGAATGGATAATGTTCAGTAACAGTATAGGTTGGGGTCCTACAATGAAGGCTTTGCATGCTTTTCTCATTGCACGAGAGTTGCTTAAGTAAAGGGTATATCCATGTGACGTACCCTAATAATATGTCTCCATGCCATTCAAATTATGTCCTTCTGCCCTATAATATATGCCAGTACATGAATATCGGTTAGGCATGTTCTTTGGGGGCCCTCAATGCATTCTTCACCATATGCAAGCAGCACCTCGCACTCTCTAACCATATATGTTACACTCCGCCACATGTCGAGTCTCCTTGTACAATAACTTTCACAGGGTAACTTTCAGCTATGCCCACGAACAATTATGACTAAGACTCCACGTAGCAGACTCCACTTCGTGTGGAAAACCCTTTGGGTCCTTAAGTTGTAGGAAGCATCCGAAATCCTTTTCTGTGATATCACCACAACTTTGTGATTTGTTTTACCAACATAAAGAAACCAACCTCGTGTTTTCATAGTGATGTCTAAAAGTTCAAACGTCTGCAGTTATTGAACCAGTTTGCCTAATTAAATGCAGAAGAATGAAGCTCATGATATGTAACTCTTCATATAGATTGTCATTATTAGTGGGGGCATATATATAAGACTGATTTTTACAGCAAATGGAACTTCATAAACAAACATTAACATTATGAAATTGCACTAAATTATCTCTAAATTTTGTAAAAGAAAAGAATATAACTTCAAATTAGCTCGTACCGAATCAGACAATGTAAAGGTGCCAGTGTCAGGCGTCACATAGAAACGATAACAATCGCTTAAGGATTGGAGTTCATGAGTCACTAAACAACCTTGTGGTTTGACAGTGATATCATAGATATTCAATACAAGGATGACAATGGCTCCACCAGTTTTCCTGAATGTGAAAGAAGACGAGTTTATGAGTTAAAAATTTTCCGTGCTGATACGAATCGCAAATTAGAGTTGATGTATCACATGAATGACTCAAAAATATTTGAAATTTTTATGAAGTTTACAAATTTTCTCATGATACGAAGAACACTTTGAACTATCGAGCATTTAAATTGTTGAGGCGTTGTTGCACGTAAGACACACTTCGTAGTGTCATTATTAGGTCAAAAATCTGAACTGTAATTGTGCAACAAGGTTGGAGGACTATGGTGTATGGCACATCTGTGTATAAAGTCATCAAAAAGCTAAGGCTAGTCAAGAAAAGCCTTATAGAATGGAATGCCAAAGAAGTGGGTGACATTACCAGCGCGATTGCTACTTGTTATGATCAACTTGGACGATTACAATATCTAGTCAAGATGGAGGACGATTACAAGAATTGAGAGAACCTGAGAATTTATTTTGGCAACAAAAAAGCCGTAGCCGATGGCAACTGGAAGACGATCGCAACACTGCTTACTATCATGCAAGATTTAAAAGGAACATCGGACAGAACAATATCCGCCTTCTTATCTGTAAAAATGGAACATAAAGGATAGCATTCGTAACGAAGTAACCAACTATTACTGAAATTTTTTCACTAGCGAACCGCTAGTGAGAGAGTCCTGGGGAGGAGAATCAAAACCTAGAGTTATCGAGGAGGACAACCAATCTCTGCTCCAACAGTTACGGATGGAGAAATTCGAAAAGCAGTATTCGACGGGTAAGGCCAATAGTGCTCCAAGCCCAGATGGATTTTTTGGGACATTTTTTCAAGTTTACTAGCACATCATAGGGAGAAATGTACGCAAGGCCACCAAAAATATTTTTTAACACGTCACCTTCTCAAAGAAGCCAACACTACCAACGTAGTGCTCCCGATTAGCCTACGCAATTGCATTTACAAAACCATTGTCAAATCATTAACCTTCCTTGGCTTCACAAACAAATGGGTACAACTCATCGTAGCATGTACATATAATCAGAGTTTATGGTGGCTTGGATATTCCAAAACACGCTCATTCTACTTGAAAGATGTAAGAACTTGGAGGATGTACTGACCTAGTTCTCTCTCTCTCTCTCCCTCTCTGAGATTAGTGGCAGCTGGTGAAAAACAGTAATTTGACTGTTGAATCATACGAAAGGTCGCCAAACTCATGGGTTTCAACTTTACAACTATTAGAGGATGAATTCATGATACTTATTTACCATGAGCCATGATGGGAATGGGTCTGTCATGCTTGTACTTGGTTGCATAGACATGTCATATGTTAAAAGAATAAAGTTGGGAAATCATACATAGCAATAGCTCTATAATGCAGTGAAAAAGACAAGTTTGCGACCTGCTACTTGGAGTAGTTTTGGTGCCTGTACTTGCCTTGCTCTCTCTGTACACAATGTGCCCTGTCTCTAAGGTCCCATCTTATTATTGATCATATAATTGAGAGGAAGAGAGAGTTCGATGGTGAATTTCTTAATGAAAAATGAACCTAAAGTTTGTCTGGATAATGTTCAGTTGCAGTACAGCTTGGCCTACGATGAAGGGGCATCATGCCTTGAGAGTTGCTTCCATTGAAGGATATATCCATGGCTTACCCTTCTAATACGCCCCCATACCGATCAAATCATGTCATTGAGAATATAAGATCCAATATATGCCAGTACATGAATATCAGTTAGGCATGTTCTTTGGGGACCCTCGATGCATTCTTCACCATGTGCAACTTCGACGGCTGGCCTCAAGGCAGCCAAGAGAAATTATGCATGGCAACCTCATGGGTCGCCCCCATGGCAGATGGGGGTTGCAAAATAAGGGCATTGGCAGTTGATTCGCCAGCTTGGACCCCTCACTGATGGGGTTTGCCCCTAGCTTTAGGTGGGGGGGCACATAAGGAACAATGGCATGTCTCTTCTCTTTGGCTTACCCCAAGAGAGAGTTCTTTGTCGTTAAAGGAAGAGAAAAAAAACTAGTTAATGCAGTTATGGTTTTCTAATTATCCTCTTCTTTCGGCTGTTGCATAGATGAGACTTGTTTCAATGATGAAGTTCAGTGGAAAATGTATTATGTATTCAATATGCAAATGCATCGCAGATCAACACGAAACTCCTTCTCCTCTTCTCATTCTCTTCTCCTTCTTGTATGGATCAAGTCCCCTTGAACAGGAATCACATAAAAGTGACGTATCTCGCGTTGTTTCATCACCGCCACCCCAAATCCCTGTATGCTCTGTAGAATGGAGACTTCAAACCCACTGGCCAGCTGAGTTATTGCTCTTTGTACCCTCTGTTGATCTCAAAAAATGTAATGGCACTAAATTTGTGGGGGGGGCAATCTTATCAACCGGGTGCAGGTTAAACAGAGACAGAGGGTCCTACACTCAAGGTTTTATGCTACGCCGTCGTGAATGCAAGTGAGCGACTGCCCACAGTTTCTTCTGTTGTAAATCAACATAAAGTGGCGGCCCTAAAGAGAATTGTTAAACAAATTGTAACTCACGGTTGAGTCTGTAGGCTATAATACATGCAAAGTGGATGGTTCTGTGAATCAAAGGATATTCCTGCACCACTAGCTTTTGCTATTTGAATGTTCTAGTGATCTTTTTCTGTACTGGGTTGAACTCAAACCGGAACCAGTGATTTCAAGCTTCCAGTTCTAATTTTCCTGAAATCAGGAACAGGAACCAAACTGTTCCCAACCTGAAATTCGGAAAGAAAAAGACCAGAACCTGATAATTTTTGAAAAAAATGACCTACACTTCACGTCAATAATAAGAATAAAAGAAGAGTACCCCACTTGAAATACGATAAGATGAGTCAGTCGACTGAAATATAAATATATATATAAAGAGCAAACAAAACTTTAAAAGCAGATATTAACACTATGAAATTGTATTAAATTATCTCTAAGTAAGTTTTGGGGGAAAACTTAAAATCAGCTTGTACCAACTAGACAGGATAAAAGTACCAAATGTTGGGTATCGGCATATTCAACGTGAATGCAGAATCGTTGACATTTAGAAACGACAGCAATCGCTTAATTAATAGACTTACGTTGTGGTTGGATAGTGATCTGAAGTGGCTTGATTGCAGTCGCTCCACCAGTTTTCTTGAAGGTGAAAGAAGACGAACTCATGAGTTTAAACTTTTCCGTACTGATATGAGCAATAAATTAGACTTGATAGATCACATGAATGCCTGAAAAAGGTGTAAGAGTTTTATGAAGTTCTCAATTTTCTCATGATACGAAAAGGCCACGAAAATATCGAGCATTTAAATCGTGGAGGTGGATATGTATGGTCGCACAAAGAAAGACAGACTCCAGAGTTAAATTATTAAGAAGAAAGTACAAATTCTAGTGTAAAAGATGAAATAAAAGAACGGTTTGTGCATTCCGAACCACGTCCACTCTGTTATGAACATGTAAGAACTTGGAGGATGTGAACTGCAAAGGACGCCATTGAAGGCCTAAACCTAAACCTAACTATACTCACAGAACTATTGGATTTAAATGCAAAGAATGGTGACTAAATTACTTCTTGTCCTTGTTTATACATACATATATATATATATATATATATATATATATAAGAAAATTAGATTTGGTGCACCGTGCTTGAGTAGGTTCATATTCAAATTTAAAAAGAAAAAGGTAAAAAAATATATCTTTTCATTTTTGAAATTCAAAGAAAGTTACTTTCATATTAACAAATAACTTATGTGCACTGATGCATAGTACATGAAATCCGTTTATATATATATATATAACCGTTTCTATGAAAGAGACCACATGTACCAACTACCTCCAACTTGCATTAAATTCACTCAAACAAAAAGAAACTCTATAGAAAACCTTCGGGTCGGCTCTCAAGGGCAAGCTGAGAAGGTTTGTGCGCATTTCTTGTCATTCATTTTCCATTTACCCACAACTTCCTTCCAACTTATCTGGATTTTGAACAATTGAAATCTTAAAACTTTTGGTGCACTCTTTGAGCTATGGTTCTCTTCGGCTATGGTCTTGACTTAGTAAAGCCTTCAAGTGAAAGGCCATGAGTTCAATGCTCGGTTGTGCATGTCTCATTGCGTCTACCTAACCATATCACAAGGCCTTCGAAGGTCCTCTTGAATGCCTGGTAACCCTTTCTTTGGACTGCCCACTTCAGATCAAGCATTTTGGAACATGGATTCACAAATTAAATGGCTTTACATGTGCATGGTAATGCTACCCACTGTAGTCATTCATGTTTTCCATGTTAAAACGCCCAAGCTTCTCACTATTGTAATTGAACTAGGTTCATTGGCTCGAGAGTCACACGTTTCAGATCAACTATAAAGCGTATCAGCAGTTCAGTCTCGATCAATTCAAGCCAGGTATGGACCATAGGTCCGTTTTGTCAGTGATCGATCCTCAGTTTGGATGTGCTCTGAGCTCATTTACAGTTTTTACTGTAATTTTAAGAGTCAATATGTTTTTATTAGTTGAGGTCTGATTATCTATTGATGTATTACGCGTATCATCCCTAATTCAAGTCACTGAGTTAACCCACTGGCCCATGCTCAATGGCTAAGCAATCTAATCATGATCCCCCCATTACAGTTTCAAGCTTTTGACTTTGTGACCATCTTTCATACAACTTAGCAGTTTGGTCAATATTGTAGATACTACTTAAGATTACATTAAGTATCAACGGACCATGGGTCATCGTGAGATCGAGTCCGGATATTGAGATCTAACCTTATCTTCAAAAAAAATTCAACAAAAGTACTATGAACCATGCTTTCCAATTCAATAAAAGTGCTTTATATGGAACAATTGAAACGCTTAATTTTTTTGTATGAAAAGATAAAAATGTGTAACAAATATTACTCACTTTTGAAATATTTTATCTATTGTTTTTGTAATTTAAAATTTGTTTAAAGGTTCTTGAAAATATACAAAAGATAATATTATTATACTCTAATAGATTGTATCAGTGGTATATATATATATATATAGGGAGAGAGAGAAAGACTCATAATAGTCCAGTTCACAGGCTGTTTGCCTTTAATACAACTATAGCTGTGAGCATTTATACAAGTCCATTGTGCAGGAAGCCATACAACAAGTTATCCCGAGTTGTCCACCTCAAAGGCATATGGGTCCCTTAAATATGGATGTACTACACTCGTTTCTTTCTATCAGCATTACAAGATAATGATTGAAAATAAAAAAAATTACCAAAGAGAGAGAGAGAGAGAGAGAGAGGGAGAACCTGTTTTTTTGCTTTTCTTTTTTACTTGAACTGCTTAAATTCAAGCAAAGGGAGGACGATTATACATGGAACAGGACTGCGTAGTTACAAGCTATGAATGGGTATGAAATAAACCGGCCAAAATCCACTATTTACAGAGCTCCCACAGCTTATTACCATGTATGTGTTCATGCTGTGTTTGTCACTCTCCTCAGCCTCTCCAGTATGCTGGTGGCCTTTCTCCTGGCCCTCGACGTTCCATTCGTAGAGAGGACCATCAGGGTGCCATTTTCATCCTCCTCCTCCCTCACCTCTTTCAGCTTGGTCCTGTCGTACGAGCACACCGAGTAAAGAATGGCCACTGCGTTCTCCCGGTTGCGACCGGAGGTGCTGTCCCTTATGATGCCCAAGAGGGCCTGCACACCCCCATTCCTGACGATGTCCTCAAGTGTCTGCTGGTTGCTAGAAAGAATCGCGAGGATGGTCAGAGACTCGTCCAAGAGTCCCAGCGATTCATCCATGATCAATTTGAGAAGAACGGGGACGACTCCATCTTTGACGGCCCTTCCTCTGTTTTCTTGCACTATGCACAAGTTGAAAATGGCCGATGCCGCATCTTTCTTCGCCATTGAGCTCCCTTGGTCGAGGAGTTCTATCAAGGGACCCATGGCCCCCGCCTCACCAATCTTGACCTTATTGGCATCTAGTGCCGATAACGAGAAAAGGGTTGCAGCAGAATTGCTTCTGGTCTCCATGCTCCCATTCTTCAGAGCCTTTATGAGAAGAGGAATGGCTTCCGGCATCTCAGCGACGATCTTTTTGTTGTCATCGTGGATAGAGAGATTCAAAATTGTAGTGACCACATCCTCTTGTACCTCAGGATAATGATTAGAATCTACGCGAGATAACAAGGAGAGAAACAGTGGAATCGCCACCGGGGTCTGGCCAAGAAGCACACGAAATGAAGGAATGCGCTTGGTGAGCATCCGGAGCTCTTGCGCCGCTTGCTTCTGTTCCTCCATTGAAGGGAAAGCCATCTTCTCAAGCAGGGAATCAAGATGAACGCGATCTCCCTGCGTAATAGCTTCTTGGTAGGGATCACCCGGCCCATTTTGCGCTGCTGGAAGATCGATCCCCTGACTTTCACACCATTGCTGTATCATGTTTCTGACCAAGTAATTGGGAGTGAGGATCAAATGAGATAGGACTTGCTGCGTTCTGGGACATGTCCTATGTCCCTTGTTTAACCAGGCTTGTATATGAGCTCGATCATATGTCTGCAATAGCACACAAAAATACCGCCTGATGAATTAATCCATATACTTTCCATAAAATAACTATGAAACTTAAGAGGGTAAACAAAATTGCAAGCAACAAACTCTCGTCCTAAATAAATGAAAATCAATTTGTTCTATTTCCTAAAAAATGAACATATGAATGGAATCAACACCTTCAATGCCACAGGAATCGGATGGTCTGTTTGTATCGAAGGTTTACTAGGTTCTGAAAATGATCTAAAATGAACACGTTTTACAAAATCCCACCAAATCACTACTGCGGATCAGATTTTCGTGATTCAAAAGCCAATTTGCATTGAATAAATCCTCCCAAATATGTTAGTGTGGTCGGATGCCGGACAAATGACTGGGAATAGCTTGTTCATGTCGATACAAAATGGACGATTTGTCCATTTCAACTCCAAGTAGACAAAAAACATTCAAGCAAAGGCTTGAACACAGAAGTTTTGCAAGTGGAAAAGATAATATGTCAATATCTTGATTCTTGAATAAAACCAAAATCATTCAAACCATTCAAAAATAACACGTGGAAGGCACAGTCGAGGGCACATGTCATCTAGTGTGCATAAATGAGGGTTCCCAAATGCAGGTTCTCAAATGCAACCATTTCTATCCATTTTGAATAAAACAACCTATCAAGACTAAAACGATGTTCACAACACTAGACAGTAATTAATCTGCAAAGGGACCTTGCAGGAGAAAAAAGAGAAGAAATCTTTTAAATAAAGAAAGAAAAGACAAATACATCAAGGTCCACCAGAAAGGCTTATCTGAAAGGTTTGTGACGCATTATTGTTGCAAATGAAAGCCGAAAACAAGAAAATTTACCACGGAGAAACAGACCTTCTATTAAGGCTAAAACGCCCTGAAATTGACTGTAGCCCTGCATCTACCACACAACCACCATTAATGCCGAATTACCCTCTCTTAACGAGAGAGATCAACCACCACCATGAAATCATTCACTAGGAGAAAATTAACCCAGTGAACGCCAAGTGCAGCAAGGATATTTTTTAACAGAAGACGTTTCGCGTAGGAATTCCTCGAAACAAAATTGTTGTAAAGAACCCATGGGTCGGCAGAATCAGAGAACCAACGTGTTTAGTTTAAACCGTCTAAGTGTCGCATAAAAGTTTCCTCAATTTTAAACCACGATGGGCGGAATATGAAGATTCTAGCCAGAACCAGTGGAAAATTTACGCGCAATTCACAAACTGTTGCCGAACAATATGGTGGAACGGAATGCACGAGTCAAACTTCAATTTAAGAAAATAAACCACGAAGAAAAAGGGAAAAAAAAGACACGACCGAATTTTGAGATACGCAAGACCTCAATTAACATAGTAGAAAAAACGCAATCACAAGTTCACAACCATCCTGTCCGTCCTCATCCCATCAAGTCCGACGTAAAAAAATTAGCACTCCACCTCTTTTCTCTCCACAAAGCCGAGTCCGTCATAATATTCATTTCTCGAAAGAAGGTCAAAAATGCAATGAGAACCCTCCAAAACCAGAGTCATGGTTAGAATCAATGCAGAATGGAAGACTCAAGCCTCACAAAAAAGAACTCCGAAATCGGACCGAAAATTTGTCAAAGATCCAAAGAAACGTGATGACGCTCAAAACAAAACACTAAAACGCTTTTCGTGAAGATAGATGACAGGTCTTTCCAGTTTCAACGAAGAACTGATCTCAAAACTCCACGAAAAACAATGAGAAACCCCAAACCCAAAATCTTCCGCGAAATTCCCTAGAAAACTTTGTTTTCTTCCTAAAACCAGCACGCGCATCATCGCCACAAGAAACCGAGCACCAAAAAACCCGAATCCACACCGTAGAGACTAGGGTTTTCACCTGTCCGGTCGCCAAAATTACGGGATCCTTCATGAGCTCCGACGAAATCGGGCAAATGAAATGCTCCGGAACCGGTGCCGCGTCCAGCTTCTGCGAGAGCGTCCTCTGGAGCTTCAGATCTCTCAGAGAACTGATCGTCCTCTCGATCCGATCGAAAACCTCCGACAATCTCCGTTCATCACAATCCTCTCCATCTTCCTCGGGGATCTCCCTCACGAGCCTCAGCAACTCGCGCTTCAACTCCAGCGCCTTCGCTGCCGGCGAGGGCCCGCCGTTCATCACCTCAGATCTCGCCATCCGCACACCACCTCACCATCACAAAGAGAGAGAAGCTAAAGACGACAGCGGAAACGCAGTAAACTAAGATAACTCCCCGTCGTCTTCCTTCATTTTTTCCCCTTCCTTTGTGTGTGGGGGAAGCCTCAGCGACCGAAAATAAGGACGTGGCG